>JAOWCC010000577.1:88835071-89253624 GCA_030867875.1 Actinernus sp. WN-2022
ATTCGATTTCAATAGAGCATCTAAAACCAGAGAAGAATCTACTTCAACTCGTTAACTGGCGTCCTCAGTTGTTATGACGCCGAAGCCGAACGCTTGATAATTTTTTTAAACCACAAAATACCACGCCGGGCACAAATGATCGTAAAAACGGCGGGTTTTATATATATTTAAAAGTTTTCGACATAGAAGAATGAATTTTGGTAGGTGTATAAAGGAGTGTAAACAAAACATAGTCTGATAAGTTAAGCTAATATAGCCATCATTATGACGTCACAATGACGTGATATATCCTTTTCTAATAGGTTTCTTATAAATTTTTATTACCTCTAAAAACGTTTTATTATATCTTTTTAAAATCTCTTGTTCATGAGAATGAAATAATCGAAAACCCGTTATCGATCGGTTGAAGTAAACGAAAGTTATTAAAGTTTGAATTTTGGTAATTTTCCCGCCAAAAATTGGCGGGAAATAAATAGCATAAAACCATTTATGAAAATGTCGCTTGTTTTAACTTTTACAGTTCGAAATACTGGTGCATCATATTTTGCACAATAATAGAGCTCTTTAGTAATAACAACGTGTTCTTTTTAGAATTTTGATTTTTTGAGTATAACCCCATTTTTTGTATACGTCATTATGACGTCATAACTATATTTGTGTACCCTCATAAAATAGCCAGTTCAATGTTTTTGGAATTTTATCAATGAAATGCATTTGGCTAACACTCACAAGTCATAGTATTCTCTTTAATAATATTTTTTATAGTCGGCAATCTGAATTCAGCTTGAAGTATGACGTCACTATTAATGACGTCATAAAAACAGTAAATCGTCCATAACTTTGAATATGTTTATCGTAGAAAGTTCAAATTTTCGGGAAATTAATATATTTCATAAAAGCTTTCTGATGACGTAATATTTTTGAAACGTGTATTAAAGGTTAATTTTCACCAAAAAAGGAGGTATCCCTTATGATGTCACAACAACGTCACAATACAGAAACAATTGTCCCAAAAATGTAGTCTTACTTTGTTACCAACCTGCCAACATTTCGTCAAATTTAGAGTAGAAGTAAGGAAATGGCGTTACTTTTACTTTTTATGTTACACTCAACCCCGTCGTTTTTACGGTGATTCGTGCCCGGCGTGTACCCCGTTACTTATATCATTTAAAAGCTTTTTATGAACACTTTCACTTTTAAAACATTTTAGCCAATGCGTTTTCAAGAGAGTATCTAAAACCAAAGAAAAATCTACTTCGGCAACTCGTAATGGCGTCCTCAGTTGTTCTGATGCCGACGCCACGAAGCAACAACACCTCCCACGGGACTCAACACGCTGATCATTGCTCGACTTTGAAAATCCCGCTCGCTTCGCTCCGCTTGTTAAACACCCCCAAGGGACTCAACACTCTAATACTCAATTGAAGAGTTCAATTCATCTGGTAGACAGAAATGCCGAATTATTTAACTTTTTCATTTTTTTTATCCAAGGTACAGGGTTTTTTGTGACCGTTTGGAGAGCTTGAGGTCTCATTTTAAAGTTAATTTTTAGGGCTACAAGAAGCCGCGTGTAAGCCATTTCTGCGTCTTATATTTCTAGTTGTAAATCGACCATGAATATTGTCCCGAGCAACTTTCCATACAAAATTCGCTCAAAACTCGCCAAGATTCAGAAGGCTAAGGTACAGGGTTTTTTGAAAGATACAACTAAAGTAAATAGCCCAACTGTTTTGTGTGACCATTAGCTATAATAAGACGCGTGTAAGCCATTTTTCTGTCCAAAAACCATAATATTAGAGCGCTTCAAAGGTATGCTGGTGAAGCGGTTTTCGCCGTTTTCTCTGTATTCGAATCTCCCGCTGCCTCATTAACCAGCAATGGTTCAATGATTTTCGGGCCTCTAATGAGATTCAGGGATGAATATGTCCACTGATTCTGGGCGATGTGATTGCAGTATGCTGGGCATTTTATTAAATTGCACCTAACGTTTATTTTGTTATCATAAATATCGATGCAACATCAATACTGATTTGAGTACTTCTGTGAAGAAAGTTTTGGTTTACAGAGAATACTCTACGTTCTATGTTTGTTTGAAATCGCGGAAATGTGACCTTGAAATATGACCGCGTAAGCAAAATCCTGGGTCGATCCCTGGGATGACGCATTATTCTCCATGGCGCCTTTCTATCACAACAACATCGATTTATAGAGAATATACACTGTTTGCGAGTTATTAGTAAAGAAAAAAGTCATTTTAGTCAACATGTTAAGTATTTATTCAAATTATTACAAAGTCGAATTAATTATATGACGTCTACCCAGGGATCGATCCAGGCTTTTACTTACGCGGTCGTGGGTCAGGAAAGGTCACATTTTCACTATTTCAAACAAGCGTAGAACATAGAGTATTCCGCTCTGTAAATCAAAACTTTCTTCACAGAAGTACTCAAAACTTGATGTAAAATCGATATTGGTGATAACAAAATAGACGTTAGGCGCACTTTAAAAAATGTTTTTCATCTTCAATGCCATTTGTACAAATGGGGCAAATTGTTTCTTATTTGGTAAGGTTTCGAGTAACGCCCAGTTTCAATTGCTAATTTGTGATTACCTCAGCTTTGTCAATGCTAGTCTGTGATTGGTATTGGTGACCTGTATAAGGTAGTCTTCGCAATTATAGTTGGACTTGAATCTGTGGAAAGTCCTTAATTTATTACTTTGGCGGGGATCTTTACTTTTATCGTTATTTATGTCACTAAGCCAAGTTTGGTACTCTATGTGTCCTTTAGTGTCTGGCTTATAATACTCAAAATGGTTTTGCGATCAGGAATTGATGTTTGTTCGTTAGTCCATATTTCCCCTAGTCCTATATGATACAACAGGGCTTTTACTTTTTGGTGTCAAAATTCTTTGCTTTCCGGCCTTATTTTTTAATATCGTTATATATTGAACAGGATAACTTGATTTCCTCAGTCATTCAGTTTCAGCCAGAAATTGATGTTTCTACATTTTGCTTGGTAACGTATAGGAAATCTCCCTAGCTCTGCTCTACATGCATTGTTGCTACACAACTTGTTAATTCTTTACAATCCACCCCCCATACTTCGCTACCGTAAAGTAAAATAGGGGTTAATATTATAGCATCAAAAATAGGGGTTATTAGCGCATCAAATAATTTTATGGTCAGAATAATATTTACTCTAAAATGGTCACCCATTTCTTTCCTCAATTTATATAATGCTTTTAGCGCTACCTTTTTTAGCTCTAGTTTAGCGAGAGCAAAATTTCCATAGGCACTTAATTGAATGCCTATAGTATTTATATGACTTAGCATTTGTTAGTTTATGACCTCCATGTTGAAAAGCGTAATTGTTCATAGTTTTCCCACAGTTGTTGAAGATCATTACTTTTGTTTTGTCAAGATTTACATGGAGATCTGATGTTTCGCAAAATTCCTCTAGTTTCTCAAGGTAGCTTTGCAGTCCTTTTGCCGACTTAGAAAAGATAACTAGGTCATCTGAGTATAGTAAACAACTGAAAGGCCTCTCATTTAGTTGTATATCATTAACGTTTGCTTGGTTAAGCGTGTCAGGCATGTCATTTAGGTAGAAATTAAATAGGGTGGGAGAAAGCATGCAGCCTTGTTTTACTCCGGCATGGCAAGCGAAGGACAGAGTTGTTAATTGGTCTATTTTAACGGATAATTTATCATTTGAATACATAGATGTCAATACCGCAAGAAATTTGCCGTTTATTCTTGCTTTACCGAGCTTCTCAAACAATTTGTGTCTTGGTATGCAATCAAATTAATGCTTTTCTGAAATTACAAAACAAGAAAAAAGCAAGTTGTTTACCTTCTTTGGTTTGGTTTTTACGTATTTATCGATAAGGGTTTTCAGAATAAAAATGCTATCGGTGGCACCGTGTTTTTTCTAAACCCACATTGTTCCGGTTTCAATATTCCTTTTTCTACTAGGTAATTATAGTCTAGTGTTCATTATGGACGTGGGTACTTTGCCTATAATGACGATAAAAGTGTAATCCCCCTGTAGTTTTCTACCCAGTTAGAGGGGTCATCTTTTTGGGGCCATCCTATACCGCTCGAAACGAGCAACAGCATTGGCTTTCCCAACAATACAAAACACCCTAACCTTTAGAACGTGCAGTACGAAAACAATAGAACTACAATATAATGGATGCAATCAGAATACACGTCTCGAGCGGTACAGGATTACTGTCTTTTTTATGGACTGGCACGATTTGGCCGGGACTCCACAGAGATGGATAATGCCCCGTATACTTAAGATTCTATTGAACAGAATGACTGTGTAAGGGCCTCATTAAAGCATATTTGCCAGTCTTTAAAATTTCATTAAATACATTATCTACCCTAGGGGCCTTGCTCCCTTTTAATTGACTTATGACTCTTGCACAGAAATCGGAAAATCTAGTGGTCCCGCTTCCTCAGTGTGTATAGTGTTTCTAGTGTGTTTTCACTATCACTAATATAATTCTGTTGTTTGAAGTGCTCGTGAAATTCCGGTGCTTTATCTATATCAATTTGTTGTTTATTACTTCTCTTAGTGAAGTTGAAAAGCTTGCTGAGTTTTTTTCCATACCTGCTTTAAATTCTTAAAATCAACATCAGCTATGTTTTCACTGAAGAATAAGTTCTTTTTGTGGCTGCATAATTTCCTAAAAACTTTCTTATTGCATTACACGGGTCGCGCGAAATTTGTTTCCCGAAATTTGTTTCTTTCTCAAACTCACATTCTTCTTCAAACCATAGTTTATTATGTTTCGGTGTTTTGTTTTTAAATGAGGTGTTTTGGTAGCGCAAGCCAGCTTCTTTGCATACGTCAGATAAGGTTCCGGTAAATAATTCTGTCATTGTGTCTATATTACTATTGTTTAAAGCTGTACTAAATTTATTTTCTGCATGCATGTGTAACCATTACTGTTCCATTAATGTTCAAGAGTGCCGAATTTTAAGGTGCTATCCGTTTTTTCTTACAAAGTTATACATTTGCAAACAAAAATATTACAGAAATGTTGCTGGTGGGAACATTAGTCTGTAAAATTTGTCGAACCATAAATCGTTAGCTCGTAACTTTGTCTGTACAGTCTGAATCTAACATATCTGCTCAAAACTTTGCACAGTTAGTAATTTTCCAGCCATGACAATGGCTTTGGTCACCAATGAATTTTAAAGAATATCCCAAATTAAGTTACCTGCTGGCTGCATATTCCCATTCACCGATGAATGAATGAATCTTTATTTAAAACACGGAATCTCTTCAAGTTATACTTGGTTTCCAAGAGAACCGTTACAATAAGTTAATAGTATTTGGACTAATAATATAATTACAAAACTTATGTTAAATATATACATTAAAAATATATTATAAACAGTCCATGAGTCCACAAATATCAATATTTTGGAGCTCCGTTCGAAATATGGTTAAACTGTTTGCCTCTTTTGTAAAACTGGGCAAAGAGTTCCAAATTTTCGCTCCACTGTAAGAAAAACTTCTTTTTAGTGCTTCTGTTCGAGGTCTTGGGATATGAAGGTTTGCATTTGAATGACGTAAGTTATAGCTACAGTGTTGGGATTCTTTTATAAAAAGATCAGAAAGATAGCTGGGCGCTAGGTTATTTACTGTCTTATACATCATAATAGCCCTTGTTTTTAGCCTTCTTTCTTTTAATGATTCCCAACACAATTCCTTACGAATGTCTGTTGACCTAATTGTGTAATCAGATTTAGTTATTATTCTTGCAGCACGATTTTGGAGAGTCTGTAACTTATTGGCAAGACCCAATCCAAGGTTATCCCAAACAATAGAGCAATATTCTAAGGGTGGAAGAATCAGTGCCATGTAGGCTTTTATTAAAGCATCTCTTGGTACAAAGGGCCTTACTCTCCTCAATATCCCAAGACCAGAGGATACCTTTTTAATAATATTATCAATGTGTGCGTGCCACCGAAGGTTTTCATCTAAATATACACCGAGGTGTTTAGTTTCCTTCACTCTTCTTACAGAAATATTATTCAATGAGATTTCAATATCATAATCAAAATCCAATCTCTGTCTTGTACCTATAATCATAAATTCGGTTTTAAGAAGATTGAGTGAAAGTTTGTTAGCAATAAGCCATTTCTTTACAGATGTCAGTTCCATATTTATTTCGGTCTCCAGTTTACTCACGTCTGGAGCCGTAAAAGAGAGACTTGTATCATCGGCGTAAAGACGTGGCCTACAGTTGCTAACACAATTTGGTAGATCATTTATATAGAGTAAGAAGAGTAACGGACCCAGAATAGATCCTTGTGGCACGCCACATTTTATCAAACACTCAGAGGATAATGCACCATTTACTAAACACTTCTGACCTCTATTTGACAAGTAGGATGAAAACCATTTTAGAGTGGAGGGCTCTACCCCATAAAGGGATAACTTCTCAAGGAGAATGGAATGATCTACTGTGTCAAAAGCTTTTTTTAAATCTAAAAACACAACTCCATTTAATTGTCCTTTATCAATGTTTATATACCACTCATTTGTTAGGTCAAGAAGTGCAGTTGCAGTTGAGTGCATGGGTCTAAATCCAGATTGGTGCTTATTTAGAAGATTATTTTCTTGTAAATATTTGTAAAACTGTCCACAGACTAGTTTTTCAAATATTCTGGCAATGGTTGAGAGAATAGAGATCGGTCTGTAATTACCTGCCTCGTTTTTTTTGCCTTGTTTGAAAATTGGTGATAATCGAGCAATCTTCCATTCTCTTGGGAACTGTTTTGTTTCAAGTGACAGATTAAACAAATTTGTGAGAGATTCGGAGATCTCTTCAGAACAGTCACGGAGTACTTTATTGGATATTCTATCCAGGCCAGCTGCTTTAGAAACGCAAAGTTTCTTTATTAGTTTCAAAACTTTAGCTACTGAAAGCCGTTGTATACTAAAGACAGACTTTGCCTCATTTACGTAAGATTTAAACTGGCTCCCGTAGGAATCAGAGATCATACAATTTTCAGCAGCAAGTGCAGGACCGATCTCTGAGAAATACTCATTCATATGCTCAGCAATTTCTATTGGTTCAGTTAGTACCATTCCGTCATCTGTTTTAATTTCATTTATAAGTGTACCGTCTGACTTTTTACTTGTGAGTTGATTTAATAATTTCCATATCTCTTTTGGGTTATCAGAGTTATCTTTGATTTGTGTTTGATAATAATTAGACTTTGCTACTTTAATGCTCTGATTCACACTATTACGGACTTTCTTAAATTCATTCCAATCAGAGGACATTGCGGTTTTGGTAGCTCTCTTTTTCAAAGTATCTCTTTTATACATTAATTTTTTGAGATCTGAGGTAATCCAAGGCGCTGGTTTGTTTCGAACGCGTTTTGTTTTTATTGGTGCGTGTTTTTCTAAAACAGAATTGAACATTTCAATCCATTTAGACCATGCCTCATCGGGTTTTTCAAATTGATTAAGCGTCTCCCAAGGGACCCTATTTAGGTCAGCTTTAAATTTGGATGACTGGTACTTTTGTAATTTCTTGTCCTAATCAATTTCGGTGGTTCGCCTCTACTTGTTAGTTTACGCACTGCATATATCAAATAATGGTCACTAATTGTGAGCGGGTACACCCCTGTTGCTTTAATCTTGTTTTGTTCATTAGTAACGTATAAATCGATTAATGTTTGCGAAGATTTAGTTACCCTTGTAGGTTTCTGAATGAGCTGATTAAGTTGATATGCGTTGACCGCTTCTTTGACTCACTATGGCCTTCGGTTGCAGGTAGATTCTGAAATTCTTTGACCTCAGATGATTCCGTTATTTGAATAGGCTGTTTCTTCTTCTTGTTGTTTCTACTTTGACCAGTCGCTCCCACGGTTCTCCACGGTTCTCGATTTTCTGACACCTCCACGTTCACATTTGAAGTAGACTGTACCGCAGGAACGATATTATTTCTGTAGTCTTTGGCCATTAATTGGAGTGCCAACTTTAAGGAGTCCCTTTCTTCCTCTACTACTTTAAGTCTGGATTTCAGGGCTTCATTTTCTTGCGACAGAGCTTTGTTCTTGATATCAAGTTCAGATTTCGCAACATGGTTTCCATCTTGAGAATTGCACACGGCTATATTTCTCTGACTTAAAAAAACACTGAATTTCTAACGGGACCTGAAACAACCATAACGAGGCTGATCAAGGACAGGATCCAGCTAAATCACAGATTGAATTGGAACTTAACGTGTTGGTTCCTTTGGATGGAGGTAAACCGGAGAGCCCGGAAAAACCCTCGGAGCAAGGGCGAAACACCAACAAAACTGAACTCTCATATGGCGTCACGTCCGGGGATCGAACCTGGGCCACAGAGGTGAGAGGCGAAGTGCTTGACCACTGCGCCACCTCCGGCTCCCCCCGACTCCCCCCGACTCCCCCCGACTCCCCCCGACTTCCCCCGGCTCCCCCCGGCTCCCCCCGGCTCCCCCCGGCTCCCCCCGGCTCCCCCCGGCTCCCCCCGACTCCCCCCGACTCCCCCCGGCTCCCCCCGGCTCCCCCCGGCTCCCCCCGACTCCCCCCGACTCCCACCGACTCCCCCCGACTCCCCCCGACTCCCCCCGGCTCCCCCCGGCTCCCCCCGGCTGATCAATGTTTATATGAAGTCTTACCGCGATATTTTCTGGGAAAATATGAGTTTTGGATTCAGTTAGAGCTTGACCGCTATATTAAACGTGATTTGCGGCAACGAATAGACCAGTTGAAAACATGGCGCGAAATACAGTGTTTGTATGGGAATCGGATACCGAATAATTTCCGTAAAATCGCATTTCTGAAATATTCACTATCTGCAAACTTAAGGTGCCAGGTAAAAGATTAACTGATCAAAGTTTGAGGGATGTAGCTGTTCTGGAAAGCGTGCAATCGTATTTTCAGTTTTCCATACATTTGCGTAAATTTTCCCGCGGACTCGTTGTTACAGACAAATGTATATGGTAAAGTTAAAACACGATTGCACTGACGCTTCCCAGCACAGCTACATCCCTCAAATTTTGATCAGTTAATCTTTTACTTGGTATCTTAAGTTTACAGACAGTGAATATTTTAGAAATGCTATTTTACGGAAATTATTTGGCATCGGATTCCCATACAAACACTGTATTTTGCACCATGTTTGCACCCCTTTCAAAATTTCGTCGGAACTCGCTTGATACTTTGAAGATTGCCGTTTATCGCTCTGTTTCAATGCTCTGTATATTAGCCAACGCTTAAGCTGTTCGATAGTATACTAATCAGATTCTCTTTCAAAATATTATACAGGAAAGCCGTCATTTCTGGTAGAGTAATCAGAAGACAAACTAAAATGCTGGTCAATTCTTTTAAGTTGTAACGCGAGGTATACATTTTGTGACGTCTCTGTGCGCAACGCTATTTCAAATGGCAAAACAACAAGCAAAAATTCGAGCAGCGCCGAAGGCTTTTTCCGGCCAGCGCACATCGAACATGTACGGCCCCCAGCACGTGACATTTGTAAATGTTTTGAAAGGAAAGCGCGTGGGGCCGTACGGGTCACATGCCACATTTTGTACGGGTTCATGCGATGTAGGACAATTTTCCTAACAAATGTTTACTTGAGCAAATGTTGGATGAATTAAGTTTGCTTTTGTTCGATCAAATCAGTTGACAGCGTTTTGCCTCCACCTCAACATTTGGATCGTGCGATCCAACAATAATTTGACCAATCGAGGGCTGGAAATTAGGCTCCAAAATGTCAAGTGATACCAGTTTAACCAGCCGGTATATGTGCACTGATGTCCCCGGTGGGGAGGGGGAGGGGGGGGGGACTCTACCCAAAGTTTTTATTTGAATTCCGAATTTGAATTCCAAATGAAACACTTGAATCTGCCATCGTGTGGGCAAGGTTAGGCCCAATGTTGATGAAATAATGATTGAAGGCTTCAGCTATTTTTGGAAGAATTGATATTAACATCATTTAGTTTCAATTCGTTTACAGCAGTGTTGTTGCACGTTTTCCCAAGAAAATTATTAATTGTTGTCCACGCATCTTTAGCATTATCCTTCTGGAGCGCAATTTTATCGCGATAATAATTTGTTTTAGCCTGCCGCAAGGCGATATTAACCTTATTTCGGTAAGGCTTATAGTCCTGCCAATCCGTGTTCTGTTTAGTTATTGCAGCCTTGCATTTTAGCTTCTCCCTGATATGTATTAACTGTTTTATCTCCTTGGGCAACCATGGGATGTTAAACGATCTCACCATACAGGGAAAGTAAATCTTGACCAACTTTGGACCAGGGTGTGCTGGAAATTTTGTGTTACAAGAGGCTCTTTTCTGTTGTTTAGACATGAAGTCAGCACAAATTCCATAAGAATCCCCTTTGTCTCTGATTTCAGCTGACATGCCGGGCCAGAATAGAACATCACGTGCTCTGCGCACGCAGGAATCTGGGCCCAGCTAGGTGACTGATGTGGGATCTTGCAGACATCTCTGGCCGCATAGAAGTTGGTATGATCACTTTCATTCCTTTATACAGAACACCGTCTTGGACTGTCAGTTCATCTCTGAAATTCCAATAGTCTCTTATGCAAACTGGAACCTGGCCAACCTGCCATTGTGGCATTCATGAGTGTTTGAAGTACTGCGTCGGAGGTTGTGTATGATTTGACTTGTTGATGCGTAGCCTCAGACAGACGCATGTAGTCAACTGATTGATTGCAGCTATTTCATCAAACAGCTGCTGCTCTTGAGATAGATGAATATCTGATATTCTGGTATGTTCTCTTCACTGGTCTCGTCATTCTTCAGTTATTCCCTGCTTAGTATATCAACGATAAACATCTTGGATCCAGGCAGATATGTGATGTGTAAGTTGCATTTCTGCAAGCGACTCCCTATAATGGGATATACGGGGAGGCTCCGCCCAAAAGGGATACCTTTTCAGGATGGAGGTATATAAAAGGGTAGGGATTTCACTGAATAAATAATATTGTTGTTTTGTTAACATCTCTACTGGTGACGCTTGATGTTTACCGGGGATATCGTTCATTTCATTCAGTTAATTCCAAGCTAAGCGTATAGAAAAGGGATGCAGTGTTTCTACTGTGGGTATGTTAAAGGGGTACCATTTTTATGAAAGGTATATAAAAGGGTTATCTTTTCTGTCAAAAATGGTATATAAAAGCGCAAGGGTTTGGACCTCGGGGCGGACCCTCCCCGTATAAAACTTTGTTGAGTACCTGGAGGGGGGGGGGGGGGGGGGTAGAAATACCGCACAGTAGAAACACTGCATCCCATATTCTATACGTTCCATGTTAGTTGTAGCTGGTCAAAGTGCGAACATCATATTAAAGTTGTAGTGCGAAGAGTGTTTGACGATTGCCGTTAGTTAGTTTAACAATAACTCTTCGATAAAGTCCGGCACTTTTGAATCTAGTTGAGTTGGTTTCTTCATGTTTAGTCCTGAGTACTAGTTGGTCCGCCATCTTGAAATATACAACCACAAGAGGGACTGGGTCTAAGTTTATGTCATTTCTGGTAGAGTAATCAGAAGACAAACTAAAATGCTGGTCAATTCTTTTAAGTTGTAACGCGAGGTATACATTTTGTGACGTCTCTGTGCGCAACGCTATTTCAAATGGCAAAACAACAAGCAAAAATTCGAGCAGCGCCGAAGGCTTTTTCCGGCCAGCGCACATCGAACATGTACGGCCCCCAGCACGTGACATTTGTAAATGTTTTGAAAGGAAAGCGCGTGGGGCCGTACGGGTCACATGCCACATTTTGTACGGGTTCATGCGATGTAGGACAATTTTCCTAACAAATGTTTACTTGAGCAAATGTTGGATGAATTAAGTTTGCTTTTGTTCGATCAAATCAGTTGACAGCGTTTTGCCTCCACCTCAACATTTGGATCGTGCGATCCAACAATAATTTGACCAATCGAGGGCTGGAAATTAGGCTCCAAAATGTCAAGTGATACCAGTTTAACCAGCCGGTATATGTGCACTGATGTCCCCGGTGGGGAGGGGGAGGGGGGGGGGGAACTCTACCCAAAGTTTTTATTTGAATTCCGAATTTGAATTCCAAATGAAACACTTGAATCTGCCATCGTGTGGGCAAGGTTAGGCCCAATGTTGATGAAATAATGATTGAAGGCTTCAGCTATTTTTGGAAGAATTGATATTAACATCATTTAGTTTCAATTCGTTTACAGCAGTGTTGTTGCACGTTTTCCCAAGAAAATTATTAATTGTTGTCCACGCATCTTTAGCATTATCCTTCTGGAGCGCAATTTTATCGCGATAATAATTTGTTTTAGCCTGCCGCAAGGCGATATTAACCTTATTTCGGTAAGGCTTATAGTCCTGCCAATCCGTGTTCTGTTTAGTTATTGCAGCCTTGCATTTTAGCTTCTCCCTGATATGTATTAACTGTTTTATCTCCTTGGGCAACCATGGGATGTTAAACGATCTCACCATACAGGGAAAGTAAATCTTGACCAACTTTGGACCAGGGTGTGCTGGAAATTTTGTGTTACAAGAGGCTCTTTTCTGTTGTTTAGACATGAAGTCAGCACAAATTCCATAAGAATCCCCTTTGTCTCTGATTTCAGCTGACATGCCGGGCCAGAATAGAACATCACGTGCTCTGCGCACGCAGGAATCTGGGCCCAGCTAGGTGACTGATGTGGGATCTTGCAGACATCTCTGGCCGCATAGAAGTTGGTATGATCACTTTCATTCCTTTATACAGAACACCGTCTTGGACTGTCAGTTCATCTCTGAAATTCCAATAGTCTCTTATGCAAACTGGAACCTGGCCAACCTGCCATTGTGGCATTCATGAGTGTTTGAAGTACTGCGTCGGAGGTTGTGTATGATTTGACTTGTTGATGCGTAGCCTCAGACAGACGCATGTAGTCAACTGATTGATTGCAGCTATTTCATCAAACAGCTGCTGCTCTTGAGATAGATGAATATCTGATATTCTGGTATGTTCTCTTCACTGGTCTCGTCATTCTTCAGTTATTCCCTGCTTAGTATATCAACGATAAACATCTTGGATCCAGGCAGATATGTGATGTGTAAGTTGCATTTCTGCAAGCGACTCCCTATAATGGGATATACGGGGAGGCTCCGCCCAAAAGGGATACCTTTTCAGGATGGAGGTATATAAAAGGGTAGGGATTTCACTGAATAAATAATATTGTTGTTTTGTTAACATCTCTACTGGTGACGCTTGATGTTTACCGGGGATATCGTTCATTTCATTCAGTTAATTCCAAGCTAAGCGTATAGAAAAGGGATGCAGTGTTTCTACTGTGGGTATGTTAAAGGGGTACCATTTTTATGAAAGGTATATAAAAGGGTTATCTTTTCTGTCAAAAATGGTATATAAAAGCGCAAGGGTTTGGACCTCGGGGCGGACCCTCCCCGTATAAAACTTTGTTGAGTACCTGGAGGGGGGGGGGGGGGGGGGGTAGAAATACCGCACAGTAGAAACACTGCATCCCATATTCTATACGTTCCATGTTAGTTGTAGCTGGTCAAAGTGCGAACATCATATTAAAGTTGTAGTGCGAAGAGTGTTTGACGATTGCCGTTAGTTAGTTTAACAATAACTCTTCGATAAAGTCCGGCACTTTTGAATCTAGTTGAGTTGGTTTCTTCATGTTTAGTCCTGAGTACTAGTTGGTCCGCCATCTTGAAATATACAACCACAAGAGGGACTGGGTCTAAGTTTATGTCAGAATGACGTTTTTGGACTCGATCAAGTAATTATTTAGCCTGTTCCAGGCACTCAGATAGGCTCCCCTAGTCCCCCTCTTCTTTTTTTGGCCTGCGTTTTTCTTTCGCTCCCATTCCAACCCATTTCCCACTATCTGAGAGCCTGGAACAGGCTAGTAATTATTTTCATCGTAGTACCACAGGTAGCCCACTAAAACCCACAGATAGTTCACTTTCAAGTATATTTCGCAAAAACAATTTTAGAACTATATAACATTTTAAAATCCCCAGCAATAGCAAAATCCATCTATCCATATACTGTTTTACATTTGGCATATCTTGTATATATTTTGAATACAGTTATATACTGCTCAAAACTTCAGAATATGCGCCCGCTAACCGTACCGCTGAACTGTGCTCGATCCTTGGCCATGTGTCAGCCGCCATCCCGGGGGGAGGTAACCACGGGGAACCCCTGGGCATCTGGAAGAGCTAACTTACTAGTGTAGCATTTGTGATACAACAAGTAGATTGCAAATTCAGTAAGTTACTAACAGTATTGAAATTCAGACCAGTCTTGTTGATACTTAATCCAATGTAGCGATAGCAATATTTAATGGGGGCTGACAGTGGTTTTGAGAAGAGCTAACTTTCTAGTGTAGTATTTGTAATACAACAAGTGTAGCATTTGTGATGAGTACAACAAGTATACATGTGCAAATGCAGTAAGTTACTAACAGTATTGGAATTCAGACCAGTCTTTTAGATACTTAATCCCAAACGTAGCGATAGCGATATTTAATGGAGGCTGACAGTGGTTTGGAGAAGAGATAACTTACTAGTGTAGCATTTGTAATACAACAAGTAGATGTGCAAATGCAGTAAGTTAACAGTAACAGTTACTAACAGTGTTGGAATTCAGACCAGTCTTGTAGAAACTTGATCCCCAATTTTCACGAATAAACATGTAGATCAGACAGGATCACAGGTACATGGTCAGACCAAAGATGTCTTGAGCTTCTTGAATCCAACCAAGTGGATTCAAGAAAACTCAAGTCATCTTTGGTCTGACTCCAAAGATGGCTTGAGCTTTCTTGAATCCACTCACAATGATAGCAATGATGCTGTAGATTAGAAGTTTATTGTCGAACAGAACAAAACAAAAGTCATCAAACACAATGGTCATCAAAATTACGACTAATACCTGTTCTTGCATGTATATGCTGAGCCTAAGTTACTGACTTGTACTGAAACTAGCGATATTTAATGCAGGCTAGCCAAGAGATTTCTACAAATTCTAAATTCCTTCGACTACACTCAACATGTTAATGTTGCTACATACAAGGGAAACCACACTCTGGACTTGGTCATAACCAGATCTGAGGACAATATTGTATACATCTGTATCTGACCCTTTACTGTCTGACCACTTTGCTGTACATTGCAAGATTTTATTGGCCAAACCCCCTTTTCCGAGAAAGAGATTTCTTATAGAAATCTAAAGAGGGTCGACTTTACTTGTTTCCGAGGTGATATTGCAAGCTCTGGTTTGTTGACTGAATCTAACTCAAGCCAGTCCCTCGATAACCTTATTGGACAATATGAAAGAATCCTAAAGGCCCGTTCAAACGGATGCAACATGTTGGCACAACATCATGCAACATTGTTGGATGCAATATGTTGGATCCGTTTGAACACCCTGTTGGACGATGTTGGATGATGTTGGACAATGTTGCATGAAGTTTGAAACTAGTCAAACTTTTCATTCAACATCGTCCAACATTTATTTTGTTATCGTGATCGATGAAGCATGTCCCAACATGTTGGATCCGTTTGAACGGCTTTCCCAACAATGTTGGACTCGCGCAGGCGTACTTCATTCGTCATTCGCGCTGTATCCATGGAGATTTGATTTTGTTTACTAATAGACGATTAGGCGATCATTTCAATTTGCACCACGATGGCGGAGAGTGAAGTACTTTCAGAAAAGTTTGAGCAGGAAAACAGGAGCAAAACTCCTAAAAAGGAAAACTGTAAACACAGGGAAAGAAAGTGCAAGACGAGAAAGTGGTCAGACGCCGAAGTTGACGAACTGCTAGATCTGTTAGATGAGAGAGTTTGCCTTTGGGACGTTTCAAGCAAAGATTATCACATCAGGAACAAGAGAGAAGGGCTTACGAAGAGATGGAAGAAAGACTAGATATAACTATCTCAGACATAAAAGTCAAAGTAACATGCTTACGAGCTCAACTCGGCCGAGAAATCGCGAAGACGAAGGCGAACGTAAACAGCACCGGAATCCTTTGCGATATCACAGTACTATCCAACATGTTGGATTGATGTTGGATCCGTTTGAACACCCCGTCCAACAATGTTGGATCCAACATGTTGGACGATGTTGCATCCGTTTGAACAGGCCTTAACTTCTTTGCTAGATGATCACGCCCCTGTAAGGAAGAAGGTTTTCACCCTACGGCCCGTCGCCCCCTGGTTCACGGACGAAATTTACGAACAGAAGGCCAAAAGGAGACGTCTGGAACGTCGATGGAGAACAACGAAATTGTCAGTGGACAAGGAAATATACGCCCAGCAATGATGCGTTGTCAATAAACTAATATCTTCTGCAAAAACGGGTTATTACTCGTGGCTGTGGATCAGACCAAGGTGAACTCTTCAGGACTGTAGAGAAACTGTTGCAGGGAAACGTTGAGCGTCGATATCCACCCTGTGATTCGGCTGACTTACTTGCCAACACGTTTGCCGATTATTTTGACAATAAGATCTCTGTAATTGGGAATGAACTCTCCCTGAGGAGCTCCGGCCTACTCAATGCTCTACCGGATGCAAACTTACCACAATGCGATAGTAAGCTGAGATGTTTTACTCCAGTTACTGAAGACCAGCTGGCGGTACTTACTAGAAAGATCTCTGCCAAGTCATGTATATTGGATCCCATTCCTGCCCGAGTATTGTAGGAGTGTTTCAATGATCTGCTCCCTCTGATAACCAGAATGGTCAACATATCGCTGTCGGAAGCAGTTGTACCGAAGAGCTTGAAAGCCGCTTCCCTTCAACCGCGGTTAAAGAAGGCCACCATGGACACGGATGAGTACTGCAGTTTTCGCCCTATATCAAATCTAAAGTTTGTCTCCCAAGTCAATAGAGAAAGTCGTTGAATTAAGTTAAAGGTCCAAGATGACATCTTGAGGGCAATCGACAACCACAAGTCTGTCATCCTCCTACTTCTAGATTTGTCGGCTGCATTTGATACAGTCGACCACAACATCCTACTGTCTCGACTCTTCACTAGATTTGGTATAGTAGACAAGGCTTATGAGTGGTTCAGCTCATACCTTACCGACCGGACCCTGACCGTTAATGTTTGTGGTGCTCAGTCATCTGAGCGCATTCTTCGCTCGGGTGTCCCCCAGAAAGTGTATTGGGACCGATACTGTTCTCGATGTACATGTCACCACTCGGCGATCTACTCAGGCATCATCGCATGCAGTACCACTTCTATGCTGATGGTACCCAGCTGTACATCACGTTAAATGCAACAGATACCGGTAAACTTGACGTGGCGACATCGAAGATCGAGGCTTGCATTCGTGATGTAAATGCCTGGATGACATGGAACAAGCTGAAACGCAACAGTGACAAGACGGAACTGTTGTTTCTAAACGCTCGCCACCGTCCTCAGCTACCGCTAGATTATATATCTGTGTGTAATGACGTCATCCATCCATCCACACTGGTTAGAAACATTGGTGTCCTGCTCGACTCCTCATTGACGATGGAACAGTATGTCATCAGTGTCTGCAAATCAGGATTTTACCATCTAAAGACTATAAGTCGTATTAGGAAATACCTTAGTTTTCAGTCTGCCGAGACATTAGTTCACGCATTCGTCACTTCCAGATTAGATTTTTGTAATTCTTTACTCTACGGACTACCTAAATATCTTATTGATCGTTTGTAGAGTGTTCAGAACGCAGCAGCTAGAATTGTCACGCTGTCCCGCAAATGCGATCATTTAACACCGATTATGTTCAATCTGCACTGGTTACCTATAGAACAGCACATAGTCTTTAAGATTCTGTTAATTACTTATAAGGCCTTACATGGACTTGTGCCGACTTATATATCTGACCTTCTAAATGAGTGTTTACCTAGACGAAATCTAAGGTCGTCCTCTGATAAAGACTCGTTGCTCCGTCATTTAATCTGCGTACATATGGCTACAGAGACTATTGTTGCGCTGAGCCATCACTATGGAATGCTTTACCTAAGGACATAAGACATTGTAACTCACTAGACAGTTTTAAGAGACGGCTGAAAATCTATTCAGAAAGCATATGAACAGTAGATCAGTGTTATTGTTGCAAGTATATATTATTAGTTAGTATTCATATACTTTGGCTTTATATTAAGTATATGATCAGTTGATATATTTTAATATTGTACCTTTATCATTGATTGGTATCCGCATATTTAGTTTTACATTAAGTATCTGTCATTAGTCTATTATATTATCATTATTCGTAGTAGTATTTGTAAAGCGCTATTGGGCACTCACTTTGGAAACAGCGCTGTATAATTATTATCATTATTATTATTATTATTATACCGCTAACGATAATCATAAAATGGTTTTCACCCCTCTCCCTTATTTTTGTAAAATTAGCAGATCTTACACAAAATTCTCAAACGATATGTTGTATTAATTATGATTAGTATCAAGACTGATTTTGATGCTGCAACTTTATTCTTCCCTTTCTAATGGGGGAGGGTACTACTATTAACAGGAAATGCATATGATTTTCCACCCCTCCCCCTTAGTTTTAAAAGGTTCGCAGATCTTACCCCAAATTTGCAACCACTATGTTGTGTTCGTCGTGTTAGTACCAAAACTATGATTTTGATGCTGCAACTTTATTCAACCCACTTCTAAATGGGGAGGGTACCATTATTAACAGGAAACTGAGGCATAGGATTTTTCACCCTTTCCCCCTCAGTTTTGCAAGGTTCGCATGTCTTACCTCAAATTTGCAACTAATATGTTGTATTCGTCGTGTTTAGTACCAAAACTATGATTTTTAAGCTGCAACTTCATTCAACCCACTTCTAAAGGAGGAGGGTATCATTATTAACAGGAAATGCATATCATTTTCAACCCCTCCCCCCTCAGTTTTGCAAGGTTCGCATTTCTTACTCCAAATTTGCAGCCAATATGTTGTGTTGATCGTGCTTAGTACCAAAACTATGATTTTAATGCTACAACTTTATTAAATCCTGTTCTGGACTGCGAAATAGGAAATGAAACTGTCCCAGGATGCTTTGCGGCCAAAACGAAGAGGACGATGGATTTTTACGGGTAGAAAACAATGTCGCAGAGACATGGAGTTTTCACCAAAATGTTATACATAGAAAACTGCAGGGGGTCTTCTTAATTTTGTTGAGGTCAACTTTCAGGGGGGGAAGTGACAGGCAAAAGAAAATTTCAAAACCCCTTAACCCCCACTGAACTTCATTTGCGCGAGCGTTACATAAAACAAATTATCTCGCTGTACGAAATTACATCAGATAGGCTTGCTTTTATTTCCCCTAGCTATGCGCAAGATACCAAACATTAAACCATGAATTACAAATATTCCCACCCCCCAACTGGCCAATAGAGTGAATATTTTAGTACATGTAAATATGTATACGTATAGCTGAGAAAAATAGACAATCACAGGTTTTATCAAGTAAGAGTTGATCACATGCCAGGGTTCTTGGCAGAAGCCGGCACATGGTGGGTTTCTGCCAGTTTTTTTTTTGCTTGAAAACAAAACACACATCATATAACTTGTCTTAGTTTTTGTGAAGACAGCTTTTATGGAAATGTGGCCACTTGTTTAAACTTATTGGCTGACTGTACAAATAAATACCAAGAACCCTGAGATGATACATGTATTTGCCACCAGTTCTAATAATTCCTAACGATAATCATAGAAATAATACAATCATTAAATAAATAATTAATTAATTAATTAATGTTCGGTATCTAGCGCCTAGTTGAGTGCATAAAAACCATCCTATCTTATGTAATTTCACCCAACTAGATTACATTTTTGGGTTAACACTCGCGCAAATGAAGTTCAGGGGGGGTTAAGCCGTTTTGAAATTTTGTTTTCCCTGTCATTTCCCTCCCTGAACTTTAATTTCAACCAAATGAAGAAGACCCCCTGCAGTTTTCTATGGGTAACATTTTAGTGAAAACTCCATGTCTCTACGATGTTCCTTTCTACCCGTAAAAAATCCATCGCCCTTTCCGTTTTGGCCGCAAAGTATGCTGGGACAGTTTCATTTGCTATTTCCGAGTCCAGAACTGGATTAAATGACGTTGCAGCGTTAAAATCATAGTTTTGGTAGTAAACACGACGAACACAACATATTGCTTGCAAATGTGGGTAAGAAATGCGAACCTTGCAAAACTGAGGGGGGAGGGGTGGAAAATCCTATGCATTTCCTGTTAATAACGGTGCCCTCCCCATTAGAAATGGCTTGAATGAAGTTGCAGCGCTAAAATCATAGTGTTGGTAGTAAACACGACGAACACAACATATTGCTTGCCAATGTGGGGTAAGATATGCGAACCTTGCAAAACTGATGGGGGAGGGGTGGAAAATCCCATGCCTTTCCTGTTAATACAGTTAGAAGTGGCTAGAATGAGGTTTCAGCTTCAAATCACAATGGATCAAGTGATGTGGCAGAGTTAAAACCATGGTTTCTGTACTCGACGCGACAACTGCCATGCGGCATGAACTGCGGATGGCTGTCGGTTCGCGAGCTTGTGATGACATTCAATGCACTTGGATGGAAAATAACAATCGCTTCAAGGAGAAACTTTTTTCGCTGATGTTTAGGCCTCTTATTTCCACGAGAAGTGCTCCAAAATTCCAGTTGAGCCTTAGTAGGTGGAAAATAACCATACACCTATGATCACTACCATGCAAGTTGCATGACACTCTCAGGTATATTAAGGCCTGGGTCAAGAATGACCACACCCCTTAGAAGTAAAGGGGTGGTCTACTTTCGTTTGGTTGTACCCGATAAGATTGAGTTTAGTATGTCTCATGTAGAGTCCACATTTTAACGTTCTGGCAAAGATGGTTGCCATAGCGACGGACCCTGTGACCTTTGATCTCATTTTGAAGAGAATATGATAGAAGGCTTCGGGAGGAAAGTAGAGCGCACAAAGGTCAGAATTAAAACCGGTGGAACTAATGCAGTTTACCATGTAGTTTTTCAGTCCAACTAGACATCGTGGAAAAGTATGTTAAATTCGTTGAAACTTGAGTATCATATTTCACATTTACCTTAATCGGCCTTCCTCTTAAAATTTCCAACCGTTCTAGTTGGACCAAGAAAGTATGCACTAACCCTGAATGAAATACAGTAAAATACCCGCCACATTAAAACTCTCTACCTTCCTCCCAGAGGCTTTTATCAAATTTCCTTAAATTAAAGTTCATCAAAGGTCACATTACATGTTTCCATGGAAACTGTAACTAGAAATTGTTAGCCTCGTGCCTTTATCGAGTCTGTAAAAGTGCCATGAAAACAACTTACAAGCACGAAGAGATAGACCACCCCCTCTTGATTTGTGGCGGCCATTTTGGAAAAGATTGAGACCCAGGCCTTAATGTACCTGAGCTACCCAAAACGCGCTACGACGTAGCTAGCGTCTAACACACATGTTGGATTATCGTTAGCGGTATCCACTAGTGTAATATAATAAATATATTATTATGAATAATAACAGGAGATAAAGAAACACAATTGACCTTTATATTTGAAGTAGTTTTTGATGCAGTGCTCGAATATAAAATTTCAACATCATTTGATTGCAAAAAATTAATCCAGGGGTGGAGCGTCATGTTTTCTAGCCCTATTTTCATTAAATTACGTTACATTTTCAGTATTACTTCGATATCCACTTGAGATCATATCGGATTGATAGGAAACAAATTACATGTCCATCTATTACTTATATTACCTTAAAACCTCCATTTCTTACATATTCATTCACGAATATATCGGGTTGATATTAAACAACTTTCGTGTCCATCTATTAATGTCTCCCACATGGAAGATTGAAGCCTCCGATTTCAGCTATAAAAAGCGCCACTGAACGTAATATAATATGAGAACCTCATACGGGTGGACTGGTATGGGTGGGACTCTGCAGATACACTTCTCCCAAATCCTACAGCGCCCGTGAGGGGGTAGGGGGAGCAGAGATGGATCTCATTTTGCTTCTGTACACTTCGCTATTAATTTTCGTTTTATCCTATGTTATAACTAGACTGATCAGAACGCATTTGAACTTGTGTTGGTTTCTTAAATATCAAGTAGCCACTGTATTTTGCATGTTTGATTATCGCTACCGGTATCCACTTGTGTAATATAATAGATATAAAAAATGAATAACAATAGGAGATAAAGAAACACAAAGCTAAATGTGTGTTATAATGCGATAATCAGTTCACTTTTGTGATTCTAGTATTCCAACTCGTCGAGAAATGTTAACTAAATGACCTCGTCCTTTCCACATGCTGGCAAAATACTAATAAATTTCAATAGAGTTTTTAAATTGATGAAAGAGAATGCGATCCAAGCGAACATTTTAGTGATATAGAGGGAACGCAGGCAGAATGTACGACGTCATGGAAAATATAAGATAACAATTTGCGTCTAGAACACTGACTTGTCTTAAGAAAACAACCAGTTCTTCGAATCCTATATAACGATATACGTGTATTTACTTCTGAAGTATTTGATGCAATAATTATTTTGAGTCAATTCACCTTTAGCTTGTCCTTTTCTTCGCGAAACGGAAAGGCCTGAACTGTAAATTCGCAAAGCATTGTTTGCTTGGATATAGATCATGTTACCGTCTGAGAATATAATTTAGCCTGGTTACTCGCTTAGTAACGAGTATATATTTTAAATTTTATCTTATCATACTTCAAATAAATTTATGAAAAATAGTAAAAGCAGCCCTGATCTCTCCCATCGGTTAGCGTTTTTAACGTTTGTCCACTTTTATATTAACATGAACGCGAGAAAAGTATCATTAAATCAATATGGACCAGCGTTCAGGCATATTGCTTATCTCGAAAAGATCTATCCATATCACCGTCAGTTGAAATTAAGAACATTCGTGGTTTCTAAAATGATATAGATAATATTGCTGTCTGAGAATCGTACACAAAATTATTGTGAAAAACAAGCTTCCAGGTAACAAAGTCCTAGATTTTTTTCTGTAGTGTTGTTATTGCGTTCGACGAAGGAGAACACATACTAATCTTGCATCGGGCTCCCTGTACGTTTCCTGGCGGAAGAAATCGGGATATTTAGCGTATGTGGATATATCGAAGAAGCTCGTTCTGGCGCACATATGCGCACGCCGGGAAACTGGTAACTACAATCGATCGAGTGTCCAATACTGCAGTAATGTTCAAAAAGTTAGCAAGTACGATTTATCAAAGTCTGAGGAAAGTGTATGCTACAGAATAGTCGCAACTCGGCCAAAATTTGTGCTGCACTATCCAGTAAAAACCGAGCTAGTGAATCTGGGATCGAAAATGCTGTTGTCTTGCTTGCTCGCTGTACTGGATTCTGCTTTTCGCTGTCCGTACAGTTAATCTATACTTCGATATGCCAAGGAACTTGAATATCGACATAAGGTGAGGGGGAAATTCAAAGTACTGTTCCCTAATCAATTAATCTAGCAACATTGATGATAAATTATTCTGCAACTAACAATGGCACTCAATATTCTGCATCCAGCCTTGCTCTCACTTGAAAAATAATTTGTATGATCCGAAGGAAGTGGGGTGTAGTTTATCAGGTTCATTATACGCATGCATATATAGTTTGTTCTCAGTATACTGGAGTGTAATTAGCATTGTGAATCTAGGAATTACCATTGTGAATGCAGTTTATACACATCTAAATAGCCGTAGCTAGCTATAGGGTTGATTGCGTGGTTTCGATTGCGTTCTGCACTAACTCCAATTACTGTTTTACACTGCATACCACACATCAAAATTATAGTTTAAGAAAAGTGCTACAAATGCTCAAATGAATGATAAACATATAATATAGCCACATAAGCATCCAATGATTTAATGTTACACAAAGATAATTACAGTTTTATAACCAGATACATGCCCTTGCATATTAACTTATAAGTCAAGACATTCAACATTTTCACATTAGTTAAAAACAAGCATTTTTGATCAGGATTATTTACTCCCACTGTCCACATCATTACAGCAATCTTTCAGTCTCCGAGGGTTGTACTTGTGTTTCCACAGGAAACCAAATCCTTTCTCTTACAAAAAAATATGCCGAACGCACTTTTATAATTTATGACTGATTACTTCTAGTTCTTATCATAATTATTACTTCCAACAAAGCGTAACATGCAGTTTACTTTGAAACCCTTCAAAGAGTAGTATCCCTTGTGTAATATAATAGATATAATTAATCAAAAATAAACACGGGTATAGAAACACAATAAAATAATATTATTGATGTTATCTGAAGTAGTTTTTGCAGTACAGCTCGAATTTTGACATCATTTTGTTGAAACTTTAAATCCAGGGGGGTGGGGCGAGATATTTTCTAGCCCACTTTTCATTCAATCATCTGGCATGTATTTGACTATGGTTAGCAGCATCCACTGTGTAATATAATAGATATAATAAAATGAATAATAACAGGAGATAAAGAAACACAATATAATTGATATTATCTAAAGTAATTTTTGGAGTAGAGCTCGAATTTTGACATCATTTTGTTGAAAAGTCAAATCCAGGGGCGTGCGGCGACATAATTTCTTGCCACATTTTCATCAAATGATTTAAAATTTTCAGCATATCAGACAAATTAATGCACACGAAATTTCTTTGATATCCACTCCCATTTCAGCTATATACATGCAGTTGACCTGAATGATGTTAAATTTTCAGTATCATGTTGGATATCCACTGGAGATCATATCGGACTGGCTACCCACTCAATTTCTTTGATATCCACTGGAGAGCATTATATTTAGTGCGAGATATCATGTAATGATTTTCTATGTTTCATTTCTTTAGACCATAATCTCATTGTCCTAAGGTGTATTTAGTGCGGGAGAACAGGAAATGTTTTCCAATATTTCATTTCTTTAAATCATAACCTCACGGAATAAGGTGTATTACGTACTGTAAAGCATGCAATAGTTTCCTATATTTCATTTTTAGACCATGATCTCACGGTTCTAAGGTGTAGTTAGTGCAGTAGGACATGTACTGTTTTCCCATATTTCATTTCCTTAGTTTTCACGGTATAATGGGCATTTAGTGCGGTAGAGCCTGTACTTTGCCTTCCAAACAAAGGTAGGCATTTTAATTGTCGATAAAACAGGACAAAAATAGGAAGGGTACATTTTTGGCTTGTATATATTCTAGGAACGTTCTCGACTTCATAAGATAACGTTCCGTAAATTTGGTATTCTCAAGCAAGGTCGTTTTGAAGCACCCAACCACAGGTTCCCTTTGAAATCGCTTTCGAAGCTAAATGTGTGTTCTAATGCGATAATCAGTTCACTTTTGTGATTCTAGTATTCCAACTCGTCGAGAAATGTTAACTAAATGACCTCGTCCTTTCCACATGCTGGCAAAATACTTATAAATTTCAATACAGTTTTTAAATTGATGAAAGAGAATGCGATCCAAGCGAACATTTTAGTGATATAGAGGTAACGCAGACAGATTATACGACGTCATGGAAAATATAAGATAACAATTTGCGTCTAGAACACTGACTTAATTGTCTTAAGAAAACAACCAGTTCTTCGAATCCTATATAACGATATACATGTATTTACTTCTGAAGTATTTGATACAATAATTATTTTGAGTCAATTCACCTTTAGCTTGTCCTTTTTTTCGCGTTATTCTTGAGAAGGTTAAGAGCGACTGCCTGTAAATATCGAGAATCGCGGGTCAACGGTGAAATTTTGGAATCCTTCATATTTTGCCAGAACATAGCCTTGGGTGAACTGTTTTAGGAAATAATATCAAAAAGTTCCAGCGCTTTTTTAATTTGGCGAATTTTACGAAAGATTGAAAATACGGGCCTTAGCAGTTATTGGCTTGTCGAACGAGCGAATCATCACGCAACAACAAAGAGCTAGGGAAGTCTTATAAAAACTCCAATGGAGTAATACTTCACTCACATAATAAAACAACTCTTTGACCTCAATATCCAGCAAGAATATATTCCGATAGTGTAATTTATTCTTTTTTCTCCGCCTTTTTAAACATGCATGTTTTGAATGCCAAAACATGAGACAAGTTTGACAGCCCTAAGCGACTCCTGTACATTCCAGTAGTGTCACATTTCATTATGTTCACCATGATCACTCACAAAGTTATTGCATATCGTTTAGCCTGGCGTTTAGGATCCTGGGGCAGTTAACTTCTGTTCAAATACTGAGTACTACAATGGATAGTCCGGGTGGATAAATAAAAGTGGTGGAAATGGGCCTTCTTGTCGGTGAGTAGTATATTTTCAGCTCAGTTGTCATCATATATTTACCGGGCTATTTTAGACAGGTTTAGAGAAAATCGTTATCATGCAGAGTTGAGTCAGTAGTTTATCTCCATGTATCTGAATTAAGCTTTCTATTGGCTTATAAAGAAGGTGCAGGAGTTTATTTTAGTTCTCATAACATTACTTAGTTTATTACTTATATTGCACACATTTGGATATTTTGGTACGGTTCGTAGAATAGTAGCAAAATGCTGTTCACACGGTTATTATTCTTTGAGCCATCCTATTGGCTGTCACACAATACATTGTTGTATCTTAAGCGTTGATTGGGTAACGCAAGCTTTATAAAGGTTACGCAAGGGTTTTCGATAATCTAGGCAACGCTGCTGCAAAGTCAACCTAGCGATCAATTTTAATTCATCATTATGTATTAATTAATGACAAGGTCCCAGTTACATAGTTTCTAGTAGTTAGTGGTTCAGTTAAGTTAATCAGTAGAAGTTCTTCTCCTCCAGAACTGCCTGCGTTGCATAGGGGAGGTCCAGGTTTCCTCTGAAATCAGGGGTTTTTCCTGGCTGGCACCAGGCTAATTGCTTTATAGCACATTTGTCCATCTGTGACAGTTAAATAAAGTTGTGTGGCCAAGCAGCATCTAGCATGTGCAGCAGCCAGCCAAGCCTAATAAATTGTGTTGTAGTCAATTTATCGTTGTGGAATAATTATAGTGTGAACAACATATTATATATGATCAAATGCACATTACACTATCAGGTATGAAGCTAAATCTAAAGTCTTAGTAAGCAATCTAAAAGTTAAATTATATTCTAAAGTGAAATCGTAAAAATAGTATAAAAGAGACTCCATGGCTAATGTAAATTAAAAGCTATTTTAAAAAGATGAATAAAAATTTTAAACTATCAAAATTGTCCTCATTGCGAATGCGTCCATTCCACACTTTAGATGCTGCTGCAGTAAACGCACGGTCACCCAAAGTCTTATTAGTTACAGGTTTAGGTGCTAAAAACGAACGACCACTATTGGATCGTAGGCTGTAATTGGGATCGCTCTATGACAGTAATGGAATTACAAAGATATACAGGTGCAAGACCATGAGTACACTTAAAGTGCCTATAACCCTTTTCAATTTTGATAGCTTATGAACCTCCGAAACGTTTTGAGTACTTCTGAGAAGAAAGTTTTGGTTTAAAGTGCGGAATACTTTATGTTCTACGCTTGTTTGAAATCGTGTAAATGTGACCTTTCCTGACCCATGACCGCGTAAGTAAAAGCCTGCAGGGTTGAAACCTGTGTAGACGTCATCTCATTAATGCATTATTCTCCATGGCGCCTTTCTATCACAACATCGATGCATAGAAAATATACACAGTTTGTGAGTTGTTAGTTAAGAAAAAAGTCATTTTAGTCGACATGTTAAGTATTTCTTGAAATGATTGCAAAGCCGAATTAATTATAAGACGTCAAGATGACGTTTTAGCACAACCAAAAGACAAAAACCTCCTAATGCGCCTGATATTATACAAGTGATAGTAGACTGCCTGACAAGTCTTATTAATGTGCGTGGTCATACTACGATAAGAGTCAAACCACGCCCCAAGATGGGGCACATATATCTCCAACCGTCAATTGACCAATATTGACTTTGTTCAATTGCCAATCAGCAAGAATTCTGTCTTGTCGTCATTTAGTTTTAGTTTGTCAACTGCCATCCACGTTCTGATATCTAAGCAAGTTGTAGCTAACCCTTTGCACTGAAGGGTTAGCTATTATGGAATTCGCTGCCAGTACATTTAAGATGCACAGACTCTTTAAGCCATTTTAAATCATCAATTAAGACCTTTCTTTTCAGTAGTAGTTATTTTTTTAAAGTTTTTATATATATATTGTAATTAGATTAATTAGCCTTTTGTAGAAATAGTTATTTTACTATTGTAAGAGCATCGAGACTTATATATGATGCTTCTAATACGTTTTAAATCATCACTTAAAACCTTTCTTTTCAGTAGTAGTTAGTTTTTAGATATATTGTAATTAGATTAATTATTGTAAGAGCAGCGAGACTTATATATGATGCTCCTAATACGTATTATTATTATTATTATAAGATGCTCAAGCATAGGTCATTGAGAAAGGGATCAATCCCGGTTTCTGGGAAACCCCCACCCCTCCCCCCCCCCCCCCACACTTCACCCTAATCTTTAATAGAACGATGCATATCCAAGGGAGGGGTGGGTGGGAAGTTTCCCAGAAACAGGGATTGAGCCAAAAGAAGTCAATAATGAACCGTGGGGCTTTGGACCGAGTGCAAATCTCTTATAAAATTCGTTATTTTGACTCTCTTTGACCAACACCCCCCCTCCACCTTCCAACATTTCTTTTCATCGGGACAAGGAGGGGGGGAGATAGCCTGATCATTTTCAGACGGTACGAGGTCGTCCGCTCACTTCCTCCCCCTCCCCGTCTGATGGACTTCATAGACTTTCATGTTCCTGACGTCATCAACCTTTGTTTTTACAATAAGCCAATACGAACACGCGTAAGAATTGAAGCGTGAAGTGTGGAACAGTCGTGCAGTAGCGGCTTTTACTAGTTGGAACTATCAGCCTTCATGCACTGGAAAAAACATTCTACAGCTTCAAACTTCTGTCGATTTCTCAGAATGGTATCCTGTTTGAGCTGCTGTGGTTCTTTGTAGAGCAGGAACTTCTTAAACGGAAGTTTGCGTGCAGTATTTGCAGGACAGTGTTATGAGAATGTATACAAGAAATATCAGCCTCGATTCTATGCCGTAAAGTTTGTTACTGTATCTTAGAACTTTTACGTTTTAATTTTATTTTTAAAACGTTTTGAAGCTTGATATGTATGCCAATTAGTCACACAAGACCCTAAAGTTGTCCTAGTGTAGGTTTTTTGGTATCAGAGATTGTTTTAACTGGACTTTTTGTGCAAAGTTTAGATGCCATTGCCGTACATGAACCCGGGATGAACTTACGGAAGTGTGTTCATAATTCTGAAAACATAAATATTCTCTCAAGTGCCATGAAACTTTTTTCATAACATACTCAGTATGTGTGTTCACTCCTGCAGAAAAATCATAATATTCCATGAAAGATTTGGTCTTCTAAAAGCCAAAAACCTAGGAGAATGTTTGAGATCTATTGAATGCATGAGATTTATAAGCGAAGGAAGATTAGTGATTTACCAAAGCCCGTACGTAGATTCACAAACAGATCGTTTCGATTAATGAACGATTCCAATGCTTTCTTCTGCTCTGGATTTAGCTTCGAAATCCTGAAAACTTTACAACTTCGGTCGACACAATGCTCAAGTTCTTCCCCAACGCCATTCACAAAAATATGCGAGCACATTCCTTAAATTCCAGACTTTGCCAAAAGTGTAAAGTTCGCTGTGATTGGTTGACATTATGACGTCAGGAACACGAAAGTCTATGAAGTCCATCAGACGGGGAGGGGGAGGAAGTGAGCGGACAACCTCGTACCGTCTGAAAATCAGGCTAGGGGGGAGAGGGTGATGGCCAGGTTTGGAATTGATGGAGCCACAAATGTTGCCTCTATCAATTCCAAATCTGCCCATCCCCCTCTGGATTTGTGGTTCATTTCACATTTTGAATCAGAGCGGGGGTTAGCTAGGTTATGCAAATGCTCCACCATAGGGCTTTTGGATTGGATTGGATTGGATAACTTTATTTTGTCACGGTTGTTCCATCAGGTAATTTACAAATTTTAAAATCCAATGAATAATCTAATATGATGCCTAAATAAAAAACCTATAACTTACAATTATACTACATGATATAATATTTACATAAATAATAAAATAAATCCTGCTTTACGTGGATGCCGTGAATTAGTAATTTCAGAAGTCATAGCAGCGTAATGTGTCTTTTAGCGAGTTAAGGGATTCCGATTGGCGAATATCAAGGGCAGGCTGTTCCACTATTGCGCGCCGCTATAGCTAAAACTTCTTTTAAGATAGTCAGTGCGCGGATGTGGAATAGCCAGCTTATTTGTAAGATCGCGTAGTGAATAATTAACTAGCTCATTCCTAAAGATAAATTTCGAGCAAAGATAATCTGGAGCTAAATTATTTAGTGACTTGTATACCACTGAACTGCAGAATCTAGTAAATGTTGGTGTTTTATGTTTTTCCAGGTAAAAGTTTCACGCAGTGTCTGAGTATTTGAATCAAATGACGCGTTCAATAAAACACGAGCAGCACGATTCTGCAATTTCTGTAGCTTGTCACATAAACATTTGCCACAGTCACCCCACACTTCGCTACAGTAAGCAAAGTGTGGTTGGACTAGTGCATTGAAAATAGTCAAAAGAGTCGAGAAAGGGACAAAAGGCTTCACTCTTTTTATGGCGCCAATACCAGCAGAGATCTTTTTAGATATATGGTTCCAGAGGTCTAGAGAGAACAGCCGCAGAGAAAGAGCCGAGAAAGAGCCGTTCTCGCTGCTTCGCAGCTCGCTGATCGCAGCTTTACGGCTCTTCCTCCGCGGCTGTTCTCTCTCTAGCAAACCTCTTGAACCAGGGTAGATCAATGTGGGTATCCCAAGAGAGATTTTCATCAATGAATACTCCTAATGATTGGCTGTCTGGACCTGTTTAATTGCAACGTTATTTATTGATGGTGTTAGGATGTGGGGAATGTTAATCATTTTTGATTTGAAGCAATTAACATATATTCTGTTTTCTTACGATTAAGGGTCAATTTGTTTGCGTTGAGCCATGTATTAACACAATTGAGATTAGAAGCTAGTTGGCAATCGAGCTCGGAAATGTTATCGTTCGTAAACGTGAGACTTGTATCATCCGCGTACATTCTAGGGACTGAGTGTGTCAAACAATTTTGAAGATCATTGATGTACATTAAAAACATTATTGGTCCAAGGATAGTCTCCTGGGGAATAATAATATTTATATAGCCACATAAATGACATATAATATACCTGTGGCTGAGACAACGAGCCGTTTACGAAACACTTCTGGTCGCGATTAGTCAAATAAGATTTAAACCAAGAGTGCGTTAGGCCTCTAACTCCATAGTGCCAAAGCTTGCCTAAAAGAATCTCGTGGTTGACAGTGTCAAATGCCTTTTTTAGGTCAAGAACGATAACGGCATTGACACGATCTTGATCAATATTTAAAGACCAATTAAAACCAATCGTGGTTTTGGTTTTGGTCCGTCACGCCATCAATCCACGATTGCGTTTACTTTTCCTCCTGATTGGTTGCTTTCTCGTGCCAGTGAAACCAATCAGTATTCACTTTAGTTCGTGATTAGTTCGTTGTAATTGCTTTGGTTTTGGTTTTACTACAGTCAATTGAAACCTGCCCTAAAACAATAGAAGTGTGAAGTCTACCTGATAATTTTTTAGCCTTTGAAATAATTATGGTTCTTTTCGATTCTTTTCACAAGACTTTAATTCTTTTTTTAAGACAATGTTGTTCTTCAGCTATGATTCAGAGACAATAACACAAGAACATTGATAATTTAGTGAACGTGAATCACAGTGATCGATAATGCTGTTATTTCCATTCTTCCCTAATGGTAGTTCGTCTGCGGTTCAAGGGCAGATCACAAAGGGCCCGATACCAAGTAAACAATTATTTACAAAAAAAGTTTAACATCTTTCCATGATAGCCGGTGGTTTTACTTAACCCGTGAAATAAAAAAAAAAATAGTCAGTATCTAATAGTCAAGCAGAAACAAGAAAACAATCATGGAATTAGGGTTTGATTGTACCTATTAGTTTAATATCTATTTCATGGGTTAAGTAAAATCACTAGTACATCATTCTGCTTAGCACTGTGGTAGCAGTTTTGCTATTTAATGGCAGTACAATATAGTTTATTTACCCACCCACCCACCCACGCAGTTTATTTAAGGTAGTCATTTGTTTTATGTAGAAAGATCTTGCTTGCATATATATCGGCGCCAAGTGAGGGGAGGAGAAAAAAGACTACTACGATGTCTCTGTGGGCCAAATTCGAATTCAGTTTAGTTCAGATAAAGTTGAAATGATTAATATATATATAATTCGACATGTAACTTTGGAATTAAAAGTAAAAATAGACTGCATGAGTACAAAACATGTCTCTTGTTCTTGTATTTAGGAAAATAATATTTTACGAACTGTCAACGGCAAGCCAACGGCAGGCCACATAATTATGAAAGCAATATGCCACATGCATGTATTACTATATCCACTCGGTTTTTGTTTTGAAAAGAAGATGCGCCATAACTCATATATATATATATATAATATATATATATATATATATACAGTCGATCCAGGAAAGGTTGTCTTACAGAAAAGTCAATTACACACATATAACTGTCACGTATCTGTATATACAGAATAAATTAAATTCCCTGTGGTTCGCTGGTGTCGCGAGTTGGTAAGACCCGCGGCCCGGAGATATAGAAAACGCGAAGATTCGGAAGCAAGAACACTCGAGTTTCAGAATAGTTTGGCAGCAAGCATACAGGAGAGAGACACAAATTGTATAAATGCAGTATCAGTTTACAGGAAGGTTGCGTTTCATCTGGATTTGACTAGTAAACATTTGCGTTTAATTCTAGAAGTTTGGTCGTGCTTTTTGCACGAGCGCGTAGGGCGAGTCCAATTTGAGCTTTTTGGAAACCATCTGATTGCCTTTTAATTATAGAGCGGATTTCAATTGAGTGTCGGAAGTGTTTTGGTTTTGTGTTTACTAAGCTCTCCTATTGGCTGAGAAAGTAAACCAACCAATCAGAATCCAAAGTAAAACCAAACGCAAATTGATTTTCGTTTTGCTTTGGTTTGTCATTGGCTCACAGGGAAGCCATTTATGAGTTACTCGTGATTACTCGCTCCTATGATTGGCTGGCTATGGGTAATTTGCGTTTGGTTTTACTACACTCAACTGAAAACCGCTCTATACATGGACAAATGAGCGAAACAAATAAGCTTTGCTTCTGTTTATTCAGTCTTGAGTTCATACTAAATATGTGGCTAAAGGTACGGGTTTAACACCGTGCACGCGCAAACTAAACTTGCCTATTAAATAAAACCAAGCGTAATTTACTGCATATTGTTTTCCTTTTTGCCCCTAGGCTTTCATTATAAAATATTGGGTAAAAATATCAGATAGTGAACGCTAGAGAACAGTAAGTTCCGGGGGGGGGGGGGGGTACTTACATGAAAAATGGGTATGTATGTGAGGCCAAGAGGCTCAAACCCTGACCCTGTTTGACCCAATCCGAGCTCCAAAATCCTGAATGCCCCTTCTTTAAATTGTTTTCAAAACAAGGTCGGATATATATCCCGGCCGGTATACCGCGTACCGGGATTGCATGCAAAATACGGAACATTTCAAGTCGGGACGTGGCATTGGGTAAACAAATCAGCAGATGAAGTACATAGATAAGTACTGAAGTACAGGAACCTCAGTGCTTGCATGTGGGCAGGCGATCAAAATGCGGCAACAGAATGTCTTTTTTTGACATAGTAGCTAAAAAAAAACTAACTGCCTAAAAAATACTGAACCCCGACCCTGACTGCACCCAAATTATACTCAAATCCTGACCCTGATCTGCCCAAATCAGGACAAAACCCTGACCCTACCTGCCCAAACGGAGCTCAAAACCCTGACCCACCCGGGCGGCACATACATAATACGTCACAAACAGGAGTACCCCCCCCCCCCCTCCCCCCCCCCCCCCCCCCCACCCCGGGAGTAAGTTTGGGAAACTTTTTGAACAAAGTTCGATATGTACAAATTGGAATCACAACACAACTGGTATGAAGTCATGCACATCAGGCAAGACCATTCAACAATTAATATTACAAAGTAAAAACGTTCAATAATAAATAATAAGCAGGGAAGTTTTCTTCAGTAACTAACAACTAACTTACACTGAATAAAGAAGCCGGAATGTTTTGCGATGTTTAAATCTTTTAAATCAACCACGTTCAACCACGTAATTTAGTCTAGAATCAGTTAAAAGTGTTGGTTAGCTTCGCAGATAAAAATAACGAAGCAAGACTAATTTTTGAATATTTAACATTTTCTTAATAAATGCCCTTAAAACAGCTGCAATTTTTGCCATTGTAGCATTTTCTTCAATGCATTATTTAAAATAAACAGATGTGGCTGTATTTTTTCAATGATTATACGCAGTCAAACTAAAAAGTTCTTCATATTAAGACAGTTTAGTGTTTTTTTATTCGAGAAGCCAAATGAACTATGCATGCATCAGCGCGCATTCAGCTCCGGTAGAACTGAATGAGTCATCATGATTCAGTGGTTGTTCTTTATATTTAAACTACAAATTAAAGAACGGAAAAAAATAAAGCTAGAGCTTGCATCTATGCTGCCAGTAAATTAAGCCAACTTAATAACTCGCTATCAACTCAGTACTGTGTTGTAGAGTCGAACACCTACGGCGACACGGCCGAATATTATTTATTCAAACGTAGTATTTAATTTAAATTGAACAAGTTGATATATCAGGATGATCTCAAGGAACACTGAGTTATTACTTTCTCACCAATCGCCCCTTGAATTTAAATATCGTGACCAGATAACACAATGTTTGCCCTTGCCGTCTGCATGATAATTCCCTTCACGACCAAACTTCTAGAATTAAACGCAAGTGTTTACTCGTCAAATCCAGATAAAACGCAACTTTCCTGTAAACTGATACTGCATTTATCCAATTTGCGTCTCTCTCCTGTATACTTGCTGCCAAACCATTCTGGAACTCGAGTATTCTTTCTTCCGAATCTTTTAGTTTTCTATGGCTCCGGGCCGCGGGTCTTACCAACTCGTGACACCAGCGAACCACAGGGAAGTTAATATATTCTGTATATACGGTCACGTGACAGTTATATGTGTGCAATTGACTTTTCTGTAAGACAACCTTTCCTGGATCGACTGTATATATATATATATGACGCATGTCAACACAAAAGGCGCCTTAGCAAGGAACACTCATTTTGTGTTAACATGCCTCATCTTGTGTGGAATTCTCGATTTCCTCAGTTTAAAGCGCTGATAACTGATATTCTAGGTTTCAATGATAGTAAAATGACACTCGCTTCCATGTATAGCCTTTCTATCCCATAATTTCCTTGTTTGAGAGTTGGAGTTTTTCGAGATTTTCTACCTTATCACCTTTTTGCAGTTGATCAACTAAAAGTGACATTTTGGGGTATTTCTAATGCCCAGGAACGGCTAAAACGCAGTCGACAGTTGTTCTATAGACAAAGACGGTTCTTTTGCTGCACACCGCATTAAAATCCATCAAGATCTCGAGCAACAGCGGCCAGTTGAAACTGAAACGGTGCACATATTGACGCATGTCAACACAAAAGGCGCCTTAGCAAGGAACACTCATTTTGTGTTAACATGCCTCATGTATATATAGATATATATATACAGTCAATTGCAGAAACGTTGTCCAGCAGATATCTTTTATACCAAAACCTAATGAGATGCGTAAACATCTAATGAGATTCATGAGACAACAGACTTCAATTGCGCTTTTCTTATCAATCAATGAGTGTGACTGCAATTAACCCGTGCAAAATAAACTCTTGTGAACAGTAAGCAAAAGAAAAAAAATGGAATTAGTGTATAATTGTACGTAATAATAGAGTGATTCATTTTTTCACGCCGGAATAGTCTAGTAATTGTTTTACTGGTTTATTGCAATCCAACTCGACATCGCAAGGTGAGTGTGACTGATCTGATTGAACATGCCAAAAGCCTACTCCGATGATATTCGTTGGAATACGGTATGGAACAAGATTTTTTACGGTAAATCAGATGAGGAAGTTGCTTGTACTCTTTTCATCTGTCCGAAAAGCGTTCGTCGCTACGTAGAGTTATTTTTCGCCACTGGAAATGTGACCCCAGAGAAATGTGGCAGAAAACATGGGTCAATATTATTGCCCCATGAAGAATACAACCTTATAGAATTAATCCTACAAACTCCGCAAATTCAGCTGTCCGATATTGCAAAGGAAATACGGTCTTAACCACTGGCAATACCTACCACGTAGCGACATTGTGTCGCGCTCTGCGGTGTTTGGGATTCACCTATAAGAAGGTAAATACTCGGCAGAAAATGCCAGCTGAGTTTAGGCTATTGTTATAATAATGTGAGTTTTTCAATTTAATATTTTCTCAGTTGAAAATACATAGATCATTCATGTCGAAGAACAACAACTGAAGGAGGAGGAGGAAGTGAGCGGACGACCTCGTACCGTCTGAAAATCAGGCTAATAACACTGAGGACTATAATTTCCATGCCTGAAATAATTTGCACATTGCTCTTTCGAGGCCTGTACCATCGCATTCGTTTTGACGAATGAAACATTTCACCTGGTGAAAATACTCTTCAATAGGGTTGAAGTCTGGACTATACGGCGGAAGAAACCTTGCAATAAACCCGTAAAACAATTACTAGACTATTCCGGCGTGAAACAATGAATCACTCTATTATTACGTACAATTATACACTAATTCCATTTTTTTCTTTTGTTTACTGTTGACAAGAGTTTAACGGGTTAATTGCAGTCACACTCATTGATTGATAAGAAAAGCGCAATTGAAGTCTGTTGTCTCATGAATCTCATTAGATGTTTACGCATCTCATTAGGTTTTGGTATAAAAGATATCTGCTGGACAACGTTTCTGCAATTGACTGCATATATATATATATATATATACACTGAAACAAAAAAACTCTGCCAAAGACTTACATATATCATATATATATATCCTTTATATTTCCATCAAACTTTCTTGACAGTTGTTGCTTTGGTAGACACAAAGAAACATAATAGGCTTTGTTTTCCTTTGTGTTTGACGGTAACGAAGTAGCAAGTTCAACCGTGAAACTCTGCCATTTTGGCCTGCAATGTTTTGATCACACATTTTCAATAGTAAAAGCGGTAGCCGGTCAGTCGCCTTTCTTTAGTTGCTCAATAATCTAAAGGCCGGTACGGGTTTACATGACGCGTTTACTGATCCCAGGGCAAGATTTGTCACGAGATGAAAATGAGTTGTTTTGTGTATGACTTTATCCCTCATAACATTACATTTTTTTTACAGGGAATGATGATAATCCAACTATAAAGAAATTTGATAAGACATATCGCCACTGCATTAAACGTGTCATGTAAACAGGCCCTTAGATTAGTACTGCTGACTAGCTTTTCTGCGAGTTTAGGACAACTCATTTGCACAACGTCCCTTAAATGAAGTCATTTCAAGGATTTGTAATGCTTTTTATAGCAATACAACGACCATAAATCGCCCAAAAAATGGTTGAACAAGATTTAAGACACTTTACTGCGCCCAAATAAATGATTTCTGGCTACGGCTTATAGGCACTTTAACTTGAGCTCCGAAGCCACTTCCTGGATTTAAACAAAATGTCATAACTTTTAAAAATTTTGCCAAATTCTGCTCAAATCTTCACAAATAGTACAGAATTTATTAATACAACTGATAAATTCACATATTTAGGTTGGCCGCCATCTTAGATCGTCAAATCACGTGACAAAATACTCCCAAAATCTGGGAGTATTTGATCACGTGATCCAGCCTTTACCAGTGTCTTCTCTCTGAGTAGCCGCCATCTTGGATCTGACCGAGAAGACCCTGGGGACGAGGTTGTGTTTTTAACATTTCTGAGCTATAAATTCAATCTTTCATAAGAGTAATACACCAAATCCTATCGCTGAGAAATATCTACAATTGGAGATATAATTTTTCAAAGAGGACCACATCAGAGCCGAGATTTTGGATAGTGCTTTGTTTACATCTAGAGTGGCCACGGCTGACTAATAGGCACGTGCATTAAAAATGTTGAGAAATGATCATAAATTATCATAATCAAGCGATAACTAATTTCTGTAAAAATATGTATAGAGTGTTAGAAACTGGTTGTGCGTTGTACCTCCTGGTCATTACGATAATTTGTAAACTTTTGAATGCACGTGCGTATTCCGTCAATCAGCAGTGGCCGCTCCAGATGTAAACAAACACTCTCCAAAACCTTTGCTCTGATTTCTCCACTTTGAAAAATCATATTTCCAATTGTAGTCATTTTCAGTGATAGGATTTGGTGTATTATTCTTATGAATGATTGAATTTAATGCTCACAACGTTTTTTTTAGAAAACCTGAAATTTGTAGATTTCGAGATTTTGCCATTTTTCGACTTTTTTACTCTCTCGAAACTACAAATATTCACAGCCTTTTTTCTGTTTTCGCTAATACAGTTTATTTGGCATCAAGATTTTGCTAAGCTTTGGGGAATACTTTTAAGCACAATGGATTCTAATCACTTCTATTGACAAAAAGCTACGGTCATTTCAACTTTGACAAAACGTTAGTAAGGTGAGAAATTTAGAGATCAATTTTGAGTTGTTTTCAAGAAAGAAATTATTCGACTAGATTTCGAGTAATGGCTCAAAATGTCAAAAAGAGGGGTTGCCTTACGTCACAATTACGTCAATTGTATGAGTGATCCAAGTCAAGATTTTGACATTATCAGTTGTATCAATAAATTTTATACTATTTGTGAACATTTGAGCAGAATCAGGCAAACATCTTAAAAGTTATGACATTTTGTTTAGCTAGGGAAAGTTTGCAGCCTCGTAAAACCCGGAAAATTAAAGAGTGGGCAATGATTATTGTCAAGGTGACTCCTAGGGTGAAGTCTTGTAGTCTGATGACGTCATTAAGTGACATCATGATGACGTCATCAAAATCAGAAAAGTTCTAAACTCTCCAAGGATTTTTAATCTACTAGCAATTTATGATTATTTTCCGAACCTACGAATTAAGGCGCATAAAACCGAGCATGCGTTTGCCATTACGACGAAAAATAAAGATTTTACAACACTTTTCAGTCCAATTTTAAGCTTTTTTGGCGAATGAAAAGCCATAACTTTGGCATTTATTGTCGGTTTCCAAAATCCATGCTCGATTTTGTGGAGAACGTGGTCGACAACATTTTAAGGGTAAAAAGTTTGGTGCTTAGTGAAAGCGCGCTAAATGTTTAGGATTTTTAGAAACCGGAAGTGAAGAAATTAACGCATGCGCAAAAGTGCCTGTTTTGTGGCAGTGAAATCGTCGCAAAACTGTTGTTGCAGTTTAAGTCTACAATAATTGGTCGAACAGGATGTGCAATTTCTCCTATTTCCTCCGCCAATGGCCAGTTTTGGGACTTGGCTGAATACTCCAGTCTGCAATGAGCTACAGTAACTTGATTGTCTGCAATGAGCCGGCTTCGGACTGTGTAGCCATGGAGCACATGCCAGGAACCCATTTCGCGGCAAACCGAAGAGCCAATAGAAATCGAACTAAAATGAGACCGAGATTCGACAACTTTCACTTGAAGTTGAATCTCGTGGCGTTCACAACAGTTTGTTTTCCGACATCAAAAATACTTTTTTTAAGGGTGAAAACTAACCTGTATTTTAATTAGTTGCACTGAGGTTCAATCACAACTTTACCAGGAACCCGAGAGCATTATCTGGAGACAAAAGTGTGCATGATTGTGGAAGATTTGAGTTGAAAACATGCCGGTCAAAAATCACTTGACTTCTTGCAGTGTTCTTGAGTGGCCGTACTTTCCTTCGTGTTTTTAGAAGCCATTTTCTCGCTGGAAGCAGCAATTTCAGCTTCTGTATCTTTGCCATATTTATATACTATTTACTAGATGTTCTTTCAATCTATTAACAGTAGAAAGAGCTCGGCTACATCGGAGAGTCTAATACAAGTTTGTTTTCCCATACATCGGCGATTTCCTGACTGACTTCATCACTGTGTTGCCGCGGCGCCGTACGCTTGCCGTTACTATTTTGCTCGGCCGGTAAAAAATATTAATTATTTCACTTTCTCTAGGTTCAAGTACAGTTAGGTGCCTTTCGAGTCCTGAACGATTCCTTCAAAATTATCGGATTGAGATTCTTGTCAAGTATTATTTTCTTTCACACGATAAACCAAGCTTTTCATTTCCCCGCTACAGCTTGTTCCGACTTTTGAACACTTTACTTCATTCATTCATGAAAACCTTTCAAGTAAACCACGAATAAAACTTACAAACATGTGTAAGTATTAAAACTATCGGGTCGGCCGGTGAACACGCATAAAACTAGCCTGAGAAAACAGCCGACTCATATAGCCCGAGTCGGCTGTTTTCTCAGGCTAGCAAAAACCGGAAGTCAAAATCGCATCTGCTGCTGCGAACATAGCAACGGTGTTGCATAGCAACGAAATATGTCAATGGGCCCTTAAACGCTGCAACGTTTTTTAACGAAATAAAAACTAAAATATTCGCAAAATATCCTTTGTTCATTTCTGTATTATATATTAACCCATGGCTAGATGGGTGCAAAAAATTAGTGTGGTCGTACTAATAAAAAAAATCAAAACAAATTAATTAGGTTCAACACGGGTATTTTGGATCAGTTCAAAAGCCGCAATTTTCTTGCAATAACGATTCGGATATAATTTAATGTCATTTCTGTATAAAAAAGATACACAAACTAATTCATTTTCATCTCGTGACACATTTTGCCCTGGGATCGGTAAACGCGTCATGTACATGTAAACCGGCCTTTAAATTATTGAGCAACTAAAGAAAGGCGACTGACCGGCTACCGCTTTTACTATTGAAAATGTGTGATCAAAACATTGTAGGCCAAAATGGCAGAGTTTCACGGTTGAACTTGCTACTTCGTTACCGTCAAACACAAAGGAAAACAAAGCCTATTATGTTTCTTTGTGTCTGCCAAAGCAACAACTGTCAAGAAAGTCTGATGGAAATATAAAGGATATATATATATGATATATGTAAGTCTTTGGCAGAGTTTTTTTGTTTCAGTGTATATATATATATATATAAAGGGCTTATTACACGGAAAGTTGTGTAATACGGCTGGGTATTTTTACGAGTCAGTTTTATTTTTTCGAGCCTGAAAGGCGAGAAAAAATAAAATTGACGAGTAAAAATTCCCAGCCGTATTACACAACTCTTCGTGTAATAAATTGTTTATTATACGACAGCTAACACGAACAAAACATGTTTGTTTTCGCTTACCTTACTGCTCTGTTTGAAGAAAATCTTGAGAGAAGAAATCTCGAGAGAAGAAATCTCTCAGCCTCACGTCGGGGGCGGGCGCGCACTGAAAAGTTTTTTTCGCGCGCTAAAAGCTGATTGGCTGTTACTCAAACAGCCCCACTTCGATTGGCTCGCGCGCTTACAAAACCTTTTAAGTGTTGAATAAACCTGTGCAAACCGGTTTGCGACCCGTGTAATACCGTCTCATATTTGCACTCGTTTTAGCCCGTATTTGCACTCGAAAACGCCAAGTCGTATAATAAATATATATATACATATATTTAAAAATACTCCTAACGCTTACCGAGAGGATGTACTGAACCTGATTCAATATCATAACTCAATATCATAACTACATATACATATATAATCGCCGTGACCCCATATAACGCACCAATACCCACGATTGCTCTCATCTGACTTGATAGCTCAGTTGGTAGAGCGCCAGACATGTAACCTGGAGGTCGTTGGGTTCGAGTCCCACTTGGGTCAGAGATTTTTTCTCTTTCCCTCGTAGGGCGTGCACACTTAGCACTACAGCTTACCACTTTATATATTACATTCTTTACACTTACTAGTGCTACGCGGCAAACATGATTCAATATCATAACTACATATACATATATAATCGCCGTGACCCCATATAACGCACCAATACCCACGATTGCTCTCATCTGACTTGATAGCTCAGTTGGTAGAGCGCCAGACATGTAACCTGGAGGTCGTTGGGTTCGAGTCCCACTTGGGTCAGAGATTTTTTCTCTTTCCCTCGTAGGGCGTGCACACTTAGCACTACAGCTTACCACTTTATATATTACATTCTTTACACTTACTAGTGCTACGCGGCAAACATGATTCAATATCATAACTGCATATACATATATAATCGCCGTGACCCCATATAACGCACCAATACCCACGATTGCTCTCATCTGACTTGATAGCTCGGTTGGTAGAGCGCCAGACATGTAACCTGGAGGTCGTTGGGTTCGAGTCCCACTTGGGTCAGAGATTTTTTCTCTTTCCCTCGTAGGGCGTGCACACTTAGCACTACAGCTTACCACTTTATATATTACATTCTTTACACTTACTAGTGCTACGCGGCAAACATGATTCAATATCATAACTACATATACATATATAATCGCCGTGACCCCATATAACGCACCAATACCCACGATTGCTCTCATCTGACTTGATAGCTGAGTTGGTAGAGCGCCAGACATGTAACCTGGAGGTCGTTGGGTTCGAGTCCCACTTGGGTCAGAGATTTTTTCTCTTTCCCTCGTAGGGCGTGCACACTTAGCACTACAGCTTACCACTTTATATATTACATTCTTTGTACTGAACCTGGCCTACTGTCAGATCAAAAACTGAGGAATCGGGCCAATTACCACTATTATTTGAAGCCATTACTTTCAAAAGGAACGAATAAACTCTCTCTGAATTTCTAACGAGACCTGACTGAAACAACCATGGGGGCTGATCAAAGCCAGGTCCCGGCTAATCCACAGATCGAATTGGAATTTAGCGTGTTGGTTTTTGCGGAGGGAGGAAAACCGGAGAACCCGGAGAAAAACCCTCGGAGCAAGGGCGAGATACCAACAAACTCAACTCACATATAAATATAATTAAAGTTATCATGTGTTTACTTACAATTGTCGATTATTAATGAGCAACGAGTGTTTTTGGACGCTATATAGATCTCCTTTCGTCAAATGTGAGAAATATCCATCCCCGGTGCCCATCCCAAGTCCGTAAAACTTTTGTCAGCCCAAGAAAAACTCAACATCTTCGTATTTCAGTCGAAGAAACTTTTGGTTTTAGCAAAATAATAGCTACGAATGGCAAACTTCGCTCGCGTTTTAGAACTCTTCGTATTAAACTTTTGCGAAAAGTCTATCAGTGTCCAGTCCCCTATTCCAAAACGTTTGCCATGTTCACGTGCACAGTGCTTTCTGATTGGTTCGCGGAGAAAAACACGGCGTGATCCCCAGTTGAAGTAGGAGCTGATTGGTCGACGACGAAATTTCGCGACACGGCTAAAAGCCGGGCCCGAGTAGTTAATTAGTCACAACTTCCCAGAAAACGATGCCCTGCTAGTTGTCTTTGACAGTTCCTTCATGGCAATGCGTAAGATCACAAAATCTGGGGTTGAATTGGAAACTTTGAAATGTTTTCCAGTTTCGGGGTAGTTTTTTCAATCTCAAGTGCATCATCTGCGTTTATATTTTTGCCTAACACTCAAGAAATCCCATGCCAGTCGGTCTTGAAACAGCTGAAATGAAGTGAAACTTCTATAATTAAGCGGTATATTTTGATACTGATGTAACTGAGCTCCAATGTACGAAAGAGGGGAAATTGTTGGAAGCTTATGCTTAAACTGAGCTGTCAGACGGTAATTCAGGATGGTCACCCATCCAAGTTTTAAACTTCGGGCCTAACTTCGGTGATGAATTTCCGTCTTTGCCCTTAGCTTGAAATACAAAAAAAAATCGAAACTAAAGAGACTTGACATCAAAGGCGGTATCTTGTTTTTCCTATTGTGTGTGGGAAGAACCCTGGCTGATATCAATGTCCAAATGTAGGAGATATTTAAAAAGTGACAGGTGGATATATATTATACATCTTTGGCCAATGAGCCCACATGGCGTATTGTTTTGATTTGTCTTGCAGTGAAGTGGACTGCAACCTGAATTAAATATTTTTAATTCGTTTTAATAGCAGTCGGCGACAATTCCATTAATTTACATCTTAGTTGGTGCACGACTGGAAGTTTCCATGTATTGGCTGGATATGACGCACGGAGTTTAAGGATGCCCTTTGAATCCAAATTGTTCAAGTATTAAGTTCAAAATAGGTTTCATGTCAGTGAACACCTCATTCATAGCTCACGCTGCCTGTAATAAGAAAATAGGAACAATGGTAACCAGGAGCCCATAACTTGGAGCGTCCATCGCGCATACTAGGCCTATGCCACAGCGTCCATCCCGCATACTAGGCCTATGTCACAGCGTCCATCCCGCATACTAGGCCTATGCCACAGCGTCCATCCCGCATACTAGGCCTATGTCGCAGCGTCCATCCCGCATACTAGGCCTATGCCACAGCGTCCATCCCGCATACTAGGCCTATGTCACAGCGTCTATCCCGCATACTAGGACTATGCCACAGCGTTTTCACAAGTTAGGTTATTTTAGAACGGTTTCCCGGTAATCTTGGGTTGCAATCATTCCTAAGGGAATAAAATCACAAAAGCGTAGCAGCCATGTGGTTGGTATAACAAAAGTAGCTAATGAGGCATCTTTTGTTCCACCACTGGTGCAATCTACTAATTGGAAGGAAAAATGAGCTAAAAATAGCCCAACTTGTGAAAACGCTGTGACAGCTATATAGGAGATAAGGACGCTCCTGGTTATGGTATCCTGTGATAACTTGGTATACAACGGTCCCAAAATGCATGTATTTGCCTTGAAGAAGTTTCATACTATGTCACCCCATGCAACATTTACGATTTATTTCAAGTTAATTAGAGTTACTACAGATCAATGTTTCGTCCTGCATGGATTCCGTTCTCAAGATAAATAGTTTACAAGCACTTCTTCTAAGAAAACAAGTCAATAGATCCTTTCAGCTTGCCTGTTTGTTGCCCTATTCGCGCCAGTCCCTTTCAATGCGAGTATATTAAATAAGAACACAACTAGCGAACAGGCGCAGTTCATGTCAGATGCGATTCAGCCTCCCGCAGTCAGTAACCATGCCTCATAGCGGCCTTCCCCTTCACGCTCTCTTTCTCTGCGGCTGTGTTCATGTTTCCCTCCCCTCCCCTCCCTATTTCCTTGCCACTTCCACTCCGTTTGAACACGTCGCCTTTTCCCATTCTTATTTGATGAGCGTGAAAGGGAGTGTCGCGAATAGTATGCTATTTCAGACCACGTGATAGTTCTCCAGAGGATTCAGTGCTTTGTTTTCCAATTATAGAAATTGGTACATTTCCTCTTGGGATACAGAAAAACAAAAATGCATTACTCCCTTTTCTCCTCGCCCCATTTTGTCCGCGCGCCACAGGTAACCCAATTCGAAAACAAATGAGTAAAAAAAAAACAATAAGAGCCGCTAGCAGGTTAGCCTATAATTTATAACTGTTTCAGCTGAAAACACCCTACATACTTCCATGGGAGGGAAAAGAGGATATTTAATTTACTCCTTTCATTCACTCTATAAACATATATACTCGGCCGCATTCACTTACAATTAGTAACTTCTAGTCTTATACCTTAGTGTACCCCACACCGCGGCAAAACGGTATTCTCCGCTGGCCAACAACTACAACACATTTATTTCGTACTGGAATTAATAATAATTACAGGTTAACTGGAAGAATAAAAAGCTCAATAATTGGTACTGGTAGGCTCAGAATAACTAGGAAGCTAAACTAACCTGAGCCACCTGAGCTAAACTAAGCTGGCCAAAAGAACGAATCGAAGGCTCTTATAACTTAATAGTAAACTCACAGTGAATTACAAATTAAGAAAACTTCAACCTCTTAAAGTCTTAGGCTTATCTTTTAATTAGTTTTCTTATTTTTTGACAAAACAGTTCACAAATGGATACTTTTAAGCAGAAATTAATAAAGTTGACAGTACTAACTTCTTATTAACTGAGAGCGAGGTTTTTACGGGAAAATATCAGACCGAGGTCTTGACAATACGGACCGAGCGATAGCGAGGTCCGTACATAAAAGACCGAGGTTTGATATTACCTGTAAAGAACGAGCGGACGAGGTTAATAAGATGTTTATTATTGGGCACTTTTTTAGTTCGGAAACCAGTGGAAAACAAAAATATAAAGCCGGAAATTAATATTTTACATCCGGTTGGCGCGCGCGTATAGTTTTCGCGCCCTTTTAATTTCTGTTTCACGAGCCTGCAGGCAGCCGGTATTTCCAATGCTCATCTTTTCTGAGGGATTATTTTCGTCGCGGTGGAGCGAATTGTGTATTTAGTTCTGCCGTATTTATTTACCAAGTGAACGTATTCAATATTTCGGTGACTGATCATCCGCCACCTGGAATTTGCTATGCCAACTAAACTGCGCTGCTCACGCCATGGCTGCTAATATTTTTGATGTTTAATTGGTTATTCATCTTAGGTTTCATTTTAGTCACATTACTTAGCATTCCTTTTTGTCTTATCATTTATCTTGTCATGGTTATTTTATCCCTTTGTACATTAATAAACCTCTCTGTGCCAAACAGAATGGAGTGCTTGTATTTGTTGATATTTGGTGGGATTATGTGCTCCTACCATATAGGCTCTAGAAATTGCCGTCTCTTTACAAGTCAAGCTTGACACAGAGTTTGGAAACAAATATTATACACTCACCTTCAATCATGCTGGCCCTAGCATATGCTAGCTACGAAGCCCCTCTGATACCTTTAATTCTCTGTCATGTTAATATATCATAACATAACGCCGACATAACAAGCAGTCTGTTTGGTTGAAAAAATATAATTGATTAAAATATATAATTTTTATTGTTTTTACCGTAGGGGTGGACCATTAGAAATCCTGGGAGGGGGGGTGGAAAACTTTTTGTGCACGATATTTTTTTCAGCAGTGTGAGTTCTGCAAGAATTTTTTTTTTTAAGGCGATAGCTCTGCACGATTTTTTTTTTCAGTGCACATTCTATAGAGATTTTTCAGTGTACATTCTATATATATTTGTAGCCTGTGAATACAACCATAATATAATAATGTTATTTATAGCAGAGAATCTGTCTCCGAAGAGTTTTTCAATAGAGCCCTGCATAACATAAATAAGAAACAAAAATAAAAATACATTAATAATCTAGAGTTAAAAACTAGGCTAAAAATACATTTATAGAGTGGGTCTAGAGTGACTAGAGCTAAAATTTATGAGGCAATTCAAAAACATGTCTTTTGACATTTTGTTTAAAAAGGAGTTAGGGATTCGATTTCCCGCAACGAATTATCTAAAGTATTCCATTCACTAAAACCTTGGTACAATAAACGTTGTTTGCCATAATTAAGCTTGATTATTGGAAGTCTAAAATCGTTCTTTCTTCTTGTATTATACATGTGAATGTCACTGTTCTTTAAGATATTAAAATCATAATCAATGAGCCATTAACATACTTATATATTAAAATATGACGATGTACAAGACGACGTTTGGAACGAGTAGGCCAATTGAGATTTGACAAGGCTTGTGCTGAAGAACTTTAACCAGGTAAATTCAAGAACTATCTAGCTTGGCCGCCTTATTTTGCAAAATCTGAAGATCGTCTATGAGGGTTGAGTTGTATTTGTCACCCCATATTGCATTAGCGGTAGTCAAAAAGTGGACATACTAAACTATTATACAAAGTAAGGCGTGTCTCGAGGGGCAATAAGTGCCTGATACGCTTGACCAGACCAACCTTTGGTTTACTTTAATAGATAAGGCCTCTTAACCAGGTCATGCGAAGTCATATGCTTATTAACTATAATACCGAGGTACTTGATATTGTCAGAGCGTTCGAGGGGCACGTTGTCTATAATGACATCGATGCTAGAGCAATATTTCAGTTTATGTGGACTACCTATTAACATAAACTTAGATTTAGAAGTATTCAAAGTCAGGCGATGTATACGAAACCAAGAGGCCAATTTTGCCAAGTCATCAGTGATTTAAGCAATGTTCGATGTCATCGATAGAAGGACGGCTACAGTATATCACGGTGTCATCGGCGTACATGGTCACTTGGCAATGATCTACAGTAATAGGAAGGTCATTGACGTAAACCAAGAACAAGAGAAGACCGAGAATACTCTGTGTGGCACGCCAACTCGCACTGAGTACGAAAAGGACTAACAGTCGCCTATTGCAGATATCTGGTGTCGGTTATCAAGGTAGGAGGTAAACCAATTTACAACTTCACTGCAAGCACCAATGGCCTTGAGCTTTGTCAGCAAAAGGTTGTGGTCCACAGTCACAAAAGCCTGGACAGGTCTAAGAATACTGCACCAGTCACCTTGCCATTGTCCATGTGTTGTAGAATGTTGTCAGTCCCGGGGGGGTACTTACATGAAAAATGGGTATGTATGTGAGGCCGAGAGGCTCAAACCCTGACCCTGTTTGACCCAATCCGAGCTCCAAAACCCTGATTGCCCCCTTTTTGGGGAAAAAAACCCTGATTGCCCCTTCTTTAAATTATTTTCAAAACACGGTCGGATATATATCCTGGCCGGTATACCGCGTACCGGGATTTCATGCAAAATACGGAACATTTCAAGTCGGGACGTGGCAATGGGTAAACAAATCAGCATATGAAGTACATAGATAAGTACTGAAGTACGAATTAGCGGCGTTACGATGTATGGGAACCTCAGTGCTTGTATGTGGGCAGGCGATCAAAATGCGGCAACAGAATGTCTTTTTTTGACATAGTAGCTAAAAAAATGAACTGCCTAAAAAATACTGAACCACGACCCTGACTGCACCCAAATTATACTCAAATCCTGACCCTGATCTGCCCAAATCAGGTCAAAACCCTGACCCTACCTGCCCAAACTGAGCTCAAAACCCTGACCCACCCGGGCGGCACATACATAATACGTCACAAACAGGAGTACCCCCCCGGGTTGTCAGTGAAGTGTGCTAAGCCAATTTCAGTAGATAACCTCGGGCGGAAACCAAATCTTACTTACAGCAGGTAGAATATAATTGTGATAGGCCTGTAATTGTTAAAATCAGAGCGATCGCCGGATTTAAACAAGACGGTAACTTTTCCTTGTTTCGAGATGGCTGGGAAAATACTTGAGTCCAGAGAACGATTAAACAGTTTGGTTAAAACTGCGGGTCAGGAGTCATACACACAGCCGAGTCATTTAGTAGCCTCGAGCTGATTCGGTCTAAACCAATAGCTTTGTTTGTTTTCAAACCTCTTAATTGTTTAAAAACAAAGCTCTCGGAAATGTTTGAAAAGCGAAAGACAATTTCACTGTTATTTGTCCTAGCTGGAGTAATGTCAATGGCGCCGACCAGAGATTGAAACTTTGCTGCTAACAAAGGTCTGATCGATCGACGCTGGCTCTGTTAACTGTACTCCATCAGATTCAGATTGGATAAAGGTCGGCTGAGAGCCATTATTAGATCTTGTTACGGCAAGTCAATCATTTATAGTTTTCCATAGAGCACCTGAATTTCTTTGTTTTGTCTAATCAGATCTTTATAGTAATTTGCTTTACATTCCTTGACTTGTTTATTTACTTTCAGCCGCAGTTTTTTTGTAACGAGCCCAGTGATGTGAGGAATTTAATTTGATCGCCTCAGAATGCATATAGTCCCGGTGTACCAGCGATTTCGCCCCCCCCGTGAATTCGCCCCCCGGGGGGCGAAATCGCTAGTGAATTCGCCCCCCCTTCCTCGCCTTCCTCTAGCGATTTCGCCCCCTCTCCCTCTAACCTTTTAAAAGGTTATGAATACAAGTTTTCCTTCTTTTTATTACTGGAATGTATTGGAAGTGGAGAATAGTAATACAAAAAAACTATCCGTAATGTGTATAAAGGCATGCAATTCAATTTTATTTTAGAATTCACTTTTCTTAGACAAAATTCGTGCTGGTAGATACGGTAAACGCTGCAATTTTCATTCGCGCGGGCAGTGCAACATACAATCTTCGTCAATCTTCGAATGATTAGTTGTTAGTATTTCTTGCCTGAAACCAACATGTAGATGATGTAATTATTGTGGATACTTAAAGGTTTTGATAACCCGTTTATCCACCTACTTTGAAAAGACTTTGCCAAATGTTCAAGTGTTACCGACTCGCGTGAAAACGTCCTGAATAAACAAGCTAATGAACTAATTAAGATCTAAAACGGCGGGAAGTTTTAAAACTTACCTCAGCTTGCAGCGAGTGGACTCGTATTTGGAAACAACTGCCAAATAGCCTGATGATTTTTACATGCATGAAAACCATAATGAAGTTGACGTAATTATCGTGGTATGTAAGTTTTTATAACCCGTAATGCTCGCGTCGACCCATCTATTTTGAAATAACTTTGCCGAATAAAGGAGTGTTACCGACTCGCGTGCTTTGTTCTATTTCAATTGAGCTAACGGCGCTTGTTAATTCGGTAATTAGATCAGTTTTAACTAGGAAAACCTTTCTGGATAAACAGCTTATTAACTAATGAGAAGATAAAACGGCGGTAAGTTTTGCAATTTTCTAGCAGTGTGATTAACTCAAATTCGGAAAGAATTTGAAATGATTTTCCGAAGAAAAGGAGTGTTACCGTCTCGCGTATTTTTGTAGTCAGTAGTAGTAATAGTAACTATTTTTAAACTTTAGATTTATAAAAAAAAAACTTTTTATTCAGTGCGTTGACATGTACTGCCTCTATTTTCTGAGGCGGGGCGATTTCAATAAGAATTACGACTACAATTCACTAGCGATTTCGCCCCCCCTAGGGGGGGGGGGCGAATTCACTGAGGGGGGGGGGGCGAATTCACTAGTGATCTCGCCCCGGGGAGGGCGAATTCACTAGTGATCTCGCCCCGGGGGGGGGGGCGAATTCACTAGCGATTTCGCCCGGGGGGGGGCGAATTCACTGGGGGGGCGAAATCGCTGTGACACCGGTCTTTCATTGCTTGACTCCGATTCAGGCCAAATAAAAAATGCATACCCCAAGATTTCATTGTCCATGATGTTTTGCACAAGACAATACATGAAAATATTTCTATGTGCTCGAAATTACTGGCACAGACTCTGTAATCTTTGAGAATGTGGACATTGAAGTTTACTCAATGAAACCTGACTGCTGGCATCAGAGAATAATTTGAGGCTTCAGTAATTAAGGCCAGTTGATATTACCATGACTAAACTATTTTTATGAAGGTTGGGGAGGTTGTTTTCATCTGGAAATACCTGAAAACCAGTTACACAGATTGTGTGGGTAATCTTTAGAACTGTATTTTGAATTGGTAAAACTGAATTGCTAGTATTTTTTCAAAACAAAAATTGAACAATGCATCGATTCCTTTGCAATAATTTTTTTTTGTGCCTTAGTGCTTTGCAGGAATTTTTTGGGGGGACATTTAGCCTTGCACGAATTTTTTTTTTGGACTACCCACCCCCCCTCCCAGGATTTCTAATGGTCCACCCCTTATGAATAGCTCCTACAGTGCACGAAGTTGTGATGGTGGAAACATGGAAATGTTTGCCGCTTTCGGAATATAATGGCTTAAACATTTTTCACATAAAATAGTCATTTTTGTAATTATGTGATCGAAGTTTCAATTTCTTTTAAGATTTGAGAAAGCTTGGTCGATATTGAAACTGCTATGCAAAACACTGAAATGAAATATTTATAAGTTTAAAAGAAAATAATTACGTCCGTCTTTAATAGACAAGTTCGCGGTAAATTCCAACATTTTGAAAGGGGTGCAAACATGGCGCGAAATACAGTGTTTGTATGGGAATCGATGGGAATCCGATGCCAAATAAAATCCGTAAAATCGAATTTCTGAAATATTCTTCAGATACAAACTTAAGATACCAGGTAAAAGATTAACATATCGAAATTTAAGGGATGTAGCTGTGCTGGGAAGCGTGCAATCGTGTTTTCAGTTTTCCATACATTGTCTGTAAATTTTCACGCGGAATTTGACTCGTTTTTACAGACAATATAAATACAAACACTGTATTTCACGCCATGTTTGCACCCCTTTCAAAATGTCGGAATTTACCGCGAACTGGTCTATTATAAAAACGGTATGTTTTGATATCTGAGATAACGTGCCTAAGATTTTCCCAGGCTACGAAAGAGGGAAAGTTTTTGGATATTTATGCTATAGATAACAGTTTACGATAGTTCAAGGCGATCACCCATCCAGTCTTTCCATCTTTACGCTTGGTGTGAAATATAAAAAGCTCTGATACTAAACAGATTTGAGTGACATTGGCAGACTTGGCATTGCATTGGTTTTATTTTTGCTGTGGTGTGGTAGTGATCCGTGCTTAGAAGATAATTAACAGCTGCCTGGATAATACCTCTGAGGACCCTCGAGCACGGACTGCAACTGGTTAAAAACATTCTTTACTTAATAGCAGCTCAATAATGCCATTAATTTATACCTTGATTGAAGCATGAAAGGAAGTGTCCATGTACTGTCTGGATGTAAAGATGGGAAGAGGCTATCACACTGAATTGAACTGAATATATAATGTTCGTTGTTTAAATCCAAATTCTTTAAGCAAGTTCAACAGGCTACATCAGTAGACGTGGATACATCCCACGTACGCTGGAATCAAAACATATATATATATATATATATATATATATATATATCAATACATATTGATTTGGTATCAAGGGCACCCAACGAAGTTTTCGGTTAAAAAGCTGTTCGGGAGAGTAAGTTAGCCTAAAACTTTCGGATTTCAAAACATTGTCCCTAGAAAATTGTTTTCAATCCCTAGAAAATTATACTGAGAAGAAAGGGGAGACTAAAAGGTTTCCCCTAAAATATTCGTACGTCCCAATTCGTCTGATCAATAGAGTCAGAACAACACATTTTCATTCCCTAAGAATTGCCTAAAGGAAAAAGAATCCCTAAAAAATTCGTACCTCCACAAAACTTTGCAACATGAAGTTACTTGGGCTAGAAAATTCTTGTTTCTGTTCTAGACTACTAACAAATTCGTAGGCCGGGAATATTTTGCCATAGTATTTTCGGTTGACGCGATTTCCACCTAGAAAATCCGAACAGCTAATAGTTTTCTAGAATACGTCAAAAGACAGAGTAGGCGCCTTAAAATGGCTAGATAAGCTGCAGACAACTGGTTTCAAACGAATTTCAAAAAGTACTCGATGGGTGCCCTTGTGGTATTGTTCCACATTTCGATGAACCTCTGCACAAGTATTTTTTTGGCAGTTGCCTGATGATCGTGTTGCTTGTAACACGTGAAACTCCGAGTAGCAGATAAAATGTTTTTATAATCTTACACTCGTTCTCAATAACACGTGCAGGTTCGAAATTGAATTTCCAACGGAAAACGTCAATTTGGTGGATGTCACTCAACTATATTTCTATGGCAACACTGGTCTGCATGCTAAATAAAACGTCGCCATACAACTCCCAGATGTGGAGGAAACATCCGGTCCAGCGTTCGCTTCACGTTTTACCCAAGAACTTTGCTTTTCTCTTTTGGATTTCCACATACAAACGATTGATAAAAGACTCTAAATGCACGTTTGTTATTTCGAAGAATGGAAGCTACAACAACAGTATGCAAATTACTCGGATAACAGCTCCCGCTAAAAGTCCACGGGGTGCCCGTGGCATGTAAAGGGATTATAACGCCTCGGTGATTTATTTAGTTTCCTTCTAAATACGTTTTTTCTAAATATCTCGCAAGCTTTTATATCTTTTGAAATATTTGTTTTTCTAAATTGTAGAACAATCCATAAACTTTCCAAATAATCAATAATATTTTTTTACAAAAAAACATACCTTGAAGGTATCCGGTAACCTTAAGTGTAGGAGGTCAACGAAATCGTAAGTAATTTGAGGCGACATAGGTAGAGATATGGCGGATACTAAGCCGAAAAACGATTGTTATTTGCTTGAATTCCTCACCGAAATGTCAGTCGAGAGTGGAGAGCATTGCCGATAATCCATGTCCTGAGAGTTTCAAAAAAAAAATTTGCCCTGTCGAATGTTGTATCCATGCCTGGAGCTCGTCGAGGTAGAGCTCGAGGGTATTGCTCGATAAAACCTCTTATAAGGAGCATATCTGCAATTGGATGAATAAAAATAACTATAATTATTTTTCCAAGACCTTTGAAGCTATATAAACAATCAGATTTCTTATACACAAACCGCTCGCTCACACATAAAGTTTATGCGATTTCCCTATTTACTCGGGCTGCCTGTGGCAGCGCCGAGTCTGAAAATGCAAGTGGTTATTATTATTTTTTTTAATCAGTGTCAGACGGCTTCTGCGCATGCGTTAAAGGTCAAATTCGAACCAATCAGATTGCACTATGCTGGTCACGCAAACAAAGGTTAGATTTCCTCAGGCGCGCTCAGATAAGAAAATTCAAAGCTCAGACTAGGCGAGACAAGGAGATATCAATTTCAAATAGTCATTGTCAGAAACTATTCCATCGTGGGCAATGATGCAATACAACCTAAATTTGGGTCAGGTCCATGTTTTACGACAGAATAACCAGAGTCTTTCTACTGGATTCGGAGAGCTCGAGGCATTATATAAGTCTGCTAATATGGGGAAAACTGAAACAAAAAATGAACTTTGACGGCAGAAACCCTCATATTTGAGCCAAGCGGAATATTTACATGATCCGCTAAGATTTTTACAAATCTAATTAGTTAAGCAGATGTACGCAGTGTATGCCAACTGAAATGCTGTGCTCGTTTTGTGGTTACGGCTCAGTGGGGCAACTACCCGAACAAGAAGCATGAACTGCCAGCAAAGAGAGAGGAAAACTGAAAGAGGAAATCCTTGTGAGAAATCGACGTACATATGAAGCTATATACGTTATCATCGACTATATGGGAGTCAAACATCGAGCTGCTATGAAACCGCTTGTGACAGTTTGTTTACGCACTTTCATGACAAACGAACGTTTCTACTTTCGACACAACGGTCGCTAAACTGTACGAAATCTCCAAGGATATATCCCTAATGTCCAAACTAAAGGGAAAAACTGAAAGAGGAACTCATTGTGACCAATCGACATAAATATGAAGCTCCAGAAGTAATTATTGAATACATGAGAACCCATAGAGAAAACCGATAATAATGAACACGGTATTAGTTTCACCGACATTTGTGGCGTAACTGAACTCGCACTACAGCATAGCTTGAAATACTGTACGAAAACTCCCGTTTAAAAATTTCCTGATGCCGAAAGGACCGTAGCATTTAAACAAGATATCCTTCTGACCAATCGACATACATATTAAGCTGTGAAAGTATGTTTCCATTCCATAACAGCCGATAGTGCAAACTAGTAAACTGCCACTAGTAAATTGACCTTGCGAGTACTGAACTTTCTAGCGTCAAATGCATGTGTTACGTTTCCAAACTTTAGGACAAGAAATCTTCCATAGAATGTTCTATTTTATTTACAGCTGAGAACTGTATTATTAAACATAAGAAATAAAACAATGGTGCCATTTGAAGAATTATATCATGTCAAAAGTGCAAACGAAGAAATATATATCTAAGGACGCGAGCAGCTCGATCGTTTAATAATAATAATAATAGGCCATATTTATATAGCGCCATATCACCACAGTCTCATGGCGCTTTACATTTTACTGACATATCCCGTCAGTGAATTTTTCGGACTGCTATTTCGGCGCCAATGGCAGCCACGCAGTTTACAATGTTGAGTGTGTGGTTAGTGCTTGGTCAAACTCGGACTGTTTACGACTGGAACCTGCAGTTTTATCGGACCTGCAGACTAAATTGTAAACGTGTGGCCGTGTTCAGGCTAGTAAATCTAGCTAGCTAACCACAGGAGGTAGCGAGCTTCTTTAGTCTGAACAGTTTTTCTGCTCTGGTGATTAGCTAGCTAGTGGTCGGTGGAATACTTTGAAGTTCCAGGCTACCTAGCGAGGTAGCTTGAATAGAATCTAGCGCGCTAAAAGCCCATCGATGACAACTACCGGGTGTATTGTACGTCAATTGAGCCATCATGGATAACGAGGATCGCCAAACACCAGTCAGTAGCAGTTGTTCGCACAGTTTTAATATTTTGGTTGAAATTTCAATTGAGCACTTTGGCGGTCAATTATTTGCGATTACGAAACACTTGCGCCAAGGGCAGTTATAGACCAAATTTCTATCTTTTAGAGAGGGTCTGAATGGGGGGGGTCTACATGTCAATTGTCAGTTAAAATGTTGGCCATTTGTCAGTTGTCAGTTAGCCCTAGTTAATCATTACTAGAGAAAATTTACAATGTTTGACCCACAAAAACCAAATTTGTCAGTTGTCAGTTATTTTTCGGTTGTCAGTTGTCAGTAAAAAAATCGTCATTTGTCAGTTGTCAGTTATTTTTAAGGCTGTTTGTCAGTAGTCAGTTAACCCCATTCATGCCCTCTTTAGAGATAGAAACAAACCAGAAGAGGGAAAAACAAAAAGTAAAACCTACTAAGTTACTAGGTCTGAACAGTACTAATTTATTAACTAGCTGCGAGTTGCTGACAGATATCTCAAGACTCTAGCTAGCTGCACGATAGTAGTCTGAACATACATACACACATGAATAAGTAGTGTTTTCAATAAAAGATCAACTACTTTAATTTACATACGAGAAAACAAAAATATTAAATTACATACATGTATATATATACTAGGGGAGCAGAGAATGAAAGTCACCGCGCTACCGGCCACTCCTAAAGACTGCTAATAATTCTTCCCTTTGGTTATTACTAAGAGGATTTCAAATGAAAGTGTATTTCATCTTCAATCTCATGTGGCCCGAGTGAAAGCCCAGATGGGCTCTTGTTTGATCTTATACACAAACCGCTCGCTCATGATCACACATAAAGTTTATGCGATTTCCCTATTTTGATCTTATACACAAACCGCTCGCTCACACATAAAGTTATGCGATTTCCCTATTTTGATCTTATACACAAACCGCTCGCTCGCACATAAAGTTTATGCGATTTCCCTATTTTGATCTTTAATACACAAACCGCTCGCTCACACAAAGTTTATGTGATTTCCCTATTTTGATCTTATACACAAACCGCTCGCTCACACATAAAGTTTATGTGATTTCCCTATTTTGATCTTATACACAAACTGCTCGCTCACACAAAGTTTATATGCGATTTCCCTATTTTGATCTTATACACAAACCGCTCGCTCACACATAAAGTTTATGTGATTTCCCTATTTTGCAAACCCTTGGCTCTAAGCATGATTACTCTCCATCTAAGCGACTTTGGGAAAGACTTTGCCATGTTTATAAAATGCTAGTTTCCCGAATTTACTCACACAACGGTTCACTTCAAACTCCATGGAAACCGTTTGATTGACATCCACCAGAAACGACTTCGAAGTCAGGAGTTTCGTTTCGAACCTGCACGTGTTATTGAGAACGAGCGTAACTACTCTGTATACTCAGTTATATATTGCTCCAGTTTATCTAGTCGAGCACTCTCAATAGCCGATGAAGACTTCACCGCTTTCCCTGATTATATATATATATACATACATACATACATACATATATATATATAGATACAGCAATTTTCATAAATTCTGACCCCCCTCAACTATATCGGGTGCATTGTGGGTAAATGACTGCTGGTCGAGCCTCAGTAAAAGTACCAGTTTACGAGATAAAGAGATATCAGACCGGTAACCAGACCAAACGTTTAACCGAGGCATTTTTTTCTATATTAGATTTTAACCAAAGCATTTTCTATGTTAGATAATATTTTTTTTTATTTCCCAACGCGTTGTTGAATGTGGAGTCCAGGAACCAACACTACTAATGGAAGAAATCTTAGAGAATCCGTTGTTGTCGTTACAAGAAATAATATGGAAGATAAATACAGAATACTACTGGCACAGTGCCGGTATAGTCTACCTACTTTTCAAGGAACTTCGGTGATTTAGTTTAACAAGAAACAGTTCTTAAAGCTTAGCCTAGTTCTCTGCACTGATATAACACAATTGCGTGCAAAATGTTAATTAGAGTTGTTGTTTTCAATGAAAAATTATCAAATGTGGTTTTCAAAACCAAACTTAAACACAGTTCCGATGTGCAAATGTTATGCACACTCAGACAAAAACACGAATAGTGGAATAGCAGTTTGCAGAAAGATAACCACTCTAGGGTTTACGATTTAATTTTGACATTAATTATTTCACTTTATCGAACTCGCGATTTGCATTCAGTTCTCAGTTCAGTTTCAGTTCTCCGCAGATATTTTAGCCTGCGTAGCAAGCGTTTCCCGTTTTTTTTTTCGGAGCGTAGTAAGACTTTTTCGCTATTTGGCCGCGCGAAAAATGGGGCGAGAGCAAAAAATAGAGGGAGGGGGGAGGGGAGGAGAGAACGCTTGCTACACAGGCTACAGATATTTATTTTCTACTAACTGCCGGCTTAAAATTAGTAGTATTTATATTTGCTTCATGGCTTTAAGAGGCTCCATTTTAATTAAAAGAAGATTTATTCGGCAGAAAATGGTACACACGCCAGGTTAAAATAACAATATCTCGTTTTTGCACTGGATGCGTCAGAATACAAATAATGCAGATCAGTTAATAGAATACTGCTATCTAAAATAAGTAAAATTTGTTGTTATATAATTATTTTAAAAACGAAAATTCGTGTGTTTGCGTGACTTTATAAATACAAATCGAAACCACGGCAAACACGCCAAATCGCCAAAGTATTCTTGAAATAGTAGGTATAGACTAGTAATACCGGCTCTCAGCCAGTTGCATTCTGTATTTATCTTCCATACTATTTCTTGCAATATGACAACGAAGAATTCTACAACCAGCTGTTCGTGCGGCGTAAATTGAGGCAGTTGCTCCGGTTAAAATTTCTCCTTGTGTTTCGTTATTTCACATGCGAAGAGTTTGTGTTAGAAAATAAATATAATGTGTATTATCTAACATAGGAAATCTGTTAAAATCTAATATAGAAAAATCCTTGGTAGAACGTTGGGTTTGGTTACCGGTCTGATATCTCTACATCTCGTAAACTGGTACCACAGGCAGCCCAATCTCAAGATTTGTGTATTTATACGCTTACAAATATCGCTTGAATAGTTCATATTATAAATCCTTCCAAAACATGTATGTTAGACAAATAAATACACGACTTCACCCTATAATGTTTCAGTTGTGGTTATTCATACCTCTGAGCTCTTCTAGGGTCGTTTCCGCTGTTTTTTTCGAACCTCTTTCCCTCACCTCCTAATAAAAGGAAAAGGCTGGAAACAACCGACAAATATACGATGCATAACCTGTAATCTTTGCCACGAAAATCACACTTCTCTCACTCCAAATAACTCGAAACTACGGTAGGACATAGAATGATAAATGAACTCATCCCAACCCGAATTTTAAGATCCAGCGATACCACATTCTGGAGAAATCGAACATTTTGTCGCTCATTTCCAAGTCCTACCGTAGTTTCGAGTTATTTGGAGTGAGAGAAGTGTGATTTTCGTGGCAAAGATTACAGGTTATGCATCGTATATTTGTCGGTTATCCAGCTAATAGCTTCGCCAGACCGAGGCTATTTGACGGTTGGTCCTAACCGGCACTTCCGGCGTCCAACTTCGTTGGCTGCCAACCTCGAAGGACTTGAAAATGGGCGACAAATTGTTTGATGTCTTTCCTGATTTTATATTATAAATTAATGTTTACGTTAGCAGAACGTAACGCGGACGGAACTATAATGTCGAATTTCATCTGCTAAGCAATAATTCAACGCTATTTTTGAAACTGTTTCGCGGAAAATTGAAGAGATTAAAATAGCTTAAAGGTTTACACAATTTCATAAATTTATTGACAACAAATTCATAAAACATTTAATTATTTTGATTAAGAAACGGATAGAAATTAACGTATCCCATATCATTGCCATATTTTATGGTATTAAACGATTCTAAAAAAATTCTTATAAACTCTTAGTTATTCCTCTTGAAATTCTCTTATCCAGTTTTATTCAAGGTTTGGAGGGATCCTGTTTTTATGGTATAATTTTTTTAGTAAAAGCTTTTATGAAAGGTACGTTCGATAATTCTTGGATTCGCATCGCGGAATGTTCTTATTATTGTTGCACAGTTTTCTTTCATTCTTTAAAAAATGTATTTTGTATGCTATTTAAATCTCATAATTGTGACGAAACTGTTTATTTAGCTTCGTCATTAAACCAAAAACGTTAGCAGCTATGGTTCCATTTAACAACATCGCTTTATTGTGAATCCTAGTTTCCTAATTTCGTAGATAACGAGCCGCGACAAACTTTTGAATATTTAATTTTCGAAGTTTCATTTTGTAATTAACAACACAGTTTTTATCAGATTGTGAATTTCGTCTCATCGGGATCAGCTAAAAATAAACATTACACAACAGTTAAAGAAAACGATTCGATCTTCAAACTGTAAGAGGTTTCCTTACGTTACGTACACTATAAAGTGTTTATTTTGCTTTGTCGATACGTTTTCCAACTATAAGCCAGGCTATTGTGCAGTCTGTGCATCCGGTCAGCTCCAGTCAGTACATATGCATCCTTTCATTCTGCTCTTTGAAACGTTATATCAGTCTAATAACACTGATCAGTTCAGTCTTCACAGAAGTAGAAGACAGAGATCAAGAACGGAATACCTGCGCTGATATCGAGCTGAATTTTTTAATCGCTCTCAGTTTCAACAAATGTAGAATGTCAAAGTTTCAAACGAATTGATATTGGCCCTGAACCCACAGATCAGGTGTAATCATGTCTCCTCTTCATGGGTTATCTCGATATTTTAGGTCATCAGAAGATCTCCTAACAGCTTCACAAATAGCCCTGAATTCACGCTTCGAACCTGAAACTTGATCATTTCCCGTTCTCTTTCCGCCGACCAGGGATATGTTCTGTTTTGCAAATATTCGATCTAACAGTAAATATATAGGGTGCATTTAAATACTCAGGTTTATTTAAGCTGTCCTGCCTGTCCCGAGTAAAAATGTTGTATTCTAGATGAAATCTTGAACTTTAAATCAACTAGGCATAAGTCTTCGCTATGACGATTTGCAAACGCGCGCGGATATCGGCTGTAGTTGCATTTTAATGACTTTACTCCTACCCATAATGCACCCGATGTATTGATATAGTTGAGGAGCGGGGGGTCAAAGTTTTTGCACTTCGCTGTATATATATATACACTCGTTTTCAAAAACATTGCTTTTGATTTATATATATATACCTTTTGTTCTCCATTGTTTTAGCTGTCAAATTTGACAAGAATACAAAAGGTATATATATATTTGCAGTGCAATGTTTTTGAAAACGAGTGTAATTATATATATATACACTCAATCTGCAGACAGTACTGTTTCGCTCTTTGTGAGCTCATCAGTGCAGAACAGAGATTAGCTATGAAGCAAGCAACCTTGCAACAAGGCAGTTTAAAAGGTTCACTGTACCTTGCCAAAGTGCTCAAACTACAGAGTAGTGGGCCAGCATTAATGCAAACAGCAATGGTACAATCTGAAAAAGAGAGCTCAACAAAACCAAAGTTAAGGAGCTATAATATATATATATATACTGTATATACCGTACTGTATATATATATATATATATAGGAACAATGGTAGCTTGGGATACAGTGGTACCAACACAAGGTGCATGTGTTTGCCTTGAAGAAATTTCATTCTTTGCGGTCACTCCATGTGATAATTTGATTTATTTCCAGGTTTATGAGAGTAAATAAAGATCAAAGTTTCGTTCTGATTGGATGCCGTGTTCTCAAGAGAAATAGTTTACAAAAGCTGCTTCTTAGAAAACACTTCAATTAAATTCTTCAGCCGATGACAAATGATACATGTCTGGGCCTATCAGTCAACTTTGAATGTAACTGATAGGCACGTGTAGCTACTTCCATTCTCAAGAAAATCGCAATACAATTTGAATATAGAACTGATGCCTTCGATTGTCACCAAAACGTCATAAAATTGCTCAATCCTGTTGGACTGAACCGAAGCGGGAAAACTCGGTCGACGTTCGAGTGATGACAACCTTACGGCTGTCAAGGTATCTTCGCCCTAACTTTGGGTACACCGGCTTCAAATGCAAATTCTTGTACCGTCTATTAAGACATGTAAATCGACAAATTCTTGATTTTGAAACACACGAAACTATAGCATAGTTTTACCTTACATCAAACGATATGGTAAAAACGTTCAAAATAGTCATATCTTAATTAAATAAGATCCAGCATTCAGCTCAATCTATACCGCTAACTTCAATTTTCAAGTCCAAATAGCAAATTTATAATTCTAAGGAAGACTGATCAAATTTTGAGAAATAATGATAGATAAACGCTCAAATGAAATGTCTTGATTTGTACCATCAGTAACCATTAGTATATAAGTTTGGACTATTCCTATATTAGATCTCCTGGGTCTCCATTTTCTGCAGATATCACAACCTCCATCTCTGTCCGTAGCAGGGTATAACTAGAACTGATACTTCAAAAATATCTTTATCATCTTTAGTTAGTTATTCTATTCTGACTGGTGTTACAAGACGTGTTTGCTTGATGTAAAGTCTATAGCTAGAACACGAAAAACCTTACATGCAGACTCACCTTTCTGGTTCAAAACTGAGGGTGACAAAGTGCGTTTCAAGGCAAACTCAATAGTATAACTTTTAATTTATTTATAACCAGTCGTTAAAAACGAGTTTGGATTAAACCTACATCGGCTGAAAGTTCCTCTTTCTTCAAGATCGGCCATGTATATGATGTTAATACTGAAATCCGGTTACCCCAGTTTAGATATATTTTAGGTACGATCTTCAAAATAATGCATTCACACCGGCAGGACGTAAACAAATCTCTCGTGGTGACCACCCTATGTGTCGGCAAATCAGGTCGACTTAGAGTTATATTCTGCTGACTAGCGAATCTGAGACTGGCCTCAATTCCCAGCTAGCTAGTTAGTTGAATGTGACCAAATGCTGAACAAACTGAGCCCTGTGTATACCTATAGAACTATCTTGTAGAACTGAGCGCATAACGTGATATCGACACTATCCACCATATGCCAGTTCTTGCGCTTAATTGCCCGCCAGCAGAGACATCTGTGGTTAAGAATTTAAAGCGAGAGGAGAGGAGAGGTCTCTGCCAGCAGGAAATTGCGTTTAATTCTCTCTTGAATCTTGCTCTCTTCATTAGAAGAAATGTTATAGCTTTCACTAGATCGATTAGTTTGTATCCTGTTTTACTCATTTCGATTTATTTCCAAACCTCGTTCCTTAATTAGTAATTCAAACTTTCTTGGAATTGTGGTCGAAGCCGGCCACGGCAAAATTCACTTTACTTAGCTACTGGGATTATTTCAGTTATTTACAGTTACGAAAAACACATTGCTTATTATGGCTCAACAAGCGGAATCGGCGAGATTTCTAGATCTACCGCTATTCTTAGAACTAGCGCAAGAAGAATCCCAAATTTCCAACTGAAATAACATTTAGGTCATAACATATTTGGTACCACGTAAAACTGAGGTTACGGAAGTACAGTTCAAGCGATCTATTGCACAAAGTTTAGAAACTTACTTCTTAACTTAAGACTTTCGTGCTCAGCTTCAACAGCTTCACCTCTCAGTGCAATTCTCATGACGCAGCTAGATAGTGCTTCAAAAGCGAATTCTGTAATATTTACATTCTTCTAATGTCTGCATTGATTCTCTTTAATATTCATGCCATGTCAGCTTAAATCAACTTGATATCATTGTGATGAGACATTTCATTGCCTAGACACTGAGATTCCTTGAAATCAGCATAGCATTTGATATTTACTATTAATGGTAAGAAAAAAATTACACCTTAATTTGATTGGCCCGTCAGGGGTTCTCGGCCAACTGTGTCTGTTTGGTCAAAAATATGTGTGAGAGTATAACAATATTCAACTTCGATGAATAAGTAATAGAGGCATAAATGAGTCACTGGCGTCATATAAAAGTTTTAGTTAGGATTTCACTTCTAGTTCGTGGTTACGGCAAGGAAACAAACTTTGACGAAGAATTCAAACTATATTCACACAAGACCCTACAGTTGTCATAGTGTACTTTTTTGGGTATCAGAGATTGTTTTAACCGGACATTATGTGCAAAGTTTAGATGCCATTGACGTACATAAAAGTTACGGAAGTGTGTTCAAAATTCTGAAAACAAAAATACTGATTTAAGCAACAAACCGGAAGTAAAGTTCCGGTCAAATGAGTAAACGTTTATGGTTATAAATCGGTTGTGCTTTGAGGAAAACGTTTGAAATTTTGGTAGTGAGTTAGTAGATGTTAATTAAAAAGTTAAAATGTCCACTTCGGCGTTCGAAATTACGAAGTGGCAGCTAACTTCTACGAGTCTAGCTGGCCGAGCTGCCAGCTCAATTTGAGCTGGCAGCAAACTTCAGCCCGGGTACTTTTCTTACCATAACATATTCATTCCCTGAAAGATTCGGTCTTCTAAAAGCCAAAGACCTAGGAGAATGTTTGATCTAACCCTGCCGGATTTAGTACCAAAGCCCGTACGTTACGTAGATTCACAAACATATCGTTTCGATGAATGAAAGATTCCAATGCTTTCTTCTGCTCTGGATATATAGCTTCGAAATCCTAAAAACTTTACAACGTTAACTTCGGTCGAAACATTGTTCAAGCTCTTCATTTAGAAAAATATGCGAGCACATTCCTTAAATTCCAGACTTTGTCAAAAGTGTAAAGTCCATCATACGGGGAGGGGGAGGAAGTGAGTGGACGACCTCGTACCGTCTGAAAATCAGGCTACATGAGTTGTGGGATTGTGACAAAAGGTTGGATCTATAGAACTACCTCCTACACAGCCTTCAGTTCAACTTACACTTTTCGACATGTGGTAATATTATACAAGTCTTAGACTCCAGGATCCACTAGTAGTTCGTAGCCCGATTAAACTCATCCAGGATTAAGCTATTACTTCGAACTGCTTACTCGTGAACTACTGATTTGAGTTAAAAATCGTATGCTTGTCAATGAGCGAATGACTCGACTACTCGACCACTTTTCTACTCCTGTGATACTAGACTGAAGAAGGAAACCTTTTACCAAGAGAACTCAGACAATTGGTTGTCTTAATCCTGGATTAGCACTAATCGGCCTTAGAACAACTGGGCCCATATTTTTGGGAAAACATAATTATATATTAGTAATGGTTATAAAGAGGGTCCTGAAGGGGGGTCCTAAATCCCATTTTCCCAGCCCAAAAAGAGGCAAATCCCAGCTCCCATTTTACCCTTCAGGACCCTCTATAAATAGTCACTCGGTGTAGCGAAAATGGCGGACGGACCTGCGAACCAGAGTTCCTAAGGAGAGGAATCGCTCATCTCATTCTAATTGGCTACAAATACATAGATTAGCAGCGGTTTCAAAATTGAAGAATTTGACTGCAATGGAGTGACGTTGGTTGTTTAGTGTAGGGGTTGTAACGTTTTCCTGTTCGAGTTTCAGAAAATCTCTCAAATTGTTGACTTCACCATTTTCCAGTTAAGAAGTTTTCTTGAGAACCGTAGCTCTAAATGGGTATAAGATCTTGTTTACTGACCGGTTATGGAGTTTTTATGGTTCAGGGTAGGGTTTTAGTTAGTTTATAATGTCATTTTATGAATTAATTAAGTGAGCGATTCCTCTCCTTAGGAGCTCGTCCTGCGAACTAAACTTGCTCTGTAATAGCACAGGCAGCCCAGACTCGACATATATTTCCCGTCTGTTGGGTTACCTGTGGTATGTTTCATAAGCGATCTCGGAAGAGTTTATATAATTGCTCCTTGTGAATTCTCTTTTCCGATTCCTACGAAATAAATCTTCAATAATAAATGATTGATACTTAATGAAGTTGTGTGAGTCGTTTTGGGGCGATTTTGGGACTTCTAAAGCAGTTTATTAGGCCTCGAAGCTTTGAGGCGCTTTTCATCGATGTGACCTCACTCGCCGCCGAAATTCGACAAGAAATTCAAATCGATTTCGCCTCTGCTTTCGGCACACAAATCCAGAGATCCACGTTTCAGGACAAACGATGTGAAAACGGCCTGGAAAATAAATCCCGAATTCAAAATATACCCATCGGTATACGATCTGCAACTTGATCGGTCCACAAATCAGCGGCAGACACCGCAGGCGACGCTTTCAAGGTGCGTGGGCATGGCATCTGAAACTTTTTGAAAAAATCCTCCGCACTAAGAAGAATTGTCATGTACTTCAAGCAGAACGGGGGTAGTTTCAAAAAGCGTATATTTGTGTCTATGAGGTAAACACGCGGCCAACCGTCAAAACTTCGAGGCCTAATAAACTGCTTTAGAAGGCCCAAACTCGCCCCAAAACCACTCACACAACTTCATTAAGTATCAATCTTTTACTTTTGAAGATTTATTTCGTAGGAATCGGAAAAGAGAATTCACAAGGAGCAATTATATAAATTCTTCCGAGATCGCTTATGAAACATACCACAGGTAACCCAACAGACGGGAAATATATGTCGAGTCTGGGCTGCCTGTGGTAATAGCTATCTCGCCCGGAATTGCCTATTTCTCCTCCGAATGAAAATCTTTCCGAGCTTAATCAGTTTCTGTCTGAAGAGTGGTTGATGTCTTTCTTGTTTTCTGGTAGCGATTTCTACGAATTTTAACCCTCTCCTTTCTCTCCACCAAAAGGAAACGAAAGGAAGCAGACTCGGCTCACCGTATCAAACTGACCGAAATCACGTCCCTCACATTTCAACTCCGCCAGTGCATAGAAATATACATTTCCCTACTTTTAACTTCAGTCACATGCACATAGAAACCGACTCTTGACGAGGTTCCATAGCTAAACCCAGACGAATGTCGTCAAAGTAATTAGGCGCCATCATGGCCGCCACGCTACGTAAAGCTCTCCATCTAATTTTAGTTTTCACATTTTACATAACACTTTTCGTGGTTCTTCTGGCTCCAAATGGACTATATAGTACTTGGCATTGGAATTCATTGCATTCTGATGCAACTTCTGGTTTTATTATCAACAATACTGTTGAATTCGTTTCAAAGCGATCGACAACTGGATTTCATCATACACGCCAAGCAGTTTCAAAGTTGGTTAAACATGGCACTATCTCGCTGGCTATTCCTGGGCATGATCCCCCGATGAGTATTACCGTATTTATGGACATTGCACGTAATCCTGGACCTTTTCCTAAACCTATGACGAACATTCAACCTCCATCTTGGCATTTGGTCCACGTCAGCATAGTTCAATAGCGATGTTTCGTGTTGATAAACATTACAATTGTTATGCTAATGTGCCAACCATGATTTGTAAAGCCCGCTTTGTGTTAGGAACCAATGGATCTCTGGTTGGCACATTAATGACAATAGATGACGACACACGAAACATCGCTATACATGGACACATCTACGATAAATACTCTCCGTTATTCCACCCGCCACCTGAGATCATTTCGTAGATACACTTGCAAGCCTTCATTTTCTACTATTTTACAGTTGAAGCTAAGGATCTTGGAATCTATAGACTCAGGGGCAAGAGAGGAGGAAAACGACGAATTAATCTCCGGATTACCGACCGCATCACAGAGAGAAATTATGCACATTCTTCGCATTGTTTTGGTCTTGTCTCTTTCCATCCTGGAAAAGCTAATTTGAATAACCTGATTCCTATTCCACGAGCTCCCCTACAAATTCAGAAACCTTGTAGGCTTACAAAGTTCTGTTTGTTTAATGCAAGATCAATCAGAAATAAGTCTAACACCATCAGGGACTTTGTGACCGAACACAAAATAGATATCTTAGCACTGACGGAAACCTGGATACAAGGTGATCGTGATGATTACTTTGTAAGAGACATTAGACCTCCTAACTTTGTTTTTAAACATGTTGACAGAAAATCTAGAGGAGGTGGAGTTGGGTTGCTTTATAACAAGGTTTTTGCGTTCAAATCTAAACCTCGACGTATGTTCAAGTCCTTTGAAGTTATCGATGTGTTTACAGTCAAACCTACTCCCTTGAGAGTAGTCGTTATATACCGCCCTCCGCCTTCTAACACTAATGGACTCAACCACGAACTATTCTTTACTGAATTTAGATGTTATCTCGAACAGATTTGTACTGATTCCGCCTGCTTGCTTATCACCGGTGATTTTAACTTCCATGTCGATGCTTCTAAAAACAGCAATGGCAAGAAGTTTCTAGACTTAATTAACTCTTTTGGTTTATCACAGCATGTCAAAGACACTACTCATTTGAATAATCACACTCTGGATTTGGTTATTACAAGAAATGATGACTCCAGTATAATAAACTCTCTTTCTGTCATTGATCCTGGATTTTCCGATCATTTTGCTATCAAGTTTAAGATTTGTCTAGAGAAACCATCACATCAGCGCAAAGAAATAACCTATAGGATGCTAAAGACCATTAACTTCAGCAACTTGCGAAATGACATTGAATGCTCTACTCTATTACGTGATTACGAGAGCATCTCATCCGCCTCAGATGTTGTAGAAAGATATGAATCAACTTTGAAATCGATCTTAGATTCTCACGCGCCTATCCGGAAAAAGACAATCACACTGCGCCCGTCTTGTCCATGGTTCACTGACGATATCGATCAATTGAAAATAACAAAATGCAAGCTTGAGCGGCGTTGGCGTGCTACCAAGTCACCAGCTGATAGGGAATTGTATGTGAAGCATTGTTCAAACTATAACGTCGCAATATTTGAATCAAAAATGTCCTTTTATTCCAGTGTTATAGATGAACACAAAAAAGATCAGAAAGTGTTATTTAACACTGTGACTAATATGCTACATAGAACCACGGAAAAACTGTACCCTACATATGACTCTGCCAACCAACTAGCAAATGATTTTGCCAACTTTTTTGCTGATAAAATTATGAAGATCAGGAGCGACTTATTATCATGTGCCTTGCCTGATTTCCAAGAACTGAACAGTTACTTGCCAGTGAAAAAGTTTGCTAAGTTTACCTTAGTTACTGATGACCAAATGGCGACATTAATAAGTTCTAATGTGTCCAAATCCTGCTGCTTAGACCCAGTCCCCGGTCGAGTTCTCAAGAACTGTTTTGATTTGTTGCTTCCTGTTATCACCAAAATCGTTAATCTGTCATTGGCTACTTGTGTTATGCCTCGCAGTTTAAAGGTTGCTGTCTTAGATCCTCGTCTGAAAAAAACATCATTAGACACTGAAGAGTTTGGTAATTTTCGCCCTATATCTAACTTAAAGGTCATATCGAAAGCCATCGAAAAATCTGTTGCGAGTCAAGTTAATGAACATATTGATGAAAACAACTTGCATGAGATCCTTCAATCTGCATATAAGAAGCAACATAGTACTGAAACTGCACTTACTAGAGTACACTGATGTTCTCCGAGCACTAGATGGTCAGCAATCTGTTATACTTCTCTTATTGGACTTATCGGCTGCGTTCGATACGGTGGATCACCAAATTTTGTTAAAAAGAATGGCTAACCGATTCGGTCTGATTGATGATGTGCTTGCTTGGTTTGCATCATACTTGTCAGAGAGAAAGCAGTTCGTCAGTGTGTCTGGTGGCGTTTCAACGCAACACGACTTACTATTTGGACTTCCCCAGGGCTCCGTGCTCGGACCCATGCTCTTTTTATTATATACAGCACCACTCGCAGACATAATCCGCAATCATGGAATGGGTTTTCATCTTTATGCAGACGACACCCAAATTTATATTTCGTTCAGGTCCTCAGAGGCAGACTTGGCTAGGGCCAAAGTAGAAGCGTGCACCCAGGATATTGACCAGTGGATGTCACGGAATATGCTTAAAATGAATAGGGGCAAAACCGAACTTATGATTCTAAATGCGCGACATCGTCCCCTACCCCCTATAACTTCCGTTTCTATCTGTGGCGAGGTTATTGAACCCTCTGCCACCGCTAAGAATATTGGTGCAAACTTCGACTCAGCCATGTCCATGGAGTGCCAGGTCAATGAAATCTGTAAATCGGCATTTTTTTCATCTACGAAACATATGGCTAATACGAAAATATATATCAGTGCACTCGGCTGAGATACTAGTGCATGCCTTTATTACATCACGGCTGGATTTCTGCAATTCATTACTTTGTGGACTGCCAACACAATTGATCCAGAAACTTCAGAGTGTCCAAAATTCAGCAGCCAGATTAATATGTATGACAAACAAGTACGACAATATTACACCCGTTTTAAAGGAGCTACATTGGTTGCCAATAGAATATAGGATCAGTTTTAAGATATTATTACTTACATATAAGTGCCTGAATGACACAGCTCCTATTTATCTGAAAGATCTAGTCCGTCCTTATGTACCGAAACGGCAACTAAGATCTGCCTCAAAGAACTTGTTAGAATTTGCACCATATAACTTGAAAGGGTATGGCTATAGAGCCTTCTCTGTGTCCGCGCCTAGGCTCTGGAACTCACTACCGGACTTTATAAGAGACCACCAAACAGTTGAAAGCTTTAAAATACATGTTAAGACTTATCTTTTTAGACAGGCATATTTTTAAATTTTTAAATTTTTAATATTTAAAAAAAACTAATTTTTCTTAAGATTTTTATTTTTATATTATATGTAAAGCGCTAATGGGCTGTAGGGAATTGGCGCTATATAAATGTATTATTATTATTATTATTATTATAAAGCAGTTTGAATCAGTTAGCTGTTCAGCAAAGAAACCGTTGTTGTACGGATGGCCTGGGCACTAATTGCTGCTCGATTTTCATTGTTCGAAGACCTCTGAGGATTGCCCTTTCACAGTTTCTTCGCTGCATAAACCTCTTTAATTATTTTCAATTCGAGTTCTCACACTCACTTCTATTATTAGACCGCCCACGCATATTTACTTTTCTGAGCCCCGTGCGTTTGTTTATCAACAATTCTCCAAGACTGCAGCGACTGAATTCTCCAAGCTTACCTTTTCAAATACTAAACTGGCCTGAACAGCATGAGCTGTGGGGATGTGATAAAGGCGGGATCTATAGAACTACCTGCCACACAGCTCCCTCAACTTGCGCTTTTCAACATTTGTAAATCTGATTACGGAAAATCACAATGAGGGTTTGTTTTCCATATTTCTATAGAAAACCCGCATATAGTAATATGGTTGAAAACAGTCACTTAGAAAATACACTCAACTGAACAGATTAAGCAAACGCTAAGCACGGGCTTAGCTTGGGCTTCCTGTGCTTAGACACGAAAGCAGGCAAGAAGAAACACTCTGTAAGTTTCATCCTTATTACTCGGGCTGCCTGTGGCAGCACCGAGTCTAAATCTGCAAGCCGTTATTTTTTGTAATTTTTTTTTTTTATTCCGTACAGCAAAATTTCTGCGCATGCGTTAAAGGTCAAATTCACACCAATCAGATTGCACTGTGCTGGTCACACAACAATGGCCAGGTTAATTTATTTACATAATTTAATACAGTAAATCAAGATGGTGGACGACGGCGCGAGGAATTTTCTCTCAAATTTGGAGTCCCATCTCTCAAATGTAAGCAGTTTAATGTTTTATTTAACTTCACTCGTGCGAAAGCCTTCCAACAGGCTCAGGATATTTCAACTGGCGCTCTTGTTTGAGGTACGTTTCGTAGGTAATAAACACTCAGCACAGAATAATTTATGATGACCGAAGCAGTTATTCAACTCCTCTCACGGCCGAGGTTTTGGTTCGAGAAATTAAAGGCTTCCAACAGTTCCCTTCATAGTTCTTTAAAAAAGCTTTTAAATAGAGATAAACAAAACGGGCATTTCAGTTAATAATCTTTAGTCCAACAAATACCGATATGGACGCAATCAAAGAGCCGCAGGGTAGAAAGAACAGTAGAGAAATATAGTGATAGCTCCATCATAGGTGGACAGGATACAACTTATAATATGGGACAAATATAAACATACATTTGAGACACTCATCTATTAGTATTCTGAACCTGCAGAACAGCAGACTAAATTAGGACCGAATTCGTATTTTTTTCTATAAAAAAAGCAAGGCAGTGAATCAGTTTGAATAACAATTTCAGTGAACCGAAATAAACAAGTCAGCGACGAAGAAGATAGAAATGGAAAAGACGTGCATTGTGAAGTTTTAGTAAAATTTCGGGGTTGGGGGGAGGGGATGGGAGGGGGAGGGGAGGGGGATGGGAAGGAGGTTGAGGGCGGAGGGGGTTGGGAGGGGGGCTGGGCTAATCCTAACCCTAACACATAAAGAAAACCGGTCGGGAGTGAATGGACACTTCTATTCCATTATTAATTCGATGTATTCCCATGACTCTTCAGTTAAACTAGACAATAAGGTAACACCCGCCTTTAGATGTTATACAGGTGTCAAGCAAGGGTGCATGTTATCCCCCACCCTGTTCAAGCATCATAAAAAATCTCAAACTCAAAAAAAAAGCCTTGAAAATGCGACTTTTTGATTTCCCGCTAAATTAGGCGCGAAAAATGATCGACAGCTGCTGTCATTCACTGGACATGTTATTTCATTCTCGCTATCCTGTGATTTTCTGCGCTACTTTTCGTTCGTAAAGATTTCCTACGTTTATAATGCAATGCCCAAAAGTGGGAGTTTCGCTTGGTGTAGCAAGGCACCACATGACGTCATTCTTTCCCTCTCTTGAATATTCATTGCAAAGCACCAAATGACATCACGTGTGTTGAGTATATTGATACACCAGCACAAGAGGAAGATCTTTCCCAATAATTCTAAGTCTCTAGTCGTTGTCCCACTGTCCTGGGACAACGGGACAACAAAATAGTATGCATACTAATGAGTATAGCTGAGAGACGGGACAACGGGACAACCACTTCGAAGAAATAATTCTAATGTATCAGTCAGTTCCAAACCCGTGCATCACCCCCTCCCACCGGTCCACCCCTGGGCATTTCAAAAAAAATATATACATTCTTTCTGTCTACAAATTCGCATCACTCGCGTCGAAATGGCGAACGTACGTGTCTTCGAGGAATTCCAGTATAATGATTGTGCATTTGTCGAGGCTTGATAGAGTAAACCTGCCAAATTTGAAGGCTACTTTCAGAGGTAAATTGCTTGTGTTTAAACCTATAAACGTTTTGCTTATCGGATCTTCATAGCCTTAACTGAGTTTGTTATTAGCAATGAAAAGTTGTCACGAAGGTTAACGTCGAAATTAACATGAACTAATGCACTAGTCAATTGAAACCCCGGCCCCCCGACCCCCGTGACATAGTGGGGCATTAACGGGGACATGGCCGTGGAATAACGCACATTTAACGCTGCATTTTTCCGGTGGAACGGGGAAAGTAACGATTTGCAAAATTTGCGGGGATTTTAGCGGTGGTTGTAACGCCAGCCACGACAGAGCGGGACTGGGCCCGAGCATCAACAACGTGTATCAAACATGGCGGAAGCTAGGGACACGCAAAAATCGTAGTTAATTTAAACAAGTCCTGGGTGTTTCCATCAGAGGCAGTGTTTATACTGAGTTATGGCACGAGTAGTAGATCAGGAAGTGTTTATTATTACACACTCTTTGTTACACGTATTTGCGCGTCACGGCAAAACATCAGATTAAGTAATGATTCGTGTAACGACTACGACACCGAACGGCATTCAGATGGGCAAGGTGTTAATTTTGTATTGTGAAAATTCTTGATCTGATTGGTTGAAACATGAAAATCGCCTTAAAGGTTAGGAAAACGTTTAATTTCCTCCAATTTTTCTCACTATTAAGACTACAATTTGCACTGCGGTTCCAAATGTCGTTTGTAAAGCAAATCGTATGTTCGGAACCTTATCAATCGTGCCTGTTTCGTAGCTGATTGTTTTTGGCTGTTCCTATTGGTTGGAAGATAATTTGGTCATAAAATTGGAATGAAACTAAGACTTCATACTACTTTTATTTCAGAATAATCATAATTATCACCCGGCAGTGTTTTCGTAGTCTAAAACACAGACAAATCCCATGTGAGGGAGGCTCAATGCCACATAACAATGGATTTTGTCGTACTTTTTACACGGATCATTACTTAAATATATTTAAACGCAGCTGCATCAATTTCTTTTAGATTCCTTTGTCGCATTGTTGTTGTTTTTTGTTGACAGACAACGGTTTCTGATAAACAAGACAATGGTGGAGACTGTAAAAGTACGGAAAGCATGTATAGTAATAGAAAATGTACATGCATGTACAGGGACGGATATCCAGGATTTTGTGAAAGGGGGGTTTGCAAAAGGATTTTTTTTAATCTAGAGATTTTAAAAATGAATTTACAGTGATTTACAGAAATCAAGTGGGTGTTGCAACCCCTGAAACCCCTCCCCTGGATCCGCTAATGATGTGCTACAGAAAACGTATTTTTTTCAAATAATGGAACAACAGATTTAAGCTTACGTATATTCAATTTATCAATGCCACCTCCCAATAGCGCTGCGCACAGTTTCTAAAAATAGATTGTCTGGCACGAGACCCCACGCAAGGGTCAGACAAACATGGTGCGAAATACAGTGTTTGCATGGGAATCCGATGCCAAATAATTTCCGTAAAATCGAGTGTCTGAAATATTCACTGTCAGCAAACTTAAGATACCAGGTAAAAGATTAACTGATCAGTTTTCTATACCTTTGTAAATTTTCCTGCGGACTTTGACTCGTTGTTTTAAACAGCCGAAATGTATGGGAAACTGAAAACATGATTGCACGCTTCCCAGTATAACTACATCCCTCAAATTTTGATCAGTTAATCTCTTACCTGGTATCTAAAGTTTGCAGGCAGTGAATAGTTCAGAAATTCGATTTTACGGAAATTATTTGGCATCGGATTCCCATACAAACACTGTATTTCGCACCATCTTTGCACCTCGCTTGATAAGATTGCCGTTTGTCGCTTTGTTTCAATCTTCTGTATTTTAGCCAACGTTTAAGCTGTTCGACAGTACAATCATCAGGTTCTCTTTCGGAATATAATGCAGGAAAGCCGTCATTTTTGGTAGAATAGTCAGACGACGAACTGAAGTGCTGGTCAATTCTTGTAAATTCTAAAGCGAAAAGTGTTTTTTTGGCTGAGTCATGCGGGGGGTCTTAATTGTGTCGTGACGTCACTCACGCGCAGCGCTATTGAAAATTCTGAAGCACATACCGGGGCCATAGGGGCAGGTATTGTAACAGCCAACTGTCCCCGATGGGCGGGGAAAAGGTCAAAATGTAACACCGTATAAATGTTACATTCCCCGCTATGTCCCGGGGGTCGGGGGGCCGGAATTTCAATTGACTAGTGCATAACACGGGAGATTTTGACTTTTGAATAACAACTGAACTACAAGAGGAACCACTGTCAGAATTTCGTATTCTCTCACCATTCTTCAGAGGAATCAGATGAAGTTGGGACTCTTTTCCGATCTGATGGAGAATATAACCTTTTTTCTGGATTAAAACTTCTGTGATGAAAGGTACTTCATTTTCAGGCGTTTTCAATATGTACAACGGAGTATCCAAGTACGAAGTGCTGGCTAGAAAGTGTTTCGATTTCGTAAGCAATACAATTAAGCATAGTCCACACGATTGTACACTAATGCGTAGTCCACACGAGCAAGTTTTCCTTGACAAGTTTTCCTTGACAAGTTGCCTTGTTCAATAACTGGCACGCCAGTTTTTCAACAAGGAGACTTGTCAAGGCAAAACTTGTCATTTTTCGTCGTCTACACGAGCAAATAAAACTTGTCAAGAGAAAACTTGTCAAGGAAAACTTGCTGGGTAGCTTGAGGAAGAGTTGTGAGACAAAACTGAACTGTTATTCTGTTTTGGCAACGTTCGTTAGAGACTGCTTTTCACTGGAATTTAATTCGACCGAATTTTGTTATTAACAACTTTAGCATTGTACTATAAATGCCACTATATTGTGGTTTTGTGGAAGGAAAACTGCAAGGAGAACCATTTTAACATATGAAAAATAATATTTTACTTTACACACTGGACAGCATTGTTGCAGTCGGATTGTCGTTGCTGATGACTAACACTAGAATATATTTCATCATTTCTGAACAGGTATGAGGCCCTCTTCAGATCATGTTAGTTTCTTTTAAATTCTGTAATATGCAAATTATCGAACTTGTGTTTATGAGTTTTACACGCGCGATTTATGCCACAGACATTGTAAATATTACTTAAGTTTGGTAGCTGCGCTGATTGTGATATTTAGTGTTTACAGTTTGATTATTTATTTTGTCTGTCTCACTCATTAATTCTGTTGAAAGCTAAACAACAAATTATTATTATTTGGCGTGTCAGTTTACATAAGTTACAAACAAAAAATGACCGCCAGGGCCAGCCAGCCAAATTTGTTATGATTTGATTTCACTGCATAACACACAATTGGTACACCTGCATGCTCTTGGGCAATAAAACAAATTGTAATGATGAAAATAAACTACATGAACATGTATGTTGATATGAAAATATTTTAAAATGAAGAGAGTCAAATCAAAATTCAGCTACATTGTTTTATAAAAATTGTTTTATCAGAGTATTGAGTATTCTTAACAATATCTGAATATTATAGAGTGATTTTCATAAACCCGTGAAACAGATACTAGAGTATTTAGTGCTATTAAATGCTAATTCTGTTGTTTTCTTTTGTGTATATTTAACTATTAGATGTTAAATATTAATTTATTGGAGCACTGCAATAAATTATAGTTCATTGACAACTCATGCTGTGTTTTGGAGCCTGAACTTAGGAACGCCCACTCAAATATCTTCAAACGGGCTTCCTGTGTTTGGGTATGCTTTCCCGCCTTTTTGTCACGTGAGCTTTTTCAATTCTTAATACTAACTTTATATATTTACGAGTTAATTATTGAGGAAGAGGAAGTCAATTAACAAGCAATAATTGTTTCACGAGTTTATGAAAATCACTCTTAACATTTTAATAGTACAGTCTTTGTATGTATTTTTTTATTTTGCTATTCGTTAGGCCAAAAAACATTTTAAACCAACCTAAATTCCAATTCGATCTTGGAGTTCGTCGGAATACTTAAATATAAGCCTCTGGCTTTGGAGACCCGGTAACGGCTTCCTGTATCTTCAAAGTAAAATTAAACCATTATTTTTTTAAAGGAAGCATTGGCTTGTTTATACTTGTGCCAGGTATATCCACTTAAAAATATGTTGCTGCAGTTGGAACATTTCCTCTGTTTTCTTAAGATTTGGCACTGGGATTGCTGTGAAGCTACTGCTACTGAGCAGCTAGTGACATCTGAGCTTCTTTTTTCATGAATGGTGGCATACACCAACTGCAGACCTAGGCCATTAGATCTATGTGAACCCGTGAACAGGATTAAAAACACTTAAGTTTAATAAGCCTTGGAACAAGTATAGTGGCTAATCAAAGTCTGCATCTCATTTATCTCCAACAAGAAAAATTAGCTGGAATAGAGCTGAATTCTTACAACTACTCTGTTTAAACTTTATTTGTTCTCGCCATAGAGTGTTTCAAGCTTTTGTTCAGGTATATTCTTATTTTGATATTTTTGAATAATTAGAGGAGCATGAGGTATACCTTAAGGCACATCTGATAGCTTGAAGAGCCGGATTAAAATGGCCAAGCGAGTCCAAGTAGCCTGGCTATAGTCTCCACTATTAAAATCAGCATTTGCTGACAACAAAAATATTCAGTTGATTCAGATTGTGTATTGGTCTCGAGATCTGTTTGCAATACTTGCACGAAAGTCTTTGAATTTTATTGTTTGAATCTAGATGCATTTAAAGAGTTTTTGGTTTTATTTCTTCAGATTTTTAGGGCTTTCTTGCAGAATTTAAAAATTTGCTGAAATTAGCAGTTGCTGGCAAGGGAGTGGGGCATGGAAGTTTAATTATAGGACAACGAAGCCCTTCAAAAGTTCCCAGTAGTTTATAGCTCTATTTAGAGACTGATGTTTCTTTGTATTATTAAACTGTTGAAGTTTTGTTGATGTAAATGCCTTTGTCACCACAAATTAGTAAACTCACATGTTGATGGCTGTTATTTGGGGTATATCAGTGGAATCACCCTTGTCATTTAGACTGAAGTTCTTTCAAAGTCAAATTTTATAGCTGCATCTGTCTTTGAAAGAACTTCTTTAATAACAGTTATTCTCAAAAATGTAGTTACACCTAATTTTCATGGAACCTTTTGAATGAATTTTTTTTAGGCTTTCATTCAATCATTGCTCTACTTACAAAAAAAAAAACTACAAACCTTTAATTGCTTTTGTCCTTTTGTGTAACAGTTTGTAGTATATTTCTCAAAGAGTATCTTTAGACAAAATATTAAGAGTCAGGGAAGAACATTCATCATTTCTTTCCCAACACAATCAAGATCTATAATGCTGTGCATGTTTTAGAACAACCACTGTACCAGATCTACATATACATCAAGACGACTTAAAATCACCACTATTTCTGGTATAAATGACAACCACTTCAACTGTTGCCGACATATTGGCCCGGGGGGGGGGACTCCCTTGTGTGAGGGGTACTACCCCTTTTATATGGGAGTGCCCCCCCCCCCCCGGGCATATTGGTACCCAGATGATCCATCTGCTCAACCTCCGTTCCGAAGCCATCCCTTCCCGTACACTTCTCATTGCACCAAAACTCGGTTACCTTAGCCCTACCCTGATTTGCGTTTTACCCCGATAATCGACAAAATGGCTGAAGTCTAAGATTATTTCCAAGTAATCGAAACAACTAAACATCGCCAAAGCTCCTTTATCAAGTAAAACTGCTCGACAAGAAACGTCGTTAAATGTACTAAACTAGACTAGAACTACTTAATGTTTGACAGATCACACATTTACACATATTTCCTAAAGAAAAATCGCGATATATATAACTACAAACTGTCCAGCATGCATGCCCGGCGGATATACGCGGCTTTGACCACGCAAATATTCGCGCGAAAGAATCAAATAATAGCGCACGTATAAATTACTTCACAAAATGAGCTCGAGTTACATGCTTGAAATTTTGATTAGATTGGCGCGCGAATTGCTCGTGTATTGTAGCCGTTACCCGTTACCTATTTCCCGTTACATGTTACCTGTTACCCGTTACCCGTTACCCGTTACCTATGTTTTAGACACGCGGCTGGTGTATCACTATACTCAACACACGTGATGTCATTTTATGCTTTTCAACGGAAATAATGACGTCATGTGGTGCCTTGCTACACCAAGAAACCCCCCCCCCCCCCCCCCCCACCCCCCCCCCCCCCCCCAAAAAAAGTGTAGATTTGATATTTCTTGGTGCCGTATTCAAAAAAGAAGAAGAAGAAAAAAAATAGCACAATTTAGTTTGTGATTAAATTTGGAAGCGGGTGTAAAGTTCTCAGGACAAACAATGGCTGAAGGAATTATACTCAATTCAAGTTCCAAGAAGTTAGCATCATCGAAGACTGAAAGTCCACAAAGAATGAAGGAATAAAGTTTTGTTATCTTCAATCGGCCAAAAATTTAAAGAGAATTCAATGCAGGAAGCTACGGTGGCTAGTAAGTGCCATGTGTTTTGCAACGTTTACTTAGTCAGTAACTGGCAATTGCCACTTAGCCGGTAACTGGCAACTGCCACTTAGCCCGTAACTGGCAATATTGCCACTTAGCCCGTAACTGGCAATATTGCCACTTAGCCGGTAACTGGCAAGTTGCCACTTAGCCCGTAACTGGCAAATTTGGCACGCATGCATTGGACTGACATTTGGTGCTGACCAAAAGATACGCGGACTCTGGGAACGAGGCTGTGCACTGCAAACATGGCGGCCAGTGAGGATGACATCACTACAGTAAGTGTATTTGTACTATAGGCTAGAACACGTATCTACGTAACTTAATGGAATTTGATCCTCTTCAGTAAATTATCGTAAAGCTACGGTGTGTGGTGTTCTTTTTAGATCGAGATGTTTGCTTATTTTCGTGCTTGTCACTGTCAGTAACCAAATTGGGGTATAAAATCAGGTTTCTCTTGCTGCCTTTTAATACAGGTGTAGTGTTTTCCCACTTGGTGATATAACTGTTTTCGATTTGAATTTATAACTTGATTAACAAAAATATTTAAATGTTTACAACGTATATCTCGCGGGAACTCTACTATTGAAGGCTAAACTTAAACCACGTGGCTCTAGTCTGGAATCCCCTGTCAGTTTTATGACACATCTAAATTTTCGTTGTATAGGTACTTGCCTATTTGAAAAGCAGAGATGTTGACGAAAACGTCTGCAAAAAGTTTGAAGATGAAAAGGTGAGATAGTAAAGTTTTTTTATTGCTATGATTTATACTTTCTATGCATGGTAAGCTTAATAAGTAAGTGCTATAGGTATGCACTGAAAGCTGTAGAGCACTTATGAATAGTGAAAATGACATCTGCTGTGGACCATGTACACTGTGAACAATGAAGTCACAAATTTGATTGAAAGGGCTAGAGTCCATTACTTTCTGCTCAATATGATTATTAATTAGCAATAGTCAGGAATAGTAATAATTTTGCTGGGGTAATTGCTGGGGTGCAATCAATCCCAATAGATTAAAATAACAAAGATGTGGTCGTCATGTTGGATGAACTAACAAGAGAAGCTAACAAGGAATCCTTTGTTACAGGGAACCAAGATGGTGGCAATGATGTAACATGCACCCTAGCAATAGATTACAGAGTGTCATTGATAAATTGTTTTCTTAGTTGATAACAGTTCACTTGGTTGAACACTATAAATATCCCCTTTTATTTATTTGACTGCTTTGATTGCCTCTGTAAATCATTTGTGATTTTTTGCAATGAATTAATTACTTCATTTCAGATATTTTTTTTAGATTAAATGATAATAAAATCAGGTTTTGACCTGGCAACAAAGTGTTATGTGTAGCTTATGGTAGTTGTTTGTTTTTAATTTCTTTAGATGGATGTTGTTGCTGTTGACAATGCACCTGACAATGTCCTGATTGATTTAGGCTTAAAAGCCCAAGGAGATGTATTTGCCTTGAAGGCATTTTGTAAAAAGCAGATGTCATGTTACAAAGATGGGGAATCAAGTCAAAAAAAGAGAAGAACGCAAGAGAAAACTCATTGAACAGATCAGAATTGACAAAGCAGCAAAGAAGTGGAAGATTGAGGGAAAAGGAAAGAAAGGTGCCGCACCTTGCCAAACTATGGAGAAAGAGAAAAACATATATCTTGGATGGATGCATTACAGGCTGGAAGGAAATGATGCTAGGTATATGCAAGTACGAATGAACAAAGGTGGTGGGTCAAGAAGTATTGAAGTACCAGCAAATGCTTCAGTGGAATATATTATTTCAGTTGGGAGACCAAAGTTTTTTCCATTGGGTACATCTATTTTTGGAGAATCTATCAACATGACCTTTGACCTCATGAATTCTCAAGGTGAGAAAATTGCAAGTTCATTGACAGATGTGCATGGAAACACTGTTCCCTTTACACTTCAGAGGTATTTAGATGCTACTAATTTCACCCGTGCTAGACTTTACATATGAACAAAACTAAATGTAAATACCAAGGAAACTGATGAAGATACCGATGTTGAGTTCATGAAAGGAGTATTTACATCTAATAAGCCATCATCAAAGGAAGACAAAGGAAAAGCATGGCGCTTGAATGTATGCAATGCAATTTCAAAGCCACATGACCTAATGCAAGTTACAGACTGCTTGTTAGGGAGTTCAGAGGAAAGAAAGATCCTAAGAGAACAGCAGGATGCAGCATACATAGAAACTGATAAAGCTGATCGTTTAAAATCTGAAAAACGAATGAAACTCTTGCAGCAGCAAGTTGATGATTCTGTAAGACTAGAAAATGTGAGGGCAACTAGACAATCAAGAGTACCAGCAGAACCAACTGAGGGCAACCAACGAGTCAAAGTAGTAGTACAGCATGGTACTCTAGGTAGAGTTGCAAGATACTTTGAGAGAGAGGAGCAGCTGATTGTTGTTTATGATTGGGTAGGCAGCCTTTCCCCTGAACCTGGACATTTTAGTCTTTGTCAGCAACATGTAGCACCAAAGACTCCTTGTTCACCAAACAGTTGTGTGTCTGAGGTTGAGGGGTTCGTTTTATATGTTGTGGAAACCGAAAACCCTATTACAATGGCTCTGGATGATACAGACATATCATTCAAGGGTTTTGGAGTTGTACCAGAAAACCACAATGATGATACCCTAAGTGAACATGAACTTAATGGTGGCCAGTACAGTGGCATGTTTGGCCTGCATGAATTTGGAGAGATGGAATGGCCCAATTATGTCAACTTTTTTTGGGAAAGGTATGTACTTCTACATCCATATTTTATCTTGAGTACAATAGGGATGTGCTATTATATTTTTGGTGGGGAGAGAGTAATGTATTTTTGATAGATTTTTTTTATCATTTGCAATGTTTTATGCACTATTTATAAAATGAGAGGCACTTTGGCAAGGATCTATATCTCCGATACAACACAGACTCAAATTTTATAAATTACTTCTAAGACTTCTACATTTGTAGATGTAGAGTCTTGTTGTTCAGTTATTTTGGCAATATGACTTACTTTGGCCAAGAAAATTGAAGCAAAAGTTTATGTACATCAGGATGAAATCTCTAGTAGAATTAAAGACACTGATGTTTTAATAATTTCCTTTGTTTTAGCTTCATGAATTATGAATGAGTTTTAGAATGTGAAATACAAAATATAAACCCTTTTTTAGTTTAAAAATATCACAAGAGTTGAATACACTAACAGCAATAAAATACACTAGTACAGAATTATTGGTTGTTGGAGTGGATTGCACTATCCACTGGATAAATCCTTTTACAGTGGATGAAATAAGCTACATGTAGAGTAGGTTAACACTTATCCACTGGACGGTGATTTATTTGGTGGTTAGCACTTAATCCACTTTAACTTTAAACCACTGGAGTCAGGTGGATAATGTTTTAAACTTTCTGAACAACTGAACACTGTTCACCAAAATTCAACCAACTGGGCTACCACTGCAAACTGACAACCATGACTGTAAAGACATGGACTAAACAGTTGGAGTACATGTACTGTATACCAGTTTTCACTTATGTTTATCATACTCTTTCAGTGACCACCCACAAACAGGTGCAGACCACAGTACTGGTGACAGCCACCCACAGATAGGTGATGACCACAGCACTGATGGTAGCCACCCACATACAGCTGCAGACCACAGTACTGATGGTAGGCACCCACATACAGCTGCAGACCACAGTACTGATGGTAGTCACCCACATACAGCTGCAGACCACAGTACTGATGGTAGCCACCCACAGACAGGTGATGACCACAACACTGATGGTAGCCACCCACAGACAGCTGCAGACCACAGTACTGATGGTAGCCACCCACATACAGCTGCAGACCACAGTACTGATGGTAGCCATGCACCCACAGACAGGTGATGACCACAACACTGATGGTAGCCACCCACAGACAGCTGCAGACCACAGTACTGATGGTAGCCATCCACAGACAGCTGCAGACCACAGTACTGATACTCACCACTTAGTGAAAAGGTTGGCTTCTGTTGTCTTTTAACTCCTTTTAATCCTCATGTAAAAGGAAGAGTTGATGCTACTGAGTGCACATGTAGTATTATCAAGATTCAGTTTTTTTTGTCCATCTCATTTTAGCTCAAGCTTACAGTGTATGTTCAAAAAGTTAGCTTAAGACTTTATGGCAACTGCTGTATTCATAATACTAGCGTATCGTGTTTGAAGTGATTAGAAAGAAAGGAGAGTGTTGGTTTTCTTTCTTGTAATTTCACGGTTTATGAGGCAAATCTGCAATTAAACTCACAGTCCAGAGGTTGGAGCTGGTTTTGTGGGAGGAGGGACATGCAGGAGAATACGAGACTCCTCTCAACTTGGAAATAAAATTGGAATTTCTGTCTGTGCAATTCAAAATAATTTGGTTTAGGCACAGGCAGCCTACGATTTGTGGCTCTTACAAATCCTACGGTAGATTACGTGATTGACTGTGTGCGCTGGAGTCACCGTTTACCCCGGAATTTTTCCTTGTCTTCTTCACTAATAGAATTTGTAATGAAATAACACTTTGCAATAAATGTACCTTGAGTGTCCTTTTCTTTTGTCCTTGGGTATTCTCTGCTCTTTTGGGCTAGTTTGGATCGGGTTTAGAGAGTTTTTGATTTTTGAGATCTCTCTCTATATTGAAATGACAAGGCTGCACAGTCCAAACAATCGAAGGGCAATAAAGCACTCTAAAATCACTTCAATCCTCGCCAGACTCCACAAAAGGACGTACCGAATATCTGTCTACGTATATTTCGGCGTGGAATTTCCAAATTTTTCATTTTAGCTATTTGTGGTATCAACAACCGCTATTTTAAAACCCTCCGATACTGGTACATTAGTCCCGAGACAGCGGGACGTCCCGCGGATGGCAAATGCGCTCAGATTGGTTGGTCGTCGTCACGTGGTTGAGTCTGACAACCCCCATGTGACGACGACCAACCAGTATCGGAAGGTTTTGAAAAAGCGGTTTTTGATACCACAAATATGTTTTTTTATGAGGGCTAAAATGAAAAATTTGGAAATTCCACCCCGAAATAAACGTAGACAGATATTCGGTACGTCCTTTTGTGGAGTCGGCGACGATTGAAGTGCTTTTAGAGTGATTTGTTTCCCTTCGAGTGATTTGATGTGATCAACGGCCTGTGCAGCCTTGTCATTTCATTATATATAGAGAGAGAGTTCTCCGAAATCAAAAACTCTCTAAACCCGACCAAACTAGCCCAAAATTGGAACACAAGAAAAGGACACTCAAGGTACATTTATTGCAAAATGTTATTTCATTACCTTTATTTCATTTTCCGTTATTTCATTTTTACCACGATAAGAAATCAATACAAGAAGACAATGAAATTTACGGGGAAAACGGTGACTCAAGCGCGCGCCATCACCCAATTAATCTTGCGCGGGCAATCACCTAATCTACCGTAGGATTTGTGAGAGCCTGTGCCTAAACCAAATTATTTTGTATTCACTTTACACGCACTAATAATAGTAGTATTAATGTTTCTTTATTATTCTATTTTAGGACCCTTAGAATAAGAAGAGTTTCAGTCCTGAAAGACATGATTGCTATTTTTCAAGACGAGGCAATTATGGATGCAGAAATAAGGATGCTGATGGTGAACGAATTTGGAGAAGACGAGCTAGGCATTGACGGTGGGGGAGTAGTGAGAGATGCACTGTCAGCATTTTGGGCTGAATTCTTTGAATCTTGTACAGTAGGAGAAGATGAAAGAGTCCCTTGTCTGAGACACGATTTCCAATTTCGTGAGTGGGAGGCGGTTGGAAGGATCCTTGTGAAGGGTTTCCAACAAATCAAGTTTTTCCCCAAAAAACTTTGCAAAACTGTTATTGCCGTCACACTTTTTGGAGAAGAAAGTGTGTCAAAGTGCCAGCTTTTGAATTCATTTAAGGCCTATGTATCTCCTGATGAGAGACAATTGATCACGACCGCATTAAGAGACACAATTCAGATTGAAGATGATGTGTTTGACGAATGGACTGAGTTCTTAGACAGATTCTCTTGCAAGAGAATTCCAAAAGCAAACAAAGCAGATGTTGAAATGGTTTTACTGGAAGTTGCTCACAAAGAGATTGTGCAAATGGCACAATACGTCATTGACAGTTGGATCAAGCCTTGCCAAGCACTTAAAGATTGTCAAGAATTCCAATCCATGACAAAGCTGGAAGAGACGTATGACAAGATGAAACCAACAACAACCGGAAAGCAATGCACAACGTGATGCATTTGGATATCTCCAAAGATACATTAGAGGTCTAAACCAAGACAAGCTCGAAGGCTTTCTTAGGTTTTGCACGGGAGCAAGCGTAGTATGCGTGGAGAAGATCGAGGTAATGTTCACCAGCCTTGAAGGTGTGGCTCGCCGACCTGTTGCACACACTTGTGCTCCAATGCTTTAACTTCCCAGCACGTACGACAGTTTTCCACAGTTCCGAGAAGAACTGAACAGTATTTTGTCAAGTGGATTTTTGGGAATAGACTTTATCTAAACCTATCTAACTTGCAAATGCCACAGCTGTAGTATTACTTCCATTACATACTAATAAGTTCAAGTGTCGTACAGTAACGTGGATGGACAATCGAGTTTTCATACTATTTCATGCTATTGCTTTGACCAACTATTGGCCGGGCTTTAAGCTATCCAGTTAGGTTCAAGTTGCAACTGTTTTTCATCTTATACTATATATTTAGGTTGTCACATCGTTTGATGTGGTAATTTGTTCATAGTTGAATGGGGGGGATTTCGTGTGAGTGGTGAAGTTGTGGCAAAGACTACGCTAATTAAGGGGACATCATGAGCGGCACGTAACACTGAAGTGGCTTTTCATTCACCTACCCATTGTTACATCCCTTTCATCCAATCCAAAGAACATAGTAACTGCAAAAAAAGTTACGATTATACTGGAATTTTAGTCTTACCGTATTTCCGATCCACTCGCATGAAATTCGCTCAATACGGGCTCTTTAGTTGGTTAGTGATTTTCAATTTCAGTTTACTTTAAACTTTTTTATGAAGGCAAGTTTACAAGGAATAATTGCCAAACTGCTGTCGTGGTTTTAGTGCTCAATACGACATAATTAACCGAAAATTGCAACGATTGCGTACGCAGCCAAACCTGACGGGCCCATGCATGTGAATACTTCGGACAACAGCTCATTGATGCATGTTTTCCGACTCCTTACAGCTTTTTCTGGAAAATGACTTTGAAACATTCCTTAAAATTTAACTTAATTTCAATTTCGTAAAGCCCGGCCGGTCCAACCCCGAGAAAAAGGTCTATCGTTGAAACCGCCTTAAATGTGAATATCAAGTGCATGCATTCCACAGTTTGATGTGTTAGTGACCGAAGGCCTTGTGAAATATAATTGGACTTCAGTTGACTGCTAAAAAGGTACACATTAACTTACATGCATGAGAGATAGTGAGCACGTCCTTAGAGTTGTTCGATATGAACGCTCTAAACAGATCTTAGCGTGCTTAGTTAATAATCTTTAATAAAAATATTTGTTGTCTTAGCTGAACTAGTAGTCAAACTTACACTCAACCCTTTGATATGGGGCGTCTAACAAATGTCAATAGAAAGCTAGAGCTATAACCTGGGGGAAAGTGACTCTCCATATATCGCATTGACCGGGAATGCTGGTCTCAAGTTCAGATAAGAACTAGAGCCATACAATAAAATGATTGTTTAATGATCTCTTAGTGGCCTGGCTGAATGTCTTTGTATTTTCAAAGTCGCTTGCACTCGAATGAAATGGCACTGAATTTGTGGTTTAGAAATTTTTTTTATCCAACCCCACAAGAAGATTCTGATACCTTTAGAGATTTTTTTTATATATCCGAGCAACCCCGTCACTTCTATATGGCAGCCCTACCTGGGGTTAATAAGCTCGCGCTCGTTAGCCTGCGTAGCGGCTCAAAAGGGCAGGGAGAGGGAAAAAAGGGGCAAGGGAGAGGGAAAAAGCGAAGGGGACTGGGGAGGGGAAGGGAGAGCCTGCCGTAACGCTATTGTTTCGGCGTTATCCGCCTCTCGTCAAGTGGTCACGAAATCGGTCACCAATAGCTGTCAAAACTAACCAATAGCGGCGTTTGTTTACATTGTCAAGATAATGTACACTTCTTAAGAATTGTATTTCAAGAATGGTTACAATACAATACAATATTCTTTATTTACAGAGGGAAGACACATTAACCTTACATAGTTATCTAACATGCGGCCCTCTATGTTACAAATAAAACGTAATGGAAAGGAAAGGAAGTATGGGAAACAATTAACGCACGAGCTACAACATTACAAGATATAATGAGTAATTGGAATCAATGTAACGTGAATTAATATGAAATAAAATCAAAAACAAAACTGATATACTTACTAGAACACTATGCGCAATGGAAGGGGCTATGCCCTGGACGCGGCCCCAGAAATGCAGCAGCAGTGAAGCAAGGAGCGACAGTTATAGCAGAGGAGCTCCTCTAGATGGTTAACAGAGGAGATGTGCGGAAGAAAAACGTTACGAAGCTTATACTTAAGAGAAGCCAGCCTGGTAGACAGAGTATTAGAAGAGAGCGTAGTAGTAGATGTTGCAAGCTGCTTGAAGTCAGGATCCAAGGAATTGAAAAGAATAGCAGCGCTATAAGCCAGAGTGCGCTTGCCAGAATTACTGCGAGGGTAAGGTACGGCGAGGTTATCAGGAACACCCAACGGTAAAACTTCATAAAAACAAACATTCTGATGTTTTTATAACAAATCAGATGTATTTAAACATATTTAAGGGAATTGTTTTTCAGCTGGCAGACGAACAGCTGTTCTGCAGCGCCAGCCGGCCTAAAGTTCATGAAGAATTTCTAAATTTCCCAGCTGAAATATTTAAGTGCAGAATTTGCCAGCAGCAAAAATATTTTTTTGAATATATTCCCAGCTGAAATATTTAAGTGCAGAATTTGCCAGCAGCAAAACATTTTTTTACATATGTTCCCAGCTGAAAAATACAAGTGAAGAATATGCCAGCTAATAAAAATGCACGATATCTATTCCAATACTGGTATGATCAATTAAAAGTCAATTAAGCTATACTAACGGCCGTGAGCCACGAGTAGCAGCTGACGTTTCAAGCGTTTAAGCACAAGCAACATACGCAGACTCAGTGACTGATCATTAGCGGCGCTTGTTCTACTCACTGATGTGATCACTGAGTCTCCGTATGTTACTTGTGCTGATGTCGCTAGTGTGAACCAGCCGATCGTAACACTCGAAATATCAGCTGCTACTATACTTTTAGCTGATTGTATCAGTATTTATCTCCCATCAACGCAGATCAGTTTTATTTTAGCAGTTCAAATATCCAAAGAATCTTTCGAGAACCTCTAAAACGGGGTATCAAAATTAACACGAAACTACTCTTAAACGGGGTCCACATTTGATGACCAGGGCGGTACATACCCCTCCCCTGGGGACTTGTAGAGACCGAAAACTGTTTTTAAATGATTTCTATATCTCAACACCTTTCAACATTTTAAACCTGTTTCAAGATCGGCTCCAACACTAAATATTGTTCCGATGTTGAAACGGTTTGTACAGGGCTTAACTGAAATATAGAACGCTATATTTTTATTTTAAGAATAAAAACCTGAGCTAACCTGCAGAATTCGGTATTTTTAAAAACCTGTGAAACAACAGGACTGCAGAATTTACCAGCTGACAAATATCGCTCCGTTATATTATTATTTAGTATCAGACTGCAGAATTTGCCAGCCAAGAAATTCCAAAGTGCAGAATTTGCCAGCCGAGTGGCCCAGAAGAACAGTTATTTTGCAAAACAGTTCGTTGGGTGTTCCTGGGTTATGCATGCTGGCTCTGGTGCAGCGGCCAGAAGCTCTACGAGTAGTAGAGAGGAAATTGAACATGTTCTTAAAACTTGTAGGTGCATCAGGATTAAGAAATGTGCTGAAGAGAAGTAGAAGTTTCCTACATTTAATTAGGTCGGTGATCGGAATCCACTTAAGCTGAGAGAACAGATGAACAGAGGGTTGACGGAAGTCGGCATCCAAGAGTATGCGGGCAGCGCGTTTTTGACCAATAGGTCAAACTATGACTTTTAGAAGCTACATGTACAGAAACAAATGGTATTTGTTTCAATTTTCTAGTTTAATAACTTCAGGCCGAAGTTCCTCCAAAGGGGGGGAAGATGTAGAGAGTCATTGTAAATAGTTTAGTTATTATTGTCCTAGCTCGCGCTGTCCTAGCTTAGTTCGTTAGTTTAGTTCGTCGGACAGCGCGAGGAAGCCTTCAAACACATGGCGTATTATTGTTTTCTAACTGTTGTACATTTGTGATTGTAATTGCAACTCTCGCGTTTTTAGCCAATCACATTTCTCGTCTCCTGAGAGAACGAGTAAATACGCCGAAACAATAGCGTTCCGGCAGGCTGTCCCTTCCCCTCCTCCCTCCCCAGTCCCCCTCGCTTTTTTTCCCACTCCCTTCCCTTTTGAGCCGCTACGCAGGCTAGCGCTCGTCGACAGGGGAGGTTAGACGATTGGAATGAACCCTCAATATTTCCTATTTTCTCATATATAGGGTGATATTTGAAAAAAAAAAAAAAAATCTTAGTTTTTTTTTCTATGCCGGTGAAAACGAACCCCACTCATTCGGAGTTCTGTCGACGGGCCTGAAGCTCATTTGTTCCTATACGTTTTCAATATGAATAACGAGTTCTAAATACAATTCTTTAGCTTCTGATGCATTTGACGGTATTTGCAAATTATTTTCCTCCATAATCATACCAGCTAGCTCTAGAAAGGCGGTACTACAGCCTGTCTGAGATAACCGTTCTGCGTATAAGTCCTCTGCTAGGTCCAAATCATCGTGATCAACAGGGACTTTGTAGTCGTGGCTATTAACAGTTTGTGGAATAAAGTATAGCACATCCGGTTTTCCAGGTGGTACTTCTGAGTTAATGTTTGAGCGTATTCTGTGTAAGTTCCAGGACTGCGCTACTTTAATTGTGCAACTCATCACGAATGACCGGCATAAAACAGAATTTTAGGCATTGAACCTGAATAGGATTGGTGTCATCATACAAGCCTGAATCGCGTATATCTTTAAAATATTTTATCCACCAATCACTACTGGTTTTCCTGAGTATGGACCACCATGCCTCAATTCGCTGATTGGCGACGGACTTCCCATACATGAAACTTTTAGTACCAGCAAGAGAGTCGACATCGTCCATACGTAGAAATCGTTGTATTCCTGCAATGTAGACATTCTCTGTCCCAGCATCTCCTCGTACGACCCTAGGTACAGCTCCAATATTTCGTACGTATTCAATAAAGTACTGAGCTGTTACTCGCGGGTTGTTGTTAGTCTCACCTACTTCAAGCCACAATATTCGGCGACTAAACCCGTCTATAGCTCCATGGATAGGAAAACCAAAAGGTTTTAGTTTATCGTATCCATCTATATGCCATATAAAGTTAGGACCGGGAGAGTGATATTTCCTTCTTCTAAGTCTTCTCTTTGAACGGTTCTCAACGCCCTCTGGATCCAAACCTTTCAAAATCTTTCTTACTGCCTCTCTACCAACTCGCAGTCCATATTCGTTTTGTAGTTTTTGTTGCATGGAGCGATAACCTAAAGAACATCCACTTCCTTGAAGTTCGTGGTCTATAACATCCAAAACAACGTGTAAGTCGGTAGGGTTTCTTCTTCTTCGTAATCCTCTACGCTTAATGATTCGTTTCAGCTGCCTCAAGCTAATACGTATGCCATGACAAAGGAGAAGGAAGGACAAGATTTCTGAATAACAAAATCCAAGATGAAAGTATTCTTCAATTATGCCATCACGGTCTCCTGCAAATTGTCCGTTCATTGATGGTAAATAGTCGGGTAAACTACACACTGTCACGTAGCTTGTCAGGCAAATGAACAGAATAAAAAGCAAGGTTGTCATTCTTCCAAATCTAGTCTACAGCCCTTAACTCTTCATGTAGTACTCTAGATCTGTCGCATGGATGTGCTTTCATTGTCAGTGCTGTCACGCATGCGTGGTAAAAAAAATGCCAGTTACGGGCTAAGTGGCAATTGCCAGTTACGGGCTAAGTGGCACTATTGCCAGTTACGGGCTAAGTGGCAATTGCCAGTTATGGGCTAAGTGGCAATATTGCCAGTTACGGGCTAAGTGGCAATTGCCAGTTACGGGCTAAGTGGCAATATTGCCAGTTACGGGCTAAGTGGCAATTGCCAGTTACGGGCTAAGTGGCACTATTGCCAGTTACCGGCTAAGTGGCAATTGCCAGTTACTAACTAAGTAAACGTTGCAAAATACATGGCACTTACTAGCCACCGTAGGAAGCTAAGGTTTGCTGGTTTTGTTTCAGCGCGATGAATTTGTTTAGAATGACATAAACAGTCTACCGTGTACATAGTGTGGATCGAGCTGCGCTTCAGTGGTTTTCCCTGCATGATCAGTATTAATTGTTTGCTTGCTGTGGTGCCATTTTTCTGTACTCCTAAGAGAGTGTTTCTTCTTGAAATGAAGCTGGAATCGACGCTATAGCTAACCGGCTAGTTTCTGTAGAAGTATCGAGCATCGGCAAACTGTATAGCTTTCTCTATTCTGCGGCTCGTCTGAACTTTGTAAGCGACCGAGACTGAACACAACATGAATCGCTCTGATTGGCTAATGTTAATGAGATTACCCTTGAAGGCGAGACTTTTTAGTGGGCTGTTTCTCGGCTATTTTTTTTTCGGCCCAAAACAGAAATTTAACGTTTAACGTTTTGTACAATTTTTCTATTTTTTTTACGAGTTGTAGAAAGCAGCTGTTTCTAAATTACTGTGGTTTTATGACCTGGTTTGTATAAAAATAGGACGAAAAACTACTTTTTCGACTTTGAAAAGGGATACAATATGTAACACGCAATATTTCAAAAATGCCCGACAGTCAATTTAGTTGGGATTCAAAAGGACTAATTAAGAAAAAAAATGTTTCAAAGCCTGAAGGGCTGAACTCCTTCTGTCGGACGGAGTCATTTCGCGTAGAAATATATACATCATCTTCGCTTTTAACTTTTATTCAAAACGGAATAAATATATACTTTCTTCAATTCAAGACCTTTAAAACGGTATATAGTACGTCTATGTGGCTTTAATTTCGATGTTGCAAGAGCGTTTTTCCGAAATGACACGTCGAACCTTTAGCGAGACCTTAAGGAATAAAGACTTCTATCAAAATGAAAAATAAACTCTTTAAATTATACATAAGAACTAAGAAAGAATATTATCATTTCAAATTTAAATACTATAGAAATAAGCTTAAGAACCTAATTAATCTAAGCAAGAAATGCTATTATCAGAATTATTTCTCCAACAATAATAATAGATATAAAGAAATCTGGAAAGACATCCGACAACTTGTTACACTAAAGAAATCAAACCAAAATCTTCCCTTCGAGATTAAACAAGGAAATATTACCATTACTGATAAAAAGCAAATTTAGTGCCAATGCCTTCAATACCTACTTTGCCAATATTGGCAATAAACTTGCTGAACCCATTCCTGCTGCTGATAACTCTTTTCAATCTTATCTGTCACATTCTAATCCTAGAAGTTTTCTTATTTTCCCAACTTCTCCTAGGGAAATTCAGGATGAGATTGAATTGCTTGATGCAAATAAATCTACTGGACCTTATAGTATCCGAACAAGACTTTTAAAATTACTAAAATCTCTTCTTTCAGAGCCTTTGAGTCTGCTTTTCAACTTCTCATTTTCCTCTGGTACTGTACCAAACCAACTAAAAATTGCTCCAGTCATTCCAGTCTTCAAAAAAGGTCCTATTTTTGACATGGTTAAATACCGGCCTATATCTTTGCTTCCAATATTCAGTAAAATACTGGAAAAGCTTATGTAGAAAAGACTTATAAACTTCTTGGATAAACACAAGACTTTGTTTGACCAACAGTTTGGTTTTCGGAGTCAACACTCCACAGTTCATGCAGTATTGTTGATTTGTGACAAAATTCAAAGAACAATTGAAAATGGTTCTTACCGCTGTCGAATATTTTTAGATTTAAGCAAAGCTTTTGACACCATTGACCACCAAATTTTGCTTAGAAAACTCCATCACTATGGCATTAGAGGAATTGCAGAAGACTGGTTCATTTCATATTTACATAACAGAAGACAATTTGTTTCCTTAGCTGATATAAATTCTGATATGATTTCTATTACATGTGGTGTCCCTCACGGCTCTGTCCTTGGTCCTCTTTTATTCTTGCTGTACATAAATGACTTTCATTATTCTTCTGACACGTTTGAGTTTCACCTCTTTGCTGATGACTCAAATCTGTTTGCTGCTGATAAAAGTTTGTTAAACTTAGAAAGAATTATTAATCAACAATTAGTAAACATTAATACATGGCTATGTGCAAACAAGCTATCTTTAAATATTGATAAAACAAATTTTGTCATTTTCCATCCACCCCAAAGAAACTTAACCACTCAGTTAAGATTTTAATAAACAATAAATCCATCAAAGAAGTAAATAGTTTAAAATATTTAGGAATTATGATTGACTCAAATTTAAGTTGGAAAGATCATATTTCTGCTGTCTCAATCAAAATCTCAAGAAGTATTGGCATACTCTCAAAGTTAAGGCATTATATAAATATTAATACACTAAGACAACTTTACTACTCTTTAATCTATCCCCCTCTTATCTATGGCCTCATCATATGGGGTAATACGTATAATACTAACATTAAGCCAATTACTATACTTCAGAAAAAAGCTCTTCGATTCATGACCTTTTCAATTTTTTATGCTCACAGCAATCCGTTATTTGTCCAACTTGATATTTTGAAATGTATTGATCTCATAAACTTTCAGACTGCCTGCTTTATGTATCAATTTGATAATAGCTTGCTCCCCTCAGTATTTAATGATTTTTTTACTCCAGTTTCTCATCTACACTCCTATAATACTAGACTTGCAACCAAAATCTTCTTACTATTTACCATTAATCCGCACTAACTATGGTAAATTTAATACAAGATATTTTGGCCCTAAACTGTGGAATTCTCTGGAATGCTCACTGAAATTCACGACAAATTTAAACAAAAAATGACAAGCATTTACAGAATTATATAAACACATATGTTACTGATCCAGCATTTGTTATTTTGTATTGTATTGTATTCCCATATATGTATTATTGTTCCTATTATCTGTACCATCATTATTATCATTATTATCATTACAGACCCTGGCCTGATTACTGTCAATTTTTCTACTGTAATTGTCATCTGACTAGATTAGCTTTTTAGCTATTTCAAATGACAAAAGCACCTGTATGTAATTTTCATTCTCGTGCAAAATTGAAACTAATTTATCCTGTGCTTGAATAAAGTATATTGTTGTTGTTGTTGTTGTAGATAGCTTTTGTAATGAATTTCAAATAGATTTGGCTCAATTTCAGCCGTCTCCTCTGGTTCGTTCCACCCGAGAGAGACGTCTGAATCCAATAGCCGATAATGCCGTCCAGTGACGTCAAGGCGGATTAACAATTTCATGTAAGAGTTCGTTGGTCGACACAAAAACAAAGCCATCGCTCGCCTTGAGAAATTATTTGAGATCATGCCGGCCAAAATAAAAGCCTTACCTAGTATATATATATATCTCCATCCCATTTGCTTCTGAAGTGACTCTTATGTTGTGAAAACATTTTCGAAGCAAAAAATCGTTATATTATATTTGGAGGCAAAGTACAGTTGATCTTTGTCTTTCCGTTGATCTTTGTCTCGCGATCTGCCGTTCGAATCGACACAGCTACAAGATATGACCTATGTAAATGATGCAACAGAAAAGTAGAAAAACATGAAAGGATAATGGAGAATTTTCGAAGAAATGCGAAAACTCTTTTACGGGAAAGAACAGTTCCTTGGAGAGAGTAGCCACATTCTTTACCACTGCGAGTGTGAACAATTATCGATTATCAACAACCCCGCCAACGCGATGGGATAAGATGTACATGTTTACAGGACAGTCGGCCGGTTATTGTGCAGGACACTGTCAATCCATTTCCAGATGTTTTTCTTACGAATTCAGGGTCTTTGCCAAAGACAATCACTCCACTGAAATTCAACGATCAACAATCGCGAGTCCAAAGTGAATCCTGCCGTCTTCTCGGATGAGTTAATTATGATAATTATGCGAAATTATAGAATATGAACCAATCAAAGATCACTACCAGGTTTTCTGGTAGTGACGTCACTGGACGGCATTATCGGAGGAACGAACCGGAGGAGACAGCTGAAATTCAGGTTACAAATAGATGTGAACCTCGAGAAAACCAAAGTGCTTATTTTTAACAATAACGGAAATAGAATGAACAATTACTGTTTTTACTATAAAGATAAGGAATTAGAAAATGCAAGAAGTTATAAATATCTTGGCGCCTCCATTTTAGTTCCTACGGTAACTTTAATTTAGCCAGAGAAAAGTTAAAAAAGACTGCTCTGAAAGCACTTTATAAACTCAGAAAAGAAATGGGATGTTTTTTTAGAACAAATCTAAAACTTGGAGCCGGAAAATACGCAAGCAATAACGCGTGCTGTGTAGAGCTAGGTCGATTTCCCCTAAATGTGCACGTGGATGCAAAACATAGATGCATTAAATTATAGATAAAACTTTTTGATCTAGATAACGTTCAAAAATTTGAAAAAATATCTTACTGTGTCTATCATGAAACAATAAACGAAAATAACAAAGCGTACTGGAGTAAGAAAGTCAAAGAAATATTATTTCATTGCGGCTTTGGAAATCTTTGGTATGATCAAGACAATATTACTCAACAAAAAATATGGCTTAAGCACATCAGTCAAACAGAGACTAAGCTAAGAGACAATGAAAATGGCACTGATGATAGGGAAAGACCCCCACAGCGAAACCTATTAAAAACATACCGCTTACCGCTTATTTAAAACAACATATACATATGAGAATTACCTCACTGAAGTTAAAAAATCACAGAACTGCCCTAACTAGATTAAGAATGAGCAATCACAACCTAGCAATAGAAAAAGGCTACCATGCAGTTTACAATATTGAGTGTGTGGTTCGTGCAATAGCAATGGTTTTTGTACACTGTACACACAAATGCTATAATTAAATATTTACTGGTTATTTCATGGTATTCTGTGCATGGAATAAAGGCGATGTTTCACAAGAAATGTGTATTATTTGGTATACAACGAAAGACTCGTTGTATACCAAAGTGATATGAATTTCGAGTGAAATTTACGCCAGTATTCCATAGAAAACCATGAAATAACCACATTATACTATAATAACAAATTTACGGGAAGATTTATCACGAAAACAAAGTAACTTACCGGACGACAGACTGCGCATTTTCTCGCCTGAAAACTAAAGTTTCGAGTGGCGGTAGAGTCTGCAGACTAATTTAATATGTATTCAAACTCTCGAATTCTTATTGACTGATAAAGAAAGGACGCGAAATTTCCTGCACTTCGATTGGCCAGATCTAGCCATGGAATACCGCTCTGTATTTCATAGAAAAAACATGAAATACCGCCCTGTATTTCATCGTAAAGCTGAGCTCTGATTGGCTGAAATAGAAGATTTATGGGATAATGTCATTTACAGAGCTTGGTCTACCTGTGCCGGGTTATTCTAGAAAACATATGTCTTCGTGAAGTCGTCGCACACTACAGAATTGAGAACTCTCGGAATGTTGTATCTATGTAGTGGACGAGTACTGCAGTTTCTGCCGTCTTTCGTTTCATTAAATGCCTATTATTTGTCTAAAGTGCATGAAAGTGGAAAGAATACAAAAGCAAGCTGACATGCATACAAATCGCTGCAGTCCAAATAAAATAATCGCCGTCTTACACAGAACAGAACAGGTGCAGCTAAAGTGGTTAATTGTCGTAGGTTAATCACTTTAAAGTGCAACTATACGATATAGCTTGAAATGGTCAATTTGTAAGACCTTGAGTCACCCGAATCTAAAAAAAGGGCTTTGAGGTTTACCGTATGACTTAAAATGGTTAATTTGTAAAGGGCCGCAACACCGTTGCTACTGCTCGCAGGAGCAGATGCGATTTTGACTTCCGGTTTATGCTAGCCTGAGAAAACAGCCGACTCGGGCGATATGAGTCGGCCGTTTTCTCAGGCTAGTTTTATGCGTGTCCACTTACACATGTTCGTAAGTTTTATTCGTGGTTTACCTGAAAGGTTTTCATGAATGAATGAAGTAAAGTGTTCAAAAGTCGGAGCAAGCCGTAGCGGGTGCTTTTGTCACTGGAAAATGAAAAGCTTGGTTTATCGTGTGAAAGAAAATATATTAAATACTTGACAAGAAACTCAATCCGATAATTTTGAAGGAATCTTCCAGGATTCAAAAGGCGCCTAACTGTACTTGAACCTAGAGAAAGAGAAATAATTAATAATTTGTACCGAGCAAAAAAGTAACGGCAAGCGTACGAACGGCGCCGCCAACACAGTGATGAGTGAAAGCCGATACTTGTATTGGACTCTCAGATGTGGCCGAGCTCTTCCCGCTGTCGATAGATTGAAAGAACATCTAGTAAATAGTATATATAGTTGTCAAAGATATAGAAGCTGAAATGGCTGCTTCCAGCGAGAACATGGCTTCTAAAAACACGAGAAAAAGTACGGCCACTCAAGAAGTCAAGTGATTTTCGACCTGAAGGTTTTCAACTCAAATCTTTCACAAACATGCACACTTTCGTTTCCAGATAATGCTTTTGGGTTCCTGGTAAAGTTGTAATTGAACCTCAGTGCAACTAATTAAAATACATGTCAATGGGCCCTTCGCTAACCCGAATCTCAACAATTTTGAAATTTGCTGTTGCGGTTCACGGTATGGCTTAAAATGGTCAATTTGTAAAATATTGACCCACACGGATCTCAACAATTTTGAGACTTAGGTTCACGGTATCACTTAAAATTGGTCAATTTGTAAGAGATTAAGTCACCTGAATATTATTATTTTAGATTTGAGGTTCACGGTATGCGGTATGGCTTAAAATGGTCAATTTGTAAGAGATTGACTCACCCAAATGTCAAATATTTTGAGATTTGAGATCCACACAGTTAATTATATAAGCTTTAAAATGGTCAATGTGTAAGAGATTGAGTCACCCGAATCTAAAAAAAATTGAGATTTAATTGAGGTTCACAGTATAGCTGAAACGGTCATTTAGTTACACTGCGTACAAATCCCTTACGATAAGATAACATGAATAAAATACCATTTTCGTAATAATTTGTGCAGTCTTCCTTTATTCATTTGTGATATATGATTTGAGGGCAAGGTGAAAGTGGTAGTTTTGTAGCATTTTTAAAACAACCATTAAGCCACGTTGTATAGAAGGAGCTGAATTCAATTGAAAACAGCACTAAATGCAATTTTTAGTATGGAAGGAAATTAAAGTAACACAATAAAATGGCAGATTTTAAAATAGGATAATGGTAGAATTTCACCAATCTAAAAAAGTATTGTGTTCGTGAAACTGCACAAAGGTATATACATAAAACGATTAATCAGGGCAAAATGTCAACTTTCCAGTGAGATAAAAATAAAACCTTGTTCTATCTTTAAAACAAGCCATTTGGTTCGTATTGCAGCTTAAAGATGCCAGAGAAACAGCGTTTTCTTGTAGTTTCGATTGAGAATTGTTATTTTGATAAAACCGGGCAATAGTTTGGAAGAGGTTCGCATACAAAGCTCTCTTAATTCAAACCTTAATTACTCTGGAGCAATGAAAGCTATAACACTTAAATTTCACAGGATTACTTATTTTTGTATGCTGTTTTATCTGACAATTAAGGTGGATTTTCTCATGTGATCATTCAAGTGGATAATAAAGTAAAACCATTATTATTGCATAAGGTCTAGAAACTCCATTTCCGAATGTATTTTTTTGGAAAGTAATGTTTTTTTAATAAAAGAGAAAAGACAGTCGATTCTTCTCATATGGAAATTGCTTAATTAATATGTTCCCCGTTTATATTTTTCCTTTCAATTTAAAATGTTCATCAAAAATCAGCGCGATTCGATCAGATAATACTTGACCATCCGCTATACACTGTGTAGCTACTGACAAATAGTTCTCCTTACTAAGCTCAAATACGTAATAGTACTAAATTATTAAGGAAATAACAAAGCCATCTATTATCTAAGCTAGGCCGATAAACATCTATTCCCATCCACTACTTAATCGAAGGAAAACGAAACTGGTTCAGTTGTTTGAGACGTGCCAGCAAGTATCTAGGGTTGGATTCTAAACTCGGATTCTAACTCGCCATCTTCTGTGCTATTTCATAATAGCATGCATGTTACAGTTATACGGCAATCTCGATTTAATCAGTGACAGAACATGAACACTTCCCCTTCAAACGCTTCTTTACTTCCTAAACCTTGCTTCGTGCATAAATTATCATGGCATCCTTCCCTGGAAACATCCGCAAGCCGAATGTCATCTCTAGTAACAGTTATCGTCAATGGCGTCACATGTCCGTTCACCGTCCTACTGAACGCCTTGGTCATCCTATCGCTTGTTAAAAAGCCCTGTCTGCGCAGTAAATCCAACATCATTCTTGGCTGCCTTGCACTGACTAATTTCATGTCTGGTTTAGTGGCACAGCCCTTGTTTCTGGTCAAAGAAATAACGCATTTACAAGGTATTGGTCCGTTGTGCTTTATTGAGAACTCCTTCGCGTTCTTCTTTCGACTACTTGGTCTGGTTTCTGTATATCACGTTGCCGTGATGAACATTGAAAGGTATATTGCAATAAAGTACACTCTCAGGCACTTGACGATCGTCTCTCAACAACGTGTGACTGTCGCTGTCATTGCTGCCTGGTTCCTAGCCATCACTGTCAGCGGCCTTTCCCACCTCAACAGTTCTATTGTCCAGTTAGGTCTGATTGCAACTGTCGTGCTCTCCGTTATTGCTTCTATATACTGTTTTTTTTTTTGTAACTTTGATCAGTAGAAAGCATCAGAGGAAGATTGCTGCACAACACCGCAGTGCTGGCTTACCTAAAGCCACCCTACAACAAAGTAATGTAAAGTTAATCTTTATCATAATCACCGTTTCGCTGTTCGCATCTCACGTAGTGTCACTTTGTGTCCTTCTAGCAGTTGGGAAATCTATAATGTTAGTATTTGCACCAATAATTCAAACATTGATTCTTCTTAACTCACTTTTTAATCCAATATTTTATTGTACGAGAAACACAGCGTTTCGAAGTGCGATGAAGGAAATTATAGGTGTCCGCCAAAATCTCGTGCAACCTATAAATTAGGCTACAAAGTAAAGCCAGAACTAACCGTTACAGCTTCCTACGTTAATTTGTCGATTTTGCGTAAATTTAGAGGCACGACCAAACAAATTGATCATTGAAAGCCTGGTGTTCACGACAAGCATTTTGGTCAGCGCACTCCTAAATGTTTGGTATGCGTGCCAAAATGTTTCGTCTCGGCACCCCTCAGTTTTGTCGTGTAAATGCATGGAAACTGTTGCGAGTACACCTGTCCAAAAACTACGGGTGGCGAGACCCTGCATGTGAATAGGAATCTCGGTACCCCTGCTTGGAGTGCCGTGACGACCAAAACGTTTGTCCTGTAAATCGGACTAGAGGGTCTCGGCACAAGTAGATTTTCAGACACGAGTACCAGGAACCATTCCATTTACGCGACAAAAATAAGCCGGGGGTGCCGTGCCAAAAATAATTGGAACGCGTGCGAAAATTTAGAAGTACCGTGCCCCAAAATGCTTGTGATAATTTTATTTTCCCTGTTTCTTATCATAACTCGAAACTATAGGCCTTTAATTATACTTCTGGCCCAAACATTTGATCACAATATATTATTGCAACATTAATATAGACCTCTAAACACGTAAAATTTACGTCCGCCATTACTCGAACTAGAATGGAGTAGATGACGTCAAAGTAGCAAAAACGTGGCTACTCTAGTCTAGTATGCAGAAGAAACGGGTATTTTTTACATAGCTGTTGATTAGACGACGTCACGAAAAGACCGCTAAATGAAAGGATCGCTCGTTTCGTTTGGGGAGCCGAGGTGGCGCAGTTAGGCCTTTCCAGATTGCGCTCACAAAAAGCTTAAAAGTTGCTCCCAAAAATGCCCAAAAGTTGCTAAAAAGTTGCTCCAAATCCAAAACGTTGCTCAAAAGTTGCTCAAAAATAAAAAAAGTGCTACCATATTTTAAAAAGTTGCTCAAATGTTTTTTATAGACTGGTCTTTATTTTAATAACAGTTGCTTCCCAATTAACATTTGCAACTAAGTGACTAAAGTTTTAACTGGTTTAAGGCAACTTTCTGTTGAATATAAGTCACTAAAAGGACAAATAATTAATAAACAAACGTACTTTTATTAATGTGTTAAACCAATGTTCATTCCTATAATACCCGTTTCTCTATAATATCTGCTTCTCTGGCTAACATTACTAGAATTCATTCTCGAAATTAAGTTAAGCCTAAGACAGATTATATAAATATAAAATTAATTAATCAATTTATTTATTTATTTATCTGTCTTAGGCTTTACTCAACTTCTAGAATAAATTCTAATAAATTCTTTTGCCGGTTCTGTTAATGAAGCGCCTCTACTTATGGCAGTTTCGATGGGGTTTTCTTCCATTTCTTCATCAGTCGACGTCGACGAAGCGTCCGCCATTTTGATCTGGTCAGACAGAACTTCTATATTAGGTATCAGATTAGTCATTGACTAATTCCACAGGCTACCCAATCACAGTCCACAGGCTACCCAGTCAAAGATGAAATCACCAGTTTTAGTGTAGATGGAAAATAATTTGTTGCCAAGAGAACTTGAAATTGCTAATATAAAACAAAAAATCCAGTAATTTCCTTCAAAAAGGCTAAAAAATGGCGTGTTTCCCAAAAAGTTGCCAGAACTTGCTCTGTGGCCAAAAAGTTGCTGTCTGCCAAAAAAGTTGCTCATAAAGCCAAATTGCGCTAAAAAGTTGCCGAGCGCAATCTGGAAAGGCCTAGGCGCAATGGTTAAACGCTTCGATTCCCTCCAGAAAAACCTACCGCTAAATTCCAATTCGATCTGTGAATTAGCCGGGTCCTGGCTTTGATCAGCCTCTTTCTAACGTGACCTGAAACAATCACAATTCAGTGTGTTTCTAGTCTAAGTAATGGCGGCCAGTCTGAGCTCGAACTTATGGCTAAAATAATCGATCTTTTCTTTCGAATTTCGACTTAAGATTTGCCATGAATGTTATTTATGCACCAGTCATTTGAAATCCCCACCCCGGGCAAATTTTTTTTTTGGGCCCCAGTTCAGATCAATGAGCAACTTTACCATGAGGCCTTGCGCGCCCAATCCAAGATGGCGGACAAAGATGGCGGACTTGGGGAAAGGAAATTGTTTTCGGGGTGGTGCTAGTAAAATTTTGACAACTGGGTTGACGTATTTCAAGAAACCACGTGATGTTGCCATAATAAAGGGAGGAGTGGGTAAGTAAGAAATAATACGCAGTGGGTGGCTGGCGGCAACTTGTAGTTAACGTTCATGTTTCATTTTCGCGGAACGGATTACGAATTCGGCACCGGCTTTTGCGCGGGATCTTGGGATTTTCAGTATTCTTTAATACTATTAAACCTGGATTTTTCTAACCGCTGGAGCCGAATAAGGGTTTGAAAATCGTTTCCTGAACGGTGATCATGAAAGTAAGTGCAATTCACAGTACTTGCTCGTATAATTAAAGCGTTTATACCTTTGAGACATTTTTGCGTAGTTTCCGGACAATTAAGTAAGGTGAGAATTTTAAGTTTCCTTATTAAAAATTATAAGACCTTGTAATCTTTAATTACTTATGATTCTTTTCCCGATTGTGCAAAGCGATTATTCTCTTGAGAGGGATCAATAGGATCTTCTCAAATATGAAAGGTAATAAATACCCTAATTAAGTGCTAAAACAAAGTGAATGTTAAAAGAACGAATTTCCCTACATAAGGAAAAAAGGAACACAGTATATTTTATAAACATGTTTTCGTAATTTCATAAGAAAATATTATTTTTAATTTGTATATTAAATATAATTAATATAATTTTAAAAAGTATAGTACCCCCCCCTCCCCCCCCCCCCCCTCTCCTTAGTTCTTAGATATTTTTTTTACTTTTCCAATACTAATTTATGCATATGTACTATGTATACATTGTTACATATGTACCTGGTAGAGAAAGAGTAAAGTTATTTTGATTGTAATTTTGGTTGACTTTAACAATTGCACTTAATCATAACTCTACCCTACCCCTTCCTAGGTATGCTGATTTGTTTCTGTTTAACCCCTTTCCTTAGTTGAAGTCTCATATTTCTTTACTGAGTAACAATAGAATTACAATAAATATAATAAAATGTACTTACTTCAATACCGTATTCTAAATAATTGTTTATTTCTTAATTATGATTTGTTTCGCTTTAAAATTAGTAGTCATCAAATTGTTCGTTCTGCCAAACGTATTACGAAACTATTGATCATCTTTTTGTTGAGTGTGTTGAGTCAAAAAACTTATATTTTGAAATTAGAACTTGGCTTGAAACTGTCAATATTAAGTTGCCAGAGTCCAATATAGTAAATATCATTTTAGGTGTAGATGATCAAGTAATAAATTATATAATTTTAGAATATAAAATGTGTCTTTATAAAGCTAGAGGAAAAAAAATTCCGTCTATCACTTTTTAAGAACTTATTAAGATACTCAGAAAAAATTGAATTAAAAATCGCCAAAAAAGGAAATAAACTCCTTTCACATGATAAGAAATGGAACACAATTCTAATGGCAATAAATAAGTAATTAGAAAAACGTAGCGTAAATTTGAGTATGTTTTTTATTTTTAGTTATTTTGTGTATAGTTTAGTGTTAGTAGATGTGTAATTTTGTAAAATTTATTAAAGAAAATAAAAAGAGGTTGTTAAAGACAACAACAAAAAATGGACTTACTTTAATTATTAACCAACACTGAGTTGAACCCATTATTTTGTGCCAGCCAACAAGAGGATGTAGTCATGACCTCATGACTTCCTTCATAAATAAGCTACCCCTTGGAGCTTTTGAACTTTTCTAGTTGTGATATTGGAATTTGAAGTACATGTAAAAGGTAAATTAGGTGGATTAAAGAAATAAAAAACCCTAGCTGTAATACTGTAAAATTGTAATTGATAGAAAACATATTAACTATTAAAACACGGTATTTTTCAAGTGTTAGTAGTAGGCCAGTCATGCATGTATGTTGCCCATTTATATATAATATTATAATATACTGAGCACACACTTACATGCATTTTAATTTTAAAAGTTGTGTTAAATAATAAATAATAATGATCACTTCATTGGTAATTAATCAAATTGTTGTTTTATTTCCTATTACTGCCTGTGGTATTTTACATACATTTAGCAGTTTAATTTGTTTCCCTTAGTTAATTATATATATATAATTATATATAGTATGTATTTGCTCCCTTAATATCATTAACTAAATCAGGTATACCTGAGGTCTTGACATGCATGCATGTGCATTATTATTTATAGATTATATACTCTGATAACACTATTAGTTATTAAAGCTTAATTGACTAATTAATCAGAAGGTTGTGCACTAGCTGTTTATTGTAGAAAAAACCTTTAATCACAGCCAAAAATTATTGTAAATGTGAGTGTTTCAAAAGCGAATAAAAATGCATGTACAAGCATAATTCTGAGCTAGCTTTTATATAACAATTAGTGTGCTAGTATATATATAATTTTATGTAAATGGCAACAATTACAAATAATTGGTATAGCCTTAATTCATACTGCTTCTAAACACTTGAAAAATACTGTGTTAGGTTTTCTGATAAAACAATTGTGACAAAATTGGAACCCAAGAATTACAGGGTTCTTTTTATTCCTTTAGGCTGTATATATTCATAATATGTATACCTGACAGGGGGAGGTGGGCAGGTGATTTTTAAGGGGATCCCAATTTGTTTTAACAGGCTTAATTTAGAAGGGGGAATCTTAAAATTTACTTATGAAAGGTTGGGTGGATTAATGTTATTTTTTTTAATGTTTGTCAAACAAAGACCTACGTATTGGGTGGATTAATGTTAATTTTTTTAATGTTTGTCAAACAAAGACCTACATATATACACTTAAAATGGTAGGTGCACAGAATGGCTAATTAATGCACTAAATAGAGCTAAGCTTAAGAAATGCAGGAGAATGCACTTGCAATAATCTAAAATCTAAAAACCTTCCCGGTCCCCCCCAGAACACTTTTTCTTAAGGTTGCATGCAGCTAGGAATGCCTGATGTCCACGGTTTTTGCTTATTCGCGAGTCCTGATGTAAGGAATTAATGATAATGTTTTATATCAATTAAAGGACAATATATTCTTGTGTAGTTTTGGAATACCATGCAGCAACAAATAGTCTTTTTACAGACACCAAATTAGTGGTAGTTAATAACAGTTATTTTTATGGTTTATTCTTAGCTTTTCTACAAATTGTAGTATTAAACAGAGTTTCACGGCCCGAAATGACAGTTCTGTAAAATTATGCTTGTTAAATAATGCTAGTTTGCATATGGAAATGGTCTGGGGGCAGGGCTAGGGACGACGGTGTATTACATTTTTGAAAGGATGGAGGGGGGTTGCTAAAATTATTTAAATAAGCAGTTTATTCTGGGGGGAGTCATAAAAATATGACGTAATCTGAATAAATAACCTGCCCCCCTGTGGTATAGTCATAATCAATGCAGTCTTTAATTTACTTCCAATATCACAACTGAAAAGTTCAAAAGCACCATGGGATAGCTAATATTTATAAAGGAAGGCATGAAATCATGTACATTCTCTTGTTGGCCAGGCACAAATAATGGTTCAAGCCTGCATATATTGGATAATAAAGAAGTATATTTTGTTGTATTTATTGCAAATATTGTTACTGTAAAGTAGACTTCAACTCCTAAGGAAAGGGGTGGAAATGAAACAAATCAGTATAACCTAGGAAAGGGTAGTCTTTATAAACATATAACCTGCATAACCCTACTTTCCCTCCCCCACCCTCATAAAGAATACCAAAACCATACACAAAATATATTCATAATTCTGTAAAATTCACAAGTACCCCACCTCCAATATTTTGATGACCTCCAAAAAAGATAAAGATTGTTGGATAACCCATAATTTCCCTGAAGAAATTTAAATTATAAATCAGTACCTTTCTCTGACCTGGTACAAATGTAACAAATACATATATATATGAATGTTGATTTATAACTCTGCACAATGTATTGGCAAAGTAAATACGGATGGGCGAAACTAAATAATTCTGCGAGTGCTAAACAAAGGACTTTTTATTATAATATAATTTAAAAATTATGATATCACGACAATTTTTTTATAAACTATACTTTGTTCCTTTTGGGGATTCTACCATTCTTCCGAATTTGGAATCTGCCCCTGAAGTGTGTCTTCCCTTTATCAATTGAGCTACTTGCGGTCCAGAAAATATTTATTAGCGCGCGAAAACGTCTCGCTATAAGTTCGCGTAAATCATAAAGTCGTGAAAGGCGAACACGAAAGAGTAATGCGCTGATCGTTGTGCATTGCATAAGGAAATTTGTTTATTTTACATTAGCACTTAGGGGTATTTATTACCTTTCATATTTGAGAAGATCCTTGTCATCTCTCTGTAAATACCGAGATATATATAATCGCTTCGCACAACCAACAAAATTATAAAAACATAGCCTAATGTTTTTGTATCGGGAAAAGAATCATAAGTAGTTAAAGTTTACAAGGTCTTATAATTTTTAATTAGGAACTTAAAATTCTCAACTTTTCGATTGATGTCCGTAAACTACGCAAAAATGTCTGAACAAGTACTGTATTGCACTGTTCAGGAAACATTAGAGTTGTCGAGATTTTTCAAACCCTTATTCGGCTCCAGCGGTTAGAAAAATCCAGGTTCAATAGTATTAAAGAATACTGAAAATCCCACGATCCCGCGCAAAAGCCGGTGCCGAATTCGTAATCCGTTCCGCGAAAATGAAACATGAACTACAAGTTGCCGCCAGCCGACCCACTGCGTATTATTTCTTACTGACCCACTCCTCCCTTTATTATGGCAACATCACGTGGTTTCTTGAATTACGTCAACCCAGTTGTCAAAATTTTACTAGCACCACCCCGAAAACAATTTCCTTTCCCCAAGTCCGCCATCTTTGTCCGCCATCTTGGATTGGGCGCGCAAGGCCTCATGGTAAAGTTGCTTATTGATCTGAACTGGGGCCCAAAAAAAAAATTTGCCCACCCCGGGCATAGCGGGGGGGCATTGCGGGGATGTTCACTTCAAATTCACCATTTTTAATTCCCCTGGGAGGTGGGGTCAACGATCGTAGTCACTTCCCTCTCCTATCGGCTCGGGGGATAAGTGGGGGATGCACTTTCCCACCTCATACTAATTTGACATACACTTGCATAATTATCACGGAAGGCTCGTTCAACCTTCAAGTGGTACAAATAGAGTTAGACTAGACTCTAGAGATGCTTTTCAAGTTTTGGAGGGGAGAACTGAAGAAAGCTGTTGCGGCAGACTAGCATGAAAGCCTGTTGAGAAAGGGTAAGTGTATGATTTACCGTTTGTTGGGGTGGCGGGGAGGCGCAGTGGTTAAGCACTTCGCCTCTCACCTTTGTGGCCCGGCCGGTTCGATTCCCGGACCCGGCGCCATATGTGAGTTGAGTTTGTTGGAATCTCGCCCTTGCTCCGAGGGTTTTTCTCCTGGTTCTCCGGTTTTGCTCCCTCCACAAAAACCAACACGCTAAATTCCAATTTGATCTGTGATTTAGCCGGGTCCTGGCTTCGATCAGCCTCTGGCCGTTTTTCAGGTCCCGTTAGAAATTCAGAGTTTTTTTGTTCGTCTTTTCGTTCGTTTGTTCGTGATAAACTGGTCTATTGACCCTTTGACTTCAACTTCATGCCTCATGGAAAGGGAACAAGGTGATTAAACAACATTTCAATATGGATCCCCAGGGTCAGGGGTCTTCCCATGATTTTGATTCCCCAGGGTGTGGGAGCTTCACTCGTATTCATGGGCATGTTGGGTGAATGTCCCCGCTATGCCAGGGGTGGGGGGGGGGGGGGGGGGGGCAGAGGGGATTTCAAATGACTGGTGCATCAGTAGTTTATCTTTCATAATCTGTTAAAAAAAGATGTTTTAATGTTCGTCATAGTAGCATCTTAAGTTTCTCCAAAAGAAAACTATATATATAACAACCTTGAGCAATCGGCTTTATTTATAAGGTCTTGTAATAACCATTTAATGTTCTAAGCTATAGTACGAGATTTAAATAAAACTGAATTATATGTATGTATGCCTGTAGGTGGTTGCTTAATATTCGGGGCCATGCAGACGAAACAGCCGCTTTATCATCTGCGAGTAATGCATAGTTCGATTACCACACAACGAATTCTTCAAATCATATTCAACCATTGGACTAAAGATGTTACGGCGTTAACTCAGTATAAGAACCTTACAGACTGCGTCACAAAACTCCCTTTGTTAACTATGAATAATTTGCGACTTAGAATATTTTCAGGGCACCCGAAGCGGCACATTTTTTTCGATCAAAAAAAGAAGCAATTCCTTAAATGAGATTCCCAGTCATATCAGTAATGGTGAATACTAAGCACTGTTGCTGAGGGAGATCAGTAAGATTGACTCTAGATGTGAAAAAACCTTGATAAATCGCTCAAAGAGATATCTCTCTTAGAGATGTATATAGAGCCATTAGAGGTTTTTCATCTTTTCTTGGCCTTTTCGATGGAGCTTTTCCGTTCCAAAACATTCACAGGGAATGCAATGAGAAATGTCATCGCTGGATAAATGTTTGTACAGGAGACCTCAAAAGCACACAACAACGAGACAAGTACAATGAAACGCAAGCGGGAGTTTAAACATAGCGAGATGAGTCCGAGAAGGAACAAAAGTTCAACCAAGTTTACTCGAATTTATGGATTCTAATTACGTTTTTGAAGCGAAGTCTCATGTACATCTACAATGCTTTCAATTATATATTGGAAACTTTATTAATCCCGTTCTAAAGCTTAAACATCGACTTAGAACTCCCAACTGAAGAATCTGTAAAGGTAAGATATTCCGTGTATTAGGTAGTAAGTTTTTGAACTAGCAAAGGAGCAAAAATTGAGTGCACTCAAATCCAATATGGCCGATCTAGAAGTTGATGCCCACTTTTCTGAGCCCACCTACCCAGAATGCAGTGTGATCCAACCGGAAGTCCGGAACTCCTGATGCATGTATATAAACACTTGGGATATGTTGGGAGAACAAAGAAAAACTTGAAAATCACGAGCCGCTAGACGAATGATTTTCAAGTTTTTTCTGCGTTCTCCCAACATATCCCAAGCGTTTATATAAGAGAACAAAGTCATGGAAAGCGTATTATATTGCTTTTATAAAATAACGAACAGGAAAAACACGAGAGATAAATCTTACGAACGCACGATCAGAAGATCAATTCTCCTAACTGTAATAGTCGTCAGAAATCGACCGACGGTGAGTTTGCACAGCGCGGGAAATCCCCAATGGCAGAACTGAGAGAAACGAAGGAATGCTCTGTCAGTCTGTGTCCTCTGTGTCAGTTTCTGGCCCTATTTTGAAAACATCAGCTTCAAAAGAATAACTCGGAATTCAAGACATGTTTTCCCGGAAATTTAAGGCGTAATGTATCAGTCAATGCCAAACCCGTGCATGCATCCCCCCCCCCCCCCATCCCCGGGCATTTGATAAGAGGCTTGCTCCCGAGGGTGGGGAATATGACGAGTATCTCGGCCCTCAGGGGCGGGAATTTGACAAACAGTGGGGGTAGGGGGTGGGCCATTTGATTATCTCTGTCTACAAAATCGCATCGCTCGCGTCGAAATGGAGAACGTACGTGTCTTCGAGGACTTTCAGGATAAGGATTGTGCATTTGTAGAGGCCTGGCTTGAAAGCCGAGTGAACCTCCCAAATTTGAAGGCCACTTTCAGAGGTAAATAGTTATGTTTAAACCTATAAACTATGTTGTTTTGCTTTGCTTCGTGAACTTTGTCCGACTGCGTGATATTATTAATAGTTGGAAAAGACGGGCCGATTGGTGCCTGCAGTTAATAACAGGCGACCCAGCTGCTGAGTTGGTCGAACGCTGTTACATACTTTATATACCAACAACATAAGCTAACATAACGGAAACCAAGCCGACGATCGAGCCGGTACGGAAATGATTGTTCTTATCCCTGACCGGTTGAAGGTGGTTTTCACCGTCGGTGTTGGGGCATTTGAACAGCCTGGATGAAAAACTGGTGGTGCATTTGCCCGGGGGGTGAACTCCCCATAAAAATAGACGGGGGTGCTCGTCGTGAGAAATGAAATTCACCCCTAAAAGATAGCAATATGGGCGTGGCTCACAAAAATTTTACCCCTAAAAGATAGCACTCCAAAAGACAAGAAAATGGCATTAATTGGATTTATTAGAGACTATATAAAGACATTATCATCGAGCGCTTCCGTTTTCCGATGAATTTTGAGAGCACCGTCATTCAGTCTTCATTCTCGATTACTTCTTGTAAACATTGTCCTTTGGCATAACAGTAACATTGTTTTGGGTCTCGGAGACCCCTAAAAGATAGCAGACCTTTGGAAGACCCCTAAGAGATAGCACTGCTAACGATTTTGACCCCTAAAAGATAGGTCGAGCACCCCCGTCTATTTTTATGGGGAGTCCCCCCCCCCTCCCCCCCCACCCCGGTGGCATTTGAACAGTTTTTTCTGCCTTGGTAGTGGGGCATTTGATCGAATTGTTTTTTCAAAATGTTCAAATGCCCGGGGGTGGCCCAGGGGGGTCATGCACGGGTTTGGAATTGACTGATACATAAGGCATTCATGGAGTAGAGGACTTGAACTGGGTGTTTTTGTCGCTGAATGTACACGAGGAAACACTATTCCCCCGTTGAACTTTGAAATTCAAGTAGGTTTTAGTTGAATGAACTTTTATTTTCGCCAAACTCAATGCAAATATCTAGCTGTTACAACCTTCCTTCCAATGAGATGAGGCTAAGAGTACAAAGTAATTAAGAGGGCAAAGCTCATTTTGTTCTGTGAAAAATCAACACAAGTCATTATCAACTTCACAACTGTCGTACGTGAGTTTGCAAAATTCATGTAGTTGTTCATAAAATGGCAAGGAGAAAGCTAAAAACCTTATCTGAATTATCTAAGACCAAGCAGGGTGAATGATAACAATTGGCCTTATATGAAGGCTTATTATTTCGTGACTTCGTCGCCGACAAAATGTCGGATTTGAACATTAAGCGTCTACGTTCATGTCCTTTTAGTTTTAGTTTGGGATAAAAAAAGACAGAGAAAAAAAATTGAAAGAGTGTTGCCTTGCTTTTCCCTCTCGTCTACTCTAGTCTCTAGCTCGATTCCTCACTCTATTCGTCCATAAGGAGGCTGTTTAAAAACTAGACTTGTTAGCCGTTTGTGTGTTTTAGTTGTACCGTACAAAATAAGTTAAACGAAAAGTAGTTTTGACTTTTGTTTGTTGGATCCGCGAATAAAAATATATTGGACGGGATGGTTAACAAATTTGATAACTTCGTCGGTTGGCTTTATTTTTGTTAAATATATCTGTCGGTTTTGCTGATTACAATCATATTGAAAGTCAACGTTTGGTGAAGACAGTCTTCCAGGCAATCCCTTTATGTAGGACGACACGAATTTTTACCAAAAATACAATAGAATACAACACAATACAATTCAATACAACAATAGAACGCAACACAATACAATAGAATAGAATACAATTTGGTAGCAATTCGTGTCGTCCTACATGAAGGGATGGCCGTCTTCCTTGTCGTTTGCCATTTTGATTTCATTCACAATCGCGTGCCAGCGAATTTCCATGTCTATGGACTCTCATATAAACACGGCTTTCAGCCAATCAGCGCGCGAGTTTCCTCTGGGTTATTTTTAAAGCGCCATATACCACAGTCTCATGGCGCTATACATATAACGACATATCCCGTCAGTGAATTTTTCGGACTGCTATTACGGCGCTGATGGCTACCACGCAGTTTACAATGTTGGTTGTGTGGTTAGTGCAATGGCAAAGTTTGTACACACAAATGCTATTAAATATTTACTGGTTATTTCATGATTTTCTGTGGAATAAAGGCGAATATTTCACGAGAAATGTGTATTATTTGGTATACAATGAAAGGCTCGTTGTATACCAAAATAATATGAATTTCGAGTGAAATTTACGCCAGTATTCCAAAGAAAACCATGAAATAACCATATTATCCTATAAATAACAAATTTATGAGAAGATTTATCACGAAAACAAAGTAACTTACCGGACGATAGACTGCGCATTTTCTCACCTGAAAACAAAAGTTTCAAGTGGCAGACGAGTCTGCAGACTAATTATGTATTCAAACTCTCGAATTCTTATTGGCTGATAAAGAAAGGACGCGAAATTTCCTGCATTTCGATTGCCTGATACCGCTCTGTATTTCATCGTAAAGCTGATCTCTGATTGGCTAAAATATAAGATTTATAGAATAATGTCATCATATCAAAATCATTGCACACAGAACAGGGCATTTGCATTGTATCGGTCATCGCTTTGAAGTAAAATGCGATTTTATTTGAGGGAGATAACAACTTCAGTTGCATTACAAGTTTATAATATGCCTTACCTTAATACCAGAACTATATGAAGGAGAATTCTCTGCTTTCGTTTTGACCGCTCCAAAATCTCTCGTACTGCAGCTCCCGCCATTGCAAAGGTCACACAAGAAAAAATGGCACGAAATGGAATTTAACAGCGATTCTAAACTTTGAGAAACCTTGATGTTCTATATATCAAAGAACACTGGAAATTTATTCACCTATCTGAATTCAGCCGTAGAAAGTCAGTTCAGACATGCGTATTCACGCTAAACACAGTTTGCTTCCGCTTGGTCGTCCATAAACGGGTAATGCCTTGTAAAAATTCACTTCACTCGCGAAAGCAAATTCAAATTTGTTCAGTCGAAATCTTAATATATATAATCACTCCAAGCAGTTACCAGTTGCAGATTAGATGTTACTTAACTTTGAATATTTTATTTGTTTTAGAAGGCAAAATAGCTCCCAATACGATGTATTTTCGAGTGATTTGACTGGGCCGATACCGGAAGTGAGTCACCCGATATCGATATGTAGGCTTTTGTACGCAATGACTTAGGTATGTTTACAGAGCTTGGTCTACCTGTGCCGGGTTATTCTAGAAAACATATGGCTTCGTGAAATCGCGCACTACAGAATTGAGACCTCGGAATATTGTATCTATGTAGTGGACGAGTACTGCAGTTTCTGCCGTCTTTCTTTTCATTATTAATGTCTAAAGTACATGAAAGTTAATAGAATACAAAAGCAAGCTGACATGCATACAAATCGCTGCAGTCCATATAAAACAAGAGCCAATCTGGGCTTTCACTTGGGCCACATGAGATTGAAGATGAAATACACTTTCATTTGAAATCCTCTTAGTAACAAGTCGTGCTTTAATTCGCCAGTGAGAACGTCATAAAAACAGACTGGTCTATTAATTGCTTTTATGACATGACTATGATAACGCAGGATTTGAACAACAGAATACTGGCAATTCAAGTGTATAAATGCAATTCAATGACATATTCAGACTTTGAATTTGATTGAAAATAGATCAAAAACTCGGGGAAATGTCCGGCTAAAACTGTATGAATAAATGTGAAATGAAACATAAATTTCATAGCAAGAAAAAAAATGTAATTCCTAATGAGAAAGCTCTTCTAAGCCGCTTCTCAAATTCACAGACTGTTTCACAAAAACATTTGCGCTTATCGACACAAGAGTTCAGTTGACCTTTCAAATAATTTATTTTGGATCTTTTGGTAGTGTTGTTGACAGCATCCCACCTTCGTGCACATATGCATTAAATCGGAATGAAAGTCGAAGCCTACCTCGAACTTAACTTTCAGCTAACCTTGTTTCCTTTCATTCCACAATGAATAATAATCTCAGAAAGTAAGCTTGTAGCTTTCAATAAATTTGCCAGTGTCTGAATGAAACAGCTAGATCTTTTCCAATTTCTCTCACGAGTCACGGCAGAAGACAGTCTCAAGCTACAAAACTTGAATTTTGATCCTCTTCACAGTAACGTAATTTAACGTCTCAGATATTATATATATGCCCTACTTCAGCTAGCGCTGTGCATTTCAAGTATTTTTTCCTCTCTCTTTGCTGGCAGTTCATGCTTCTTGTTCGTGTAGTTGCCCCACTGAGCCGTAACCAGAAAACGAGCACAGCATTTCAGTTGGCATACACTGACAAACATCTGCTTATAACTAAGATTTGAAAAAATCTTAGCGGATCATGTAAATATTCCGCTTGCCTCAATTGAGGGTTTCTGCCGTCAAAGTTCATTTTTTTTTTAGTTTTCCCCATATTAGCCGACATGTATAATGTCTTGAGCTCTCAATCCAGTAGAAAGACTCTGGTTATTCTGTCGTAAAACATGCCTTAGCTAGTTAGCTGTACAAGACCTGACCCAAATTTAGGTTGTATTGCATAATTGCCCACGATGGAATAGATTTCTGACAATGACTCATTGAAAGTGATATCTCCTTGTCTCGCCTAGTCTGAGAGCTTTGAACTTTCTTATCTGAGCGCGCCTGACGAAATCTAACCTTTGATTATAATTCGATACCCGTTGATATCCAAACGTGTTTGGATATTGTATTTCGCTTACGTTTCTAAATGTACATTGGATCTGTCCAGACAGCGCTGATCGAATGTATTACGGCTCCTTGTTGTTCATGTATTTTTATGGTCAACAAGAGCGCCAGTTGAAATATCCTGAGCCTGTTGGAAGGCTTTCGCCCTCGCTGGTCGACCATTTTGATTTACTGTATTAAATTATGTAAATAAATTAACCTGGCGAGTGTTACGTGACCAGCACAGTGCGATCTGATTGGTGGTGAACTTGACATTTAACGCATGCGCAGAAATTTTGCGACACCCAACAAATAATAATAACGGCTTGCATTTTAAGACTCGGTACTGCCACAGGCAGCCCGAGTAATAATCACCGTCTTACACAGAACAGAACAGGTGCAGCTAAAGTGGTTAATTGTCGTAGGTGAATCACATTAAGAATGTCACACACTACGCTATAGCTTGAAATGGTCAATTTGTAAGAGCTTGAGTCACCCGAATCTAAAAAAAAAAAATTGTCAATTTGTAAAAGACTGACCCACACGAATCTCAAATATTTTGAGACTTAGGTTCACGGTATCGAGATTCAATTGAGTCAGCCGAATCTAATCTTTTTTAGATTTGATGTTCACTGTATGTGGTATGGCTTAAAATGGATAATTTCTAAGACTGGGATCTCAAAATTTTTGAGATTTGAGATCCACACAGTTAAGCTTTAAAATGGTCAATGTGTAAGAGATTGAGTCACCCGAATCTAAAAAAATTGAGATTTAAATGAGGTTCACAGTATAGCTGAAACGGTCATTTAGTTACACTGTGTACAAATCCCTTACGATAAGATAACATGGATAAAATACCATTTTCGTAATAATTTGTGCAGTCTTCCTTTATTTGTGATACATGATTTGAGGGCCAAGGTGAAAGTGTTTTGTAGCATTTTTAAAACAACCATTAAGCCACGTTGTATAGAAGGAGCTGAATTCAATTGAAAACAGCACTAAATGCAATTTTTAGTATGGGAGGAAATTAAAGTAACACAATAAAATGGCAGATTTTAAAATAGGATAATAGGTAGAATTTCACCAATCTAAAAAAGTATTGTGTTCGTGAAACTGCACAAAGGTATATACATAAAACGATTAATCAGGGCAAAATGTCAAATCTCCAGTGAGACAAATAAAACCTTGCTGCAAGTATCTTTAAAACAAGCCATTTCGTTCGTATTGCAGCTTAAATATGCCAGAGAAACAGCGTTTTCTTGTAGTTTCGATTGAGAACTGTTATTTTGATAAAACCGGGAACTAGTTTGGAAGAGGTTCGCATACAAAGCTCTCTTAATTCAAACCTTAATTACTCTGGAGCAATGAAAGTTATAACACTTAAATTTCACACGATTACTTATTTTTGTATGCTGTTTTATCTGACAATTAAGGTGGATTTTCTCATGTGATCATTCAAGTGGATAATAAAGTAAAACCATTATTATTGCATCAGGTCTAGAAACTCCATTTCCGAATGCATTTTTTTGAAAAGTAATGTTTTTAAAGAGAAAAGACAGTCGATTCTTCTCATATGGAAATTGCTTAATTAATATGTTCCCCGTTTATTTTTCCTTTCAATTTTTAATAATCATCAAAAATCAGCGCGATTCGATCAGATAATACTTGACCATCCGCTATACATTGTGTAGCGACTGACAAATAGTTCTCCTTACTAAGCTCAAATACGTAATAGTACTAAATTATAAAGGAAATAACAAAGCCATCTATTATCTAAGCTAGGCCGATAAACATCTATTCTCATCCACTACTTAATCGAAGGAAAACGAAACGCCGGTGCCAGCAGTATCTAGGGCGGTTGGATTCTAAACTCGGATTCTAACTCGCCATCTTCTGTGCTATTTCATAATAGCATGCATGTTACAGTTATACGGCAATCTCGATTTAATCAGTGACAGAACATGAACACTTCCCCTTCCAACGCTTCTTTACTTCCTAAATCTTGCTTCGTGCATAGATTATCATGGCATCCTTCCCTGGAAACATCCGCAAGCCGAATGTCATCTCTAGTAACAGTGATCGCCAATGGCGTCACATGTCCGTTCACCGTCCTACTGAACGCCTTGGTCATCCTATCGCTTGTTAAAAAGCGCTGTCTGCGCAGTAAATCCAACATCATTCTTGGCTGCCTTGCACTGACTGATTTCATGTCTGGTTTAGTGGCACAGCCCTTGTTTCTCGTCAAAGAAATAACGCATTTACAAGGTATTGGTCCGTTGTGCTTTATTGAGAACTCCTTCGCGTTCTTCTTTCGACTACTTGGTCTGGTTTCTGTGTATCATGTTGCTGTGATGAACATTGAAAGGTACATAGCAATGAAGTACACTCTCAGGCACATGACGATAGTCTCTCAACAACGTGTGACTGTCGCTGTCATTGCTGCCTGGTTCCTAGCCATCACTGTCAGCGGCCTTTCCCACCTCAACAGTTTTATTGTCCATTTAGGTCTGATTTCAACTGTCGTGCTCTCCGTTCTTGCTTCTATATACTGTTGTTTTGTTGTAACTTTGATGAGTAGAAAGCATCAGAGGAAGATTGCTGCACAACACCGCAGTGCTGGCTTCCCTAAACACACCCTACAACAAAGTAATGTAAAGTTAATCTTTATCATAATCACCGTTTCGCTGTTCGCATCTCACGTAGTGTCACTTTGTGTCATTCTAGCAGTTGGGAAATCTATAATGTTAGTATTTGCACCAATAATTCAAACATTGATTCTTCTTAACTCACTTTTTAATCCAATATTTTATTGTACGAGAAACACAGCATTTCGAAGTGCGATGAAGGAAATTATAGGTATCCGCCAAAATCCCGTGCAACCTATAAATTAGGCTACAAAGTAAAGCCAGAACCAACCGTTACAGCTTCCTACGTTAATTTGTCGATTTTCCGTAAATTTAAAGGCACGACCAAACAAATTGATCATTGAAAGCCTGGTGTTCACGACAAGCATTTTGGTCAGCGCACTCCTAAATGTTTGGTATGCGTGCCAAAATGTTTCGTCACGGCACCCCTCAGTTTTGTCGTGTAAATGCATGGAAACTGTTGCGAGTACACCTGTCCAAAAACTACGGGTGGCGAGACCCTGCATGTGAATAGGAATCTCGGTACCCCTGCTTGGAGTGCCGTGACGACCAAAACGTTTGTCCTGTAAATCGGACTAGAGGGTCTCGGCACAAGTAGATTTTCAGACACGAGTACCAGGAACCATTCCATTTACGCGACAAAAATAAGCCGGGTGTGCCGTGCCAAAAATAATTGGAACGCGTGCGAAAATTTAGGAGTACCGTGCCCCAAAATGCTTGTGATAATTTATTTTCGCTGTTTCTTATCATAACTCGAAAATATAGGCCTTTAATTATACTGCTGGCCCAAAAATTTGATCACAATATATTATTGCAACATTAATATAGACCTCTAAACACGTAAAATTTACGTCCGCCATTACTCGAACTAGAATGGAGTAGATGACGTCAAAGTAGCAAAAACGTGGCTACTCTACTCTAGTCAGTGCAGAAGAAACGGGTATTTTTTACCTAGCTGTTGATTAGATGACGTCACGAAAAGACCGCTAAATGAAAGGATCGCTCGTTTCGTTTGGGGAGCCGAGGTGGCGCAGTGGTTAAACGCTTCGATTCCCCCCACAAAAACCTACCAATTCCAATTCGATGTGTGAATTAGCCGGGTCCTGGCTTTGATCAGCCTCTTGTGATTGTTTCAGGTCCCGTTAGAAATTCAGTGTGTTTCTAGTCTAAGTAATGGCGGCCAGTCTGAGCTCGAACTTATGGCTAAAATAATCGATCTTTTCTTTCGAATTTCGACTTAAGATTTGCCATGAATGTTATTTATGCACCAGGCCTCGCGCACGGTGGGTGATCACTCGCGTAACAAAAACATCACAACGTACATCGTGCGTTATACATCGTGCATCGAGCCTTCCTGAAATGCTCGATGCACGATGGCTGATGCACGATGCTCGAATATCGAGCCTGCATTCCTTTCATCGTGCATCTATCGTGCCTTCATGGAGCCTAGATCGTGCCTTGAATGATTTTGGATCGTCCCTTCATCGAGCCTGGCATCGAGCCTGGCATCGTGCCTGCATCGAGCCTTGGATCGTGCCTACATCGAGCCTGGCATCAATTCATTCGTTTTTTCTGCAAGTTGTTTAGTTTCTTTCAAAATGTATGGGTTTTATCGAATTTGGAAAAACTTGGTCAATAAGGTTTTTATTATATGGCGAAAATAGTGCTAAAACACACTTTTTGACGCGCCGGCCAGGAACCCACTTCGCGGTAAACTGAAGAGCGAATAGAAATTAAGCTAAAATTAGACCGAGACCCGACGAGTTTTACTTGAAGTTGAACTCGTGGTGTTCACAACAGTATTTTTTCGACATCAAAAATGCTTTTTATGGATGAAAACTGACCTGTACTTCACTTTAGATGCAGAGTTTCAATGACAACTTTACCAATAACCCGAATTGCATTATCTGGAGACAAACATGTGCATATTTGTGGAACATTTGAAAGTTGAAAACAGGCACGTTGAAATCACTAGAGTTGAGTGGCGATACGATAAGCACACTGATAAACTTGACAAAACGAGCTGTAGAAGAATGCGAGCAAACTTGTAAGTACTAACTAGTAAATACTCTCGTCTTATGTGCCAGTTACTAAATGTGAATGCTGAATTTCCCAACCCATATGTAATAAAACAATCTGATTTCTTTGATGAAACTGTGTGCTAATTATAAGTTAGTTTACGCGTGTTGCCGGAATAATTTCTTTGTACTGCGATTTTAGAAGTTTTTTTTGAAATCTTAATGTACAGCAATTTCAGCTTTTGTGTATTTAATTTGACAGCTATACATGTAAAAAGTTATTTATCCACTAATCCAGCTTCTAACGTTCAATTCAATTGTTTTTCCTGCAGTCCTTTTCATCGAACTTGCGAGAGTCCGAAGCTTCTTTAGTTTGCTCTATAAAGTTGAATTTTAGCCGAAAAACGGAAATTAGAAAGATATTTTAAATTAGTATTTGCCTTCATGTGACAAGTTGTTTAGTTTCTTTTAAAATGTATGGGTTTTATCGCCATCTGCATGTTTACGAATGGTTGTGAAGGAATTAGGAAAATCTTGACGGTCAAGATTAAACATTTTTCCCGCTGAGCAACCATTCAGATTGCAGCATTCAGAGTCCTCTTGGAGTCTTGCCTGCCCACGGAGCTGCCATATAATAAAGAGATAGGATTGTAAAGATTAAGTGGTCAGTTGAAAAAAATCGATTATTCTAGAAACTGATTTCGGTTACACAGAATGAACCGATTCTCTAAATCTCAAAAATTTCTCAAGTATACTTGTCAAATGGTGCATCCAAAATGAAGAAACTATATATTTGTACATAAGAAAGAAATGAAAATAGGAACTAATTCCTTGGCTGATAGATGTACATGTATGGTCAATCTGAGCGACATTTCTTTCTTCGAAACTACAAGCTTACAGTTTTTATGCACTAGTCAATTGGAACTCCGGCCCCCGGACCCCCGGGACATAGCGGGGAATGTAACATTTATACAGTGTTACATTTTGACCTTTTCCCCGCCCATCGGGGACAGTTGGTTGTTACAATACCCGCCCCTATGGCCCCGGCATGTGCTTCAGAATTTTCAATTGGGAGGAGGCCCCGGGGGGGTACTTACATGAAAAATGGGTATGTATGTGAGGCCAAGAGACTCAGACCCTGACCCTGTTTGACCCAATCCGAGCTCCAAAACCCTGATTGCCCCCTTTTTGGGAAAAAAAAACCCTGATTGCCCCTTCTTTAAATTGTTTTCAAAACACGGTCGGATATATACCCCGGCCGGTATACAGCGTACCGGGATTGCATGCAAAATACGGAACATTTCAAGTCGGGACATGTCATTGGGTAAACAAATCAGCAGATGAAGTACATAGATAAGTACTGAAGTACGAGATGTATGGGAACCTCAGTGCTTGCATGTGGGCAGGCGATCAAAATGCGGCAACAGAATGTCTTTTTTTGACATAGTAGCTAAAAAAAACTGAACCCTAACTGCCTAAAAAATACTGAACCCCGACCCTGACTGCACCCAAATTATACTCAAATCCTTACCCTGATCTGCCCAAATCAGGTCAAAACCCTGATCCTACCTGCACAAACCGAGCTGAAAACCCTGACCCACCCGGGCGGCACATACATAATACGTCACAAACAAGAGTATCCCCCCCCCCCCCTGGGAGGAGGCATTGATAAATTGTATATACATAAGCTTCAATCTGTTGTTCCATTATTTGAAAAAAAATACATTTTCTGAAGCACATCACTAGCGGATCCAGGGGAGGGGTTTCGGGGGTTGCAACACCCACTATGATTCCTGTAAATTCAATTTTAAAATCTCTAGATTAAAAAAAATCCTTTTGCAAACCCCCCTTTCACAAAATCCTGGATCCGCCCCTGTACATTACTACACATGCTTTCCGCACTTTTACAGTCTCCACCATAGTCTTGTTTATGATCAGAAACCGTTGTCTGTCAACAAAAAAAAAAAAAAATGTGACAAAGGAATATAAAGGAAATGTCATGCAGCTGCGTTTAAATATATCTAAGTAATGATCCGTGTAAAAAGTACGACAAAATCCATTGTTATGTGGCACTGAGCCTCCCTCACATGGGATTTGTCTGTGTTTTAGACTACGAAAACACTGGGTGATAATTATGATTATTCTGAAATAAAAGTAGCATGAAGTCTTGGTCTCATTCCATTTTTATGAACAAATTTTCTTCCAACCAATAGGAACAGCCAAAAACAATACCTACGAAACAGGCACGATTGATAAGGTTCCGAACATACGATTTGCTTTACAAACGACATTTGGAACTGCAGTGCAAATCGTAGTTTTAATAGTTTGAAAAATTGGAGGAAAATAAAGGGTACTGCGCATGTATCGAGTAATCGCTCGGTTGGTGGCTTTAATTGGATACAAAAAGTTAAACTTCCCTCCTTCAATGCTTGATTGAAGGGCTTTTCAATGTATTCCCTGGAGACTGTTTATATACACTGTTTGTTGGTCATTTATGCATATTAGTTTTGATTTTAAGCATCCCACATGGCCGAGAGGTTCGGTAGGTCATATAAAAAACGGTGGAAATTACTGTTTCGATTCCGGCCCGGAACGCGAAGCCTATTACCGTGACACAGCCCCTTTAAACGTCTTCCTAACCTTTAAGGCGATTTTCATGTTTCAACCAATCAGATCAAGAATTTTCACAATACAAAATTAACACCTTGCCCATCTGAATGCCGTTCGGTGTCGTAGTCGTTACACGAATCATTGCCGTGACGCAAACTTTACTAAAACCGGCTTAATTTGTTGTTGCAAGTAACAAAGAGTGTGTAATAATAAACACTTCCTGATCTACTACTCGTGACTTAATTCAGTATAAACACTGCCTTTGATGGAAACACCCAGGACTTGTTTAAATTAACTACGATTTTTGCGTGTCCTTAGCTTCTGCCATTGTTGATGTTCGGGCCCAGTCCCGCTCTGTCGTGGCTGGCGTTACAACCACCGCTAAAATCCCTGCAAATTTTGCAAATCGTTACTTTCCCCGTTCCACCGGAGAAATGCAGCGTTAAATGTGCGTTATTCCACGGCCATGTCCCCGTTAATGCCCCACTAAGTCCCGGGGGTCGGGGGGCCGGGGTTTCAATTGACTAGTGCATTAATAGTATGGCTCGCGCGCAGTTTAAAACCTCAGACTGCTTCAACTTGAGTTTATTATGCATTTTGGGTGTTTTTCGGTATTTCTCTCACTTTAGAAAATCCATTCTTGTAGTCTCGCAGGAAAATCAAAGCTTAAATTAAGTAGAGTCGAGTTAGTATGTGCAATGAACTCAGTGTAGTGACTACCCTGGATTCCAGAGGTTAAATGTTTTGCCTTTTGTCTGTAAATTCGGTGAGCGCACGGAAGACAAAACAAATTGTAGTGACATGATTAGCAAAATGTTATGAGCCTGGCATCGTGCCTTCATTGAGCTTTGGATCGTGCCTTCATCGAGCCTTTGCCTGAATATTATCGTGCCGTTATAGAGCCCTAATGGTGCCCTCATCCATCCTAACGTAAAAGACTCGATCTAGAACTTTGAAGGCTCGATAATCGTGCCTCTATGCTCGATCCGAACATCGAGCCCCGAGGGCACGATACGCGAATCTGGCAATTTTGTGCATTTAAAATGGCAGTCTAACGCTATAAAATGGATTGTGTATGTAAAACCATCAACAAACCACAAGAAACAGGAAGTGCAAATGAAACTATAGTTAATGTGCATCACAAATGTATAACCTTTTGCCGGATGTTGGGGCTCGTTTCGAAGATGAATGACTTCGAAGTTTTTCTATCGGGATGAAAAATAGGTCAAAAACAGCTAAAATCAAGTGGTATGCTTTAGAAAAAAAGTGATTTTAAAAATCGTTTCGAAACTTCAGAAAACGATTTTCACTCCTCTTGGTGCACACGAACTACATTATCTTCCTGTGAAAAATCAAGCTTCTACATTAAAGCATAGTGAAATTAATATTATGACACTAAATCTAGCGTTAGACTGTAAAATGTGAAAAGGTGATCACCAACATCGTGCGCGAGGCCACCAGTCATTTGAAATCCCCACCCCGGGCATAGCGGGGGGGCATTGCGGGGATGTTGACTTCAAATTCACCATTTTTAATTCCCCTGGGAGGTGGGGTCAACGATCGTAGTCACTTCCCTCTCCTACCGGCTCGGGGGATAAGTGGGGGATTCACTTTCCCACCTCATGCTAATTTGACATACACTTGCATAATTATCACGGAAGGCTCGTTCAACCTTCAAGTGGTACAAATAGAGTTAGCCTAGACTCTAGAGATGCTTTACAAGTTTTGGAGGGGAGAACTGAAGAAAGCTGTTGCGGCAGCCTTGCTTGAAAGCCTGTTGAGAAAGGGTAAGTGTATGATTTACCGTTTGTTGGGGTGGCGGGGAGGCGCAGTGGTTAAGCACTTCGCCTCTCACCTTTGTGGCCCGGGTTCGATTCCCGGACCCGGCGCCATATGTGAGTTGAGTTTGTTGGTATCTCGCCCTTGCTCCGAGGGTTTTTCTCCTGGTTCTGCGGTTTTCCTCCCTCCACAAAAACCAACACGCTAAATTCCAATTTGATCTGTGATTTAGCCGGGTCCTGGCTCGTTAGAAATCAGTTCAGAGTTAATGTTGTTTTTTTCGTCTTTTCGTCCGTTTGTTCGTGATAAACTGGTCTATTGACCCTTTGACTTCAACTTCATGCCTCATGGAAAGGGAACAAGGTGATTAAACAACATTTCAATATGGATCCCCAGGGTCAGGGGTCTTCCCATGATTTTGATGCCCCAGGGTGTGGGAGCTTCACTCGTATTCATGGGCATGTTGGGTGAATGTCCCCGCTATGCCAGGGTGGGGGTGGGGGGGGAGGGGATTTCAAATGACTAGTGCATCAGTAGTTTATCTTTCATAATCTGTTAAAAAAAGATTTTTTAATGTTCGTCATAGTAGAATCTTAACATCTATAAGAACCTTGAGCAATCGGCTTTATTTGTAAGGTCTTGTAATAACCACTTAATGTTCTAAGCTATATAGTACGAGATTCAAATAAAACTGAATTCTATGTACGTATGCCTGTTGGTGGTTGCTTAATATTCGGGGCCATGCAGACGAAACAGCCGCTTTATCATCTGCGAGTAATGCATAGTTCGATTACCACACAACAAATTCTTCAAATCATATTCAACCATTGAACTAAAGATGTTACGGCGTTAACTCAGTATAAGAACCTTACAGACTGCGTCACAAAACTCCCTTTGTTAACTATGAATAATTTGCGACTTAGAATATTTTCAGGGCACCCGAAGCGGCACATTTTTTTCGATCAAAAAAAGAAGCAATTCCTTAAATAAGATTCCCAGTCATATCAGTAATGGTGAATACTAAGCACTGTTGCTGGGGGAGATCAGTAAGATTGATTCTAGATGTGAAAAAACCTTGATAAATCGCTCAAAGAGATATCTCTCTCAGAGATGTATATAGAGCCATTAGAGGTTTTTCATCTTTTCTTGGCCTTTTCGATGGAGCTTTTCCGTTCCAAAACCTTCACAGGGAATGCAATGAGAAATGTCATCGCTGGATAAATGTTTGTACAGGAGACCTCAAAAGCACACAACAACGAGACAAGTACAATGAAACGCAAGCGGGAGTTTAAACATAGCGAGATGAGTCCGAGAAGGAACAAACGTTCAACCAAGTTTACTCGAATTTATGGATTCTAATTACATGTACATCTACAATGCTTTCAATGATATATTTTATTAACCAAACTGAAGTTTTAAAATTTCTTTCGGTGCTATCGCGCGGAATGGGTACCTTTTTAATACTTGTTGACAATTTGAAAACTCGACAAATGCAAAAAAAATGTATGGTGGTGGGCACATTCGTCGGAATTTGTAGAACCATAAATTGTTAGCTCGTAACTTTGTCTGTACAGTCTGAATCTAAAATATCTGCTCAAAACTCTGCACAGTTGGTAATGTTACAGCCATGACATTATTAGCTTTGGTCTCCAATGAATTTTAAGAATTGCCAAATTTTAATAAAGTTACCTGCTGGCTGTATATCCCCATTCGCCGATGAATACACACGGCTACATTTCTTTTTACCATCTTACGGAAAACCCTGACTTTTCAACTTTTAGATGAAGTCTTATAGCGATAATTTATGGGAAAATATGAGTTTGGATTCAGTTAGAGCTTCCATGACTATATTTAACGTGGTTTGCAGCAACGAATAGACCAGTTGCAAGCATGGCGCGAAATTTTGATCAGTTAATCTTTTACCAGCTGGTATCATAAGTTTGTAGAAGATGAATATTTCAGAAATTCGATTTTACGAAAATTTTGTGACGTCATCTGTGCTCTAGTTGAAAAAAAACATTACACTGCGCTCAGAGTAGGAATCGAACCCAAACCCAAACCAAACCCTAACCGCTAATCCACGAGTGAATTCGTTTTGAGGCATTTTTTTTTTCATGTATTTAAAATAAATAAATACATAAATAAATAAAGAGTGTGGGAAATATGCTAGTCATGAAGTTGCGAGTTGCTAGTTGCGAATCCAAAATCCTAACCCTACATTTAAAAATACAACTCGCAACTAGCAACTCGCAACTTGCAACACGCAACAGGCAACTAGCAACTCGCAACTATAGCAACTCTCAACTAGCAACTAGCAACTTCATGACTAGCAATATACCTGTACCCATAAATAAATAAATAAATAAATAAATAAATAAATAAATAAATAAATAAATAAATAAATAAATAAATAAATAAATAAATAAATAAATAAATAAATAAATAAATAAATAAATAAATAAATAAATAAATAAATAAATAAATAAATAAATAAATAAATAAATAAATAAATAAATAAATAAATAAATAAATAAATAAATAAATAAATAAATAAATAAATAAATAAATAAATAAATAAATAAATAAATAAATAAATAAATAAATAAATAAATAAATAAATAAATAAATAAATAAATAAATAAATAAATAAATAAATAAATAAATAAATAAATAAATAAATAAATAAATAAATAAATAAATAAATAAATAAATAAATAAATAAATAAATAAATAAATAAATAAATAAATAAATAAATAAATAAATAAATAAATAAATAAATAAATAAATAAATAAATAAATAAATAAATAAATAAATAAATAAATAAATAAATAAATAAATAAATAAATAAATAAATAAATAAATAAATAAATAAATAAATAAATAAATAAATAAATAAATAAATAAATAAATAAATAAATAAATAAATAAATAAATAAATAAATAAATAAATAAATAAATAAATAAATAAATAAATAAATAAATAAATAAATAAATAAATAAATAAATAAATAAATAAATAAATAAATAAATAAATAAATAAATAAATAAATAAATAAATAAATAAATAAATAAATAAATAAATAAATAAATAAATAAATAAATAAATAAATAAATAAATAAATAAATAAATAAATAAATAAATAAATAAATAAATAAATAAATAAATAAATAAATAAATAAATAAATAAATAAATAAATAAATAAATAAATAAATAAATAAATAAATAAATAAATAAATAAATAAATAAATAAATAAATAAATAAATAAATAAATAAATAAATAAATAAATAAATAAATAAATAAATAAATAAATAAATAAATAAATAAATAAATAAATAAATAAATAAATAAATAAATAAATAAATAAATAAATAAATAAATAAATAAATAAATAAATAAATAAATAAATAAATAAATAAATAAATAAATAAATAAATAAATAAATAAATAAATAAATAAATAAATAAATAAATAAATAAATAAATAAATAAATAAATAAATAAATAAATAAATAAATAAATAAATAAATAAATAAATAAATAAATAAATAAATAAATAAATAAATAAATAAATAAATAAATAAATAAATAAATAAATAAATAAATAAATAAATAAATAAATAAATAAATAAATAAATAAATAAATAAATAAATAAATAAATAAATAAATAAATAAATAAATAAATAAATAAATAAATAAATAAATAAATAAATAAATAAATAAATAAATAAATAAATAAATAAATAAATAAATAAATAAATAAATAAATAAATAAATAAATAAATAAATAAATAAATAAATAAATAAATAAATAAATAAATAAATAAATAAATAAATAAATAAATAAATAAATAAATAAATAAATAAATAAATAAATAAATAAATAAATAAATAAATAAATAAATAAATAAATAAATAAATAAATAAATAAATAAATAAATAAATAAATAAATAAATAAATAAATAAATAAATAAATAAATAAATAAATAAATAAATAAATAAATAAATAAATAAATAAATAAATAAATAAATAAATAAATAAATAAATAAATAAATAAATAAATAAATAAATAAATAAATAAATAAATAAATAAATAAATAAATAAATAAATAAATAAATAAATAAATAAATAAATAAATAAATAAATAAATAAATAAATAAATAAATAAATAAATAAATAAATAAATAAATAAATAAATAAATAAATAAATAAATAAATAAATAAATAAATAAATAAATAAATAAATAAATAAATAAATAAATAAATAAATAAATAAATAAATAAATAAATAAATAAATAAATAAATAAATAAATAAATAAATAAATAAATAAATAAATAAATTATATTGCTTTCATAAAATAACGAACAGGAAAAACACGAGAGATAAATCTTACGAACGCACGATCAGAAGATCAATTCTCCTAACTGTAACAGTCGTCAAAAATCGACCGACGGTGAGTTTGCACAGCGCGAGAAATCCCCAAAGGCAGAACTGAGAGAAACGAAGGAATGCTCTGTCAGTCTTTGTCCTCTGTGTCAGTTTGTGGCTCTATTTTGAAAACATCAGCTTCAAAAGAATAACTCGGAATTCAAGATATGTTTTCCCGGAAATTTAAGGCGTACGGCATTCATGGAGTAGAGGACTTGAACTGGGTGTTTTTGTCGCTGAATGTACACGAGGAAACACGATTCCCCTGTTGAACTTTTAAATTCAAGCAGGTTTTAGTTGAATGAACTTTTATTTTCGCCAAACCATCGGTCAATGCAAATATCTAGCTGTTACAACCTTCCTTCCAATGAGATGAGGCTAAGAGTACAAAGTAATTAAGAGGGCAAAGCTCATTTTGTTCTGTGAAAAATCAACACATTATCAACAAAATTCATGTAGTTGTTCATAAAATGGCAAGGAGAAAGCTATAAACCTTATCTGACTTCGTCGCCGACAAAATGTCGGATTTGAAAATTAAACGTATACGTTCATGTCCTTTTAGTTTTAGTTTGGGATAAAAAAAGACAGAGAAACAAAAATTGAAAGAGTGTTGCCTTGCTTTTCCCTCTCGTCTACTCTAGTCTCTAGCTCGATTCCTCACTCTATTCGTCCATAAGGAGGCTGTTTAAAAACTATAGTTTTACCGTACGAAATAAGTTAAACGAAAAGTAGTTTTGACTTTTGTTTGTTGGATCCGCGAATAAAAATATATTGGACGGGATGGTTAGCAAATTTGATAACTTCGTCGGTTGGTTGTATTTTTGTTACTTAATATCTGTCGGTTTTGCTGATTACAATCATATTGAAAGTCAACGTTTGGTGAAGACATTCTTCCTTGTCGTTTGCCGTTTTGATTTCATTCACAATCGCGTGCCAGCGAATTTACATGTCTATGGACTCTCATATAAACATATAAACAATTTTTGCAATTTGAATGTAATTGGCGATGAGTACCATTATTTGATGAAATGCTCTAGTAAGGAATTTGAAGAACAGAGGGTCATATTTTTAAGAAGTTTATTTGATTATAACGAATCTTTCCGTTTATTTAATTCAAATAATATTTTTATATATATTATGAATATGGGTGATGTTTCTATTCTACGTCTAGTCGCAGAATATTGTTATAGTGTCCTAGAAATGTTTAGTTTTAGAAATTCTTGAGGCATAAGTCTATTTTAGTGTAAGAGAAATATGTGTATTTCTATTTTGTGATTTGACATTTTGTGTTATCTGCATTAGTATTGTATTTTATGTTTGTATTTCTAAGGACCATTTATTGGCGTGAAAGGAATAAAGATTATTATTATTATAAACACGGCTTTCAGCCAATCAGCGCACGAGTTTCCTCGGGTTATTTTTAAAGCGCCATATACCACAGTCTCGTGGCGCTATACATATAACGACATATCCCGTCAGGGAATTTTTCGGACTGCTATTACGGCGGTAATTACTACCACGTAGTTTACAATATTGGGTGTGTGGTTAGTGCAATGGCAAAGTTTTACCTTATTTCTGTACGCTGTACACACAAATGCTATTAAATATTTACTGGTTATTTCATGATTTTCTGTGGAATACTGGCGAATATTTCAATAGAAATGTGTATTATTTAGTATACAATGAAAGGCTCGTTGTATACTGACCAAAATAATATGAATTTCGAGTGAAATTTACGCCCGTATTCCATAGAAAACCATGAAATAACCATATTATCCTATAAATAACAAATTTATGGGAAGATTTATCACGAAAACAAAGTAACTTACCTGACGATAGACTACGCATTTTCTCGCCTGAAAACAAAAGTTTCGAGTGGCGAAAGAGTCTGCAGGCTCATAAAGAAAGGACGCGAAATTTCCTGCATTTCGATTGCCTGATCTAGCCATGGAATACCGCTCTGTATTTCATCGTAAAGCAGTTTCTGCCGCCTTTCTTTTCATTAAATGCCTATTATTAATGTCTAAAGTGCATGAAAGTGAATAGAATACAAAAGTAAGCTGACATGCATACAAATCGCAGCAGTCCATGTGAAATAATCACCGTCTTACGCAGAACAGAACAGGTGCAGCTAAAGTGGTTAATTGTCGTAGGTTAATCACATTAAGAATGTCACACACTACGGTATAGCTTGAAATGGTCAATTTGTAAGAGCTTGAGGCACCTGAATCTAAAAAAAGAGCTTTGAGGTTTACCGCATGGCTTAAAATGGTCAATTTGTAAAAGATTGACCCACACGAATCTCAAAAGTTTTGAGACTTAGGTTCACGGTATCGCTTAAAATTGGTCAATTTGTAAGAGATTGAATTGAGTCACCGGAATCTAAGAATTTTGAGATTTGATGTTTACGGTATGCGGTATGGTTTAAAATGGTCAATTTCTAAGAGCTTGACTTGGCACCCGAATCTTAAAAAAAATTGATTTAACTGAGCTTCACAGTACAGCTGAAACGGTCATTTAGTTACCCTTAATTACGATAAGGTAACATGAATAAAATACCATTTTCGTAATAATTTGTCCAGTCAAGATCCTTTATTTGTGATACACGGGATTTGAGGGCCAAGGCCGGTGAAAGTGTTAGCCGGTTTTGTAGCGTTTTTAAAACAACCATTAAGCCACGTTATAGAAGGTGCACGTGCTGAATTCAGTTGAAAACACCACTAAATGGAATGTTTTGTATGGGAAGAAATTAAACTAACACATTAATGGCAGATTTGAAAATAAGATAATAGGTCGAATTTCACGAATCTAAAAAAGTGTTGCTTTCGTGAAACTGCACAAAGGTACATAAAACGATTAATCAGTTCAAAATGTCAAATTTCCAGTGAGACAAATAAAACCTTGTTGCAAGTATCTTTAAAACAAGCCATTTGGTTCGTATTGCGGCTTAAAGATGAAACAGCGATTTCTTGCAGTTTCGATTGAGAATTGTTAATTTGATCAGAAAATACTTTCGATCAGATAATGCTTGACCATCCGCTATACATTGTGTAGATACTGACAAATACTTCTCCTTACTAAGCTCAAATACGTACGTAATAGTACTAAATTATAAAGGAAATAACTAAGCCACTATTATCTAAGTCAGACCGATAAACATCTATTCTCATCGACTATTTAATCGAAGAAAAACGAAACCGGTCCAGTAGTTTGAGATGTGCCAGCAAGTACTTATATATACTAGTTTGGTTCTAAAATCGGATCTTCTGTGCTATTTCATCATAGCATGCATGTTACAGTTATACGGCAATCTCGATTTCGTAAGTGACAGAACATGAACACTTCTCCTTCCAACGTTTCTTTACATCCTAAATCCCTTCGTGCATAGTTTATCATGGCATCCTTCCCTGGAAACATCCTCAAGCCGAATGTCATCTCTTACTAGTAAAAGTGATCGTTAATGGCGTCACATGTCCGTTCACCGTCCTACTGAACGCCTTGGTCATCCTATCGCTTGTTGAAAAGCGCTGTCTACGCAGTAAATCCAACATCATTCTAAGCTGCCTTGCACTGACTGATTTCATGTCTGGTTTAGTGGTACAGCCCTTGTTTCTCGTCAAAGAAATAACGCATTTACAAGGTATTGGTCCGTTGTGCTTTATTGAGAACTCCTTCGCGTTCTTCTTTCGACTACTTGGTCTGGTTTTTGTATATCACGTTGCCGTGATGAACATTGAAAGGTAAATAGCAATGAAGTACACGCTCAGGCACAGGGTACCCAAGCGTAAGGTTTTTGATTAACCGTTTATTTTACAAGACTTGAATGGGAATTGAGAGAGTTTTTAGAAATTGCAATAATTCTGTAAATATTGAAATAAAATAAACTTTACCTGTGTGTTGGTCAGTTATTGGTCTGTGTTAAATTTCAGCGCATTTGGGCGATTTTTCAGCACTAAAGAGAGAGAAGGCAGGACAGTAAAAAGGCCGCTCTCCAACTGACGAGTCGAACTCATGAAATATTTTCAACATGAAAATCAACGTCTGTGCCTTTCAACTTACTGCATCGGGGAGGGTTTACTGCTTGACGTTTTGCTATTATATCTGAGATATGCCTCTTTTTCGAGGAACAAGCTGCCATAGAAAACCATTGAACTATCACAACCGTAATATTTTACACCTCGACTTGTGGTTGTGAAAACCTTATCATTAGTTCTTCCTTTGACTATTATTAATTTAATTTAATACTCACGGGCCCGCAGTAATTGGCTTTAGCTGTTGCGGTCACCCTGCCTTTTATCATTATGTTTCTACATCATTGTAATTTGTTAAAACTATCGTTCGTGGTATCATTCCTGATATGTATTGTTCCTTCAAGCGAAGCTTAATTAAATTAAATAAAGATGCCCCACAGGAAGAAGCCGTTGGCGCGGCCAAGCCCACACCGCGGCAAAACGTCACGCGCATGCGCCTTACACGAGCCGGCGCGCGCACGCCCGCCAAAGTTTCCCGCCGAGACTAAAAGAAAACAGAGACAATCACTCATGTTTCTAATTTTAAGTACGTACGCGTATTTACGTGAAATGTTTCGCGAAAAATAAGTAAACTACTTAAAAGATCGAGCCTAATTTGTACTGAATTCACTGTGAGTTTACTAAGTTATAAAATTATTTACTAAAATAGTTTAAACCCTCGGTAATTTGTATTTGATACCAGAGCCTTCGTTCTTTCGGCCAGCGGAGCATATCGTTTTGCCGCGGTGTACACAGCGGTCAAACGTCTGCGCATGCGTCAAAAGTCTTGCAACAACAACATATTCCAAAACAAATTCAAAGCGAGCCGGCGGCGTCACTGTTCACACACCCGTTTTAAAACCTTGAGAACTTTTTTGGTAAATTACAATTTTTTGGGTAAACTCACAGCTTGAAGTTTGTTCAATTTCCCGTCGACTGTGAAAATATAAAGCTTAACTTTCACGTACTTTTCTTAACTTTTGGGGGTAGAAGTTCACAAGCCGAGTTTTTGTTTAAACACCGGGTTGTTGTAATATGTTTTACGGTAAATTTTGCGCGGGAAATTCGCGCGGCCGCCCACCAGACTGACCGTAATACGCACGCGCAGACGTTTGACCGCTGTGTGGCCGCGGTGTGGGCCAAGCCTGGATGCTAACCAAAACAAACTGCCTAGGATTCACTAGTGGCATTTGACAAGAAAGCAAAATGAAAGCTGCATTAGTGAAGTGGGGGAAAGTTTGACTACAATTGTTATTTGGCGGCCAATCGCAGCACCAAGCAGTACCAAGGGGAAACCTCTCACTTAGGTAAGCGTAGATTTCCTTTTGTTTCTTGTCAAATACCACTAAGGACCCCTACTGGTAGTTTGTTTTGGTTAGCACCCAGGCTTGGCCGCGCCAACGCCTTCTTGCCGTGGCATCTTTATGTTCATTCCTATGGGCTGTTATCGCAGTTCAGCCATCTTGGATAAAACAATAGTTTTGGCCCCGGTAGCCTCGCACTGGTTGGTTTCAGAACGAGTTTACCGGACGAAAACAAAGGTTTTTATTCTCCTGGGACTCAACATGGCCGCCGTGCGATAAAAGCCCATACTACGCAACGCGCCCAACAAAATAATAATAACACCACAACGTGTGGAGTGTGACAGTGCCGGATACCTGGTGGACAGCAGCAAACGGTTTCTTTAATAAACTACGGTAATACTAATCATTACATAGTTCTAATATTACAAAATTATAACAAAATATTTAACAGGACATGAAGGAATGGAGCAAACATTCCATAACCATACATCATCCAAAAAGGATGGTTGAAAAACCTAATGATATAATCACGTGAGAATATAGGAAGCTTTTTACATGCTTAAATCAAATAACATTATACCGAAAAATCGATAATCGATAAAAATCGAAATTTTGTACGTTGCCCGTTACGAAAAACATCATAAAACCACATCTTGCCACGTGGAAAAAACTTCTGAAAACGTACTCCTCGACCGAATGCAATCGGACAAGGCTCCGAGGGCTAAAGCCAAATATGAAAATATCTGCGTTACGCAGTTTAGCAGGTATTTGTTTTCTGCACGTTCCATTAATGGAATGTCCATTGTGCACAATGCGTTGTGCAACAGTTACGTAATAATTCAATATGCATATGAGTATACAACAACAACAACAACAACGCTTTATTTGTACCATGAAATAGCAAATTTACATAAGTAAACATAAGAAAGAAAGAGATATTCTGGAAATCTGGTACTAGCTACCTGAAATAACCATATAGGGCTAGACAAGTCAGGCAGCTAATTATTTTACATACAAGATTTATGGTCAAAGCGAACAAGGGCACAAAGAAACAAGTAGTTGGAAAAAATATTTCTTTATAAAAATAGAGTAAATATATACTTGAGAGAGGATGAGAGAGAGAGGAGAGTTAATATGTATTAAGAGAGGATCCATGTGAAAACCATGCAGATGAGTCTACAGTGCACCTCTCCGATTTCCTTTAAACTTGGCACACATTTATATCTTAACTAGCTAATGTCCCATGTGAAATAGTTTGGCTGAAATGTAAAAGGCCTTTGAGATATGACAATCTAACTGTTTGACCCCCTGAAATGCTCAAAATCAGAGCAAAATATACCTTATGTTGTAACATGTCGCAATCGCAAATTATTTTAAGTAGAAAGATAATATTTTTACCTGCTTTAGTACTAAGTCCCGTCAGCATATTAAAACCAAAATCAACTAATTTTATTTATATTTTGTCGCTTCTGTCGAATTTTTATTTAACGCTACTTTAATAGGTCTTTTTAAAACCCGATAAATGCTGTCTGGCAATGGCCGTTTGCAGAGTTGCGGCCTTCTTTTCTTTGAATTTAGAAATATTTCTAGATTGACTTACAATAGATCTTTGCATCTGGTAAAAAAAATCTCTGTAAAGTTAATGCTGGGTTAGAGAGTACGCACTCTCAAAATCCGCAATGTTCAGTTATTGAACAAACGACGATATGGTGACACGGCGATTTTTTTTCGATTAAAATCGAAAATACGGTGAACTTCACAGATTTTCTGACAATAATTGCTTTAAGAATTCGAATGCACATTCATTTTCAATATTATTTTAGTTTTGAAGGGTGACCAAGTCCATCACCCGATATGCAGATGTCTAAAGTGACTGAATTATTGTCGAGTTTGACGGAGTCAAAGCTGAAAAATAGGTACTCATAGTTTATGGCAGTATCTTCGTTTAAAATTGTTTGATTGGATCAAAGACAATGAATTTTCTTTGAATATGATATATAGAGGATTTCAAACTACGCTACGCTTTAAATACAGCTTCTAATCCGGCGAGTCACTCTGAATTTTGCGAGCCTCTGTAGCGGGGTGAATGAGTGACAAGTAGAAATGCACGTACAGTCGTATTTAGGTTCTTCAGGTCGTATTTAGGTTCTTCAGCCGATTCTCTATTCAAGTTTTTAGTTTTTATTCTGTAAAGAAACGATGTTTTCTTTTCATAATAAAAAAAACCTAATGGTTTCGTTTTCTTGGAAGCTCTTTATTATATGCTCATCGAATAGTTGGCCAAGTTAGAACCGTTTAGATTCAGCAACGGGAAGCCATTCTGATGTCGTTACTACCTTGTTACGGACTCAATTTGTTTCAATCTTGTGCATAATATTCTGTTCGTTCCGTTGAAATACCAAAATGTGTGTATAATCCATGAAATCAAATGTGGTATCACCGAAATAGATGAAATCCCTTCAGTGATATAATGATATCTCAAGAATTGCGTGACAGGAACTGCGTGTAACGTCTGTACGTGTATTTCCCGCCCTATCCACGAGATGGATTTGGACTTGATCAAGTGCTCATTTTGTGTATATTCAACGAGGGAATGTGGCATATCTTCTCGGCGTTACCAGGTAAAAACAACTATATTAACGTTGAAGGCATGTCCCGACCCCCTTACTAAGAATTGTATGAAATGCCTTGGCACTTGGCGCGGATGTTGTTGATGGCGCGTGTCAAGTAAAATTATCATAAAATCTATAAATATTTTCACCTGTACTGTACTGTCTAGACAGGATATTTTATTCATTTTTGATTTTAGGACGGGGTACGTGGTAATGCACTAGTCAAAGTAACCCCCCCCCCCCCCCTCCTCCTCCTCCTCCCCCAACCCGGGACAGGGTGGGAGGGGGAGGGGGGGGGGGGGGGGGGGGGGGGTGGGGGTTTATCTAGACTAGTGCATAATGGCTCACTCTCTGCTTAAAGCTGCCTGTGATACACTTGTATGCGATTTGTTACTGTCGTCCTCGTATCTCTTTATAGCGGAGCTCGTTGCATAAATAAAAAAAAAAATCAATATGGAAAACAAAAGATAAAAGAACAACCCACACAAATGAAACAAAAATCACGCCGCGCGCCGCGCCTCGCCCGCTCGCAGACGTAAAGGTCGGTACACACGAAGGGACAAGTCACGTGTCCTGATATCCTGTTCCCCGCGGACACCGGACATCCTACAGCTGAGAAACTACAAACCTCGTACACACAGAATAACGTATTTCTTTACAGTTTTAAGGTAATAGACCAGTTCGCGGTTTATTATAATTCCGACATTTTGAAAGGGGTGTTAAACATGGCGCGAAATACAGTGTTTGTATGGGAATCCGATGACAAATAAAATCGTAAAATCGAATTTCTGAAATATTCTTCAGATACAAACTTAAGATACCAGGTAAAAGATTAATTGATCGAAATTTGAGGGATGTAGCTGTGCTGGGAAGCATGCAATCGTGGATTTAGTTTTCCATACATTTGTCTGTAAAAACGAGTCAAAGTCCGCGGGAAAATTTGTGCAAAAAAAATCAATCTTCCAGGAAGGAATTTTTTTTCTGGAGCATTTCAAAGACATTTTTTTGTTTCGATGAGGCAAAATTTGCTTCCGCAACAATGTTTTCACATTGGCTTTGGAGGAAAACAATGTTTACTAGGCTCCAGTGACACACAGTATATGTGTTTCTTAGCAACACAAACCCAGACCCCACCGGCAAGACAATTTGACACAGTGCGCATTCGTTAGTTTTTTTTCTGCAACAACGTTTCCTCGTATTACACCCGTGCAGCAAAACATTTGTATGCTTCCTGCTCGTTCAATTAGCCACCCAGGCAACATTAAGAGAAACAGAGAAGCGCAGTGTTCGCGCCTACGCCTTTTCTATGCCTCGTGCCTCGATCGGATGATCACGTAAAATGGCGGTCCCGTCTCACGCAATCTCGTTCTCATAACCCGCGATCTTTTGGCCAGTATCTTGGCGCTGGTCAAAAGATCGCGGGCTCTGGGAACGAGATTGCATCTCACGACGCTCGTATTCATCAGCAGCTGTGTATCACAGGACGCTAAGGAACCACTTTGGACGTTAAACAAATATCTGGCAGTGACCACCCTCAGTGCTTGTTGGTCAGCCGCATTAATGGGAAAATAACTAACATAACTACTCATGCTTGTAAACTGCGTGGCTTACCGTGTGTCTGAACAAGCGCCACGCACATACATGTATATGTAAATCCAGCGTAATTCAGGTCTGGATAAAATCTGTCACGAACCACACAATATGTTTCATTGTTCACCCATATGTTTTCTGAACCCTTTTCTAAGATAGTTTGTAGAAATAGCAACATACGTCAGATATTTCTGAACTTCGCTTTCCAGGATGGCACTGCGCTCCAGTTCGGAACCGACACAGCTGATTAGGCCATCCCAATAAAATGCAAATACGTAGAGAGCTAGGAAAAGAGGTGTAGTTGAAAGTATGTTCTTCAATTTTTTTTTTTTAACTTTTCCAAAAAATTGGGTAAATGTCAAGCTTTGTATTTTTGTTAACTTTTCCAAAAAAAATTGGGTCGGTCTGGCGATTGGAAACGGAACATTTTATTGGGATGGCCGTATGTGGGTCGTGTGAATATACAGGATATATGCACGGGATGTTAGAAATCATTTATAATTCATTGTTGTGACCTTGTGTATGAATGTATGCAAACATTTGACCCCATAACAGTTACATATATCAGGTGCATCATGGGTAATTTTAACCTATAATCAGCTTGACAAAAATTAAAGTTTTGCAAACAAAATTATGTAGATGTATTAGTAGTGCATTATGAGTATTTTCAGTTCTGTTTCATGAGATTCATAAATATTTCAATATAAATTACCCACTCTGGTATATATGTTGGGCACCACAGACGAAATGATAAAACACCGGATCTCATAGCGTGTAGGGATCTGATCAGCAATATATATATATAAATAGACAAGAAAGGAAAGGCTGATTCAACGGTAGAGAGTTTTTTCTTCCAATATTCCACATGGAATGTACACATCTGTGTTCGGGCTACCTGTGGTGCACAACAGCAGACTGGGTTCTAGTCCTAAATAAAATGGCGGATGCTACAAAGCCATCTGTATAAACTATAATATAATGGGTAAAGGTTCTTTCGGTGTAAAATCGACAAGAAGATAATTATCGTAAGTTGTGGCTTCGAGACCATGACAGAGCTGGGGAGGAGAGCACAGATAAGGCTAGAATGAGGTATGCATTTATCGCTGATTCATCCTTCGTATTACTAATTTCTCTTATTTTGAAGTTGATTGTTAATTAGTTGTTGTTTATTGCAAAACCATAGGCATAAGTGACAAATAAATTTATCACCCAGTTATTTTAGGGCTATGTTTATCATTCCTGTCCGTTATTTGTCCCGTTATTCTGCACACGATACAGCTTGCATCTGGCGTTGATTGTTTATTTACGTTGGACCCGGGCGTTGGGAGTATGTTACTTTGGCCTCACTACTCCTAAGCTGAATAAACTTTACAAACTTTTTAGTCCCCAGTTGTATTTCCAAATGACTGATCTACAAAATAATAACTCTCTCATCTTCTACAATTTCGCCGCATCGATAGTATTCGAATGTCATTTTACCCTAAAATTTGACTTTTTGAAAAATAATTTCGGCAGTCACTTGTACATGAAAGCCTTACTCCTTGAATACTGAATATTTTTTGGCACTTATATCATAATTAAATTGCAATTGGTCGTGTTTATGCTGTAGAAACGTTTTGTGTATATAGCTTATATGGTTTGTTCAAAAATATTCTGTAAACATGACTAAAAATACATAGTGGAAATACCCCTCAAACCGAGGCAGTTCGTACTGACCCCCATATCTCTTAGAGTTTTTGGAATTTTTCCAAAATATTCTACCAAGTCTAATGCCAGGCCAATAGTAACATATGTGCAAAATATGAACAAAATCTGAGATGTACCATGTAGACTCATTTTTTCAGGGTGCATGGTTTTCACATGTTAAGTTTAAGTTTCTTTTTGAAAGTTAATCTCTTAAGAGATTTTGTATCGTTATTAATAGAGTTCTATATTTTTGCACCTTGAAATCTAATATTAAATTTTCCATAATTTGTTCTTATTGAAGGAAGAGAGTAGGAGGACCTAGAAGCAAGTCTTGTATTATATTTGTGTATTTTGTTGACTGGAATAAAAAAGTTATTGAATGCCAGAGGCAGATTACCTGATTTAAAGTCATACATAAATAATGCATTATGTAAAAATACAAGGTCAAGAAGTTTAATGATATTTAAGGTTTTGAAAAGGGGTTTAGAGTGGTCTTTATAATTGGAAAAGGTTATGATTCTCATGGCTCTTTTTTGTATTATAATAATTGGATTTAGAGTTGAGATATATGTATTTCCCCAAGCAACTATTCCATAGATCAAAAATGGATAAATTAAAGAATAATATAGGTTGATAAGAATGTTTAAATTGACAAAGTATCGAATTTTAGATAATATACCAATACTTCTTTTAATTTTCTTTGTTATGTAATTAACTTGAGATTTCCAATTTAAATGCGAGTCTATCATTATACCTAAATATTTTATATTTTTTTCATTCTTTAGTGACTGTTTATCGATTATCAAGTTAACTATGTAATTTAACTTTTTTTGTGGCGGGTGAAAAATAACAAAATTAGATTTAGTGATATTTAAAGACAGTTTATTAACACACAGCCAATTGTAAACTTGTATATAAGTAGCTTAACGAGTATATGTTCTTCCTTCGGTCTGTGAAAGCAACTACTGATTCCTCATTGCAGTTATTTTATTTTATTTCTGGTCAGTTATATATTTGTTCTTTATAGTGCAGCGGGTGCCAAGGCATGCAGAAAAAACACTACCGCCACAAAGTCAAGTTGAGTGTGACTTGCACTATTTACATTCTTGTGATGGTGACGAATTCTGTGCAGATAACAATACACTAGTCAAGGTGTCAAACGCTGGTTGGTGGCCTCCGTAAATTTTTGAATTAGACTTTGTAAGCGCCAGATTTCGTACTTGCGATGATTAGACAAGGCTTTGTTTACCATTGGCCTTTACATTTTTTCTCAGTACTTCCTGTAGAACAACAGATCTTCGTTCAAACTATCAAAATTCGTAATGCAGGCAATTTCATATAGCTGCTTATTAAAGGTTGTATCAGAGCATAATGCCCCTCCGTTCTGCGTGAACCACAGGCAGCCCAGACTCGACATATATTTCCCGCCTTTTGGGTTACCTGTGGTATGTTTCATAAGCGATCTCGGAAAAGTTTACATAATTGCTCCTTGTGAATTCTCTTTTCCGATTCCTACGAACTGAATCTTCAATAATAAAAGATTGATACTTAATGAAGTTTTGTAAGTGATTTTGGGGTGATTTTGGGACTTCTAAAGCAGTTTATTAGGCCTCGAGGTTTTGACCGTTGGCCGCGTGTCTACCTCATAGCTACAAATATACACAAGGTATGCAGCTTCGAGGCGCTTTTCATCGATGTCACCTCACTCGCCGCCGAAATTCGACAAGAAATTCAAATCTATTTCGCCTCTGCTTTCGGCACACAAATCCAGACATGTGTAAGCACTTCTCATCCACGTTTCAGGCCAAACGACGTGAAAACGGCCTGGAAAATAAATTCCGAATTCAAAATATTTCTCTCGGTATGTGATCTGCAGATTGATCGGTCCACAAATCAGCGGTAGACATCGCAGGCGGTGCTTTCAAGATGTAGTTGCCATTGCCCACGCATGAGCTCAAACTCAAAGTAAACAAACTCTACTCATGAGAACATGCGATTGTCTTTTTCAGTATATTTCTTAGGTCATATATATATTATAAACAAAAATAGCATGATTTGTACATGATATTTATATCTTGCTGTATTTATGCGGTGCTTTCAAGATGCAGTTGCCATGCCTACGCATCTTGAAAGCACCGCCTGCGATGTCTACCGCTGATTTGTGGACCGATCAATCTGCAGATCACATACCGAGAGAAATATTTTGAATTCGGAATTTATTTTCCAGGCCGTTTTCACGTCGTTTGGCCTGAAACGTGGATGAGAAGTGCTTACACATGTCTGGATTTGTGTGCCGAAAGCAGAGGCGAAATAGATTTGAATTTCTTGTCGAATTTCGGCGGCGAGTGAGGTGACATCGATGAAAAGCGCCTCGAAGCTGCATACCTTGTGTATATTTGTAGCTATAAGGTAGACACGCGGCCAACTGTCAAAACCTCGAGGCCTAATAAACTGCTTTAGAAGTCCCCAAATCACCCCAAAACCACTCACAAAACTTCATTAAGTATCAATCTTTTATTATTGAAGGTTTATTTCGTAGGAATCGGAAAAGAGAATTCACAAGGAGCAATTATGTAAACTCTTCCGAGATCGCTTATGAAACATACCACAGGTAACCCAAAAGGCGGGAAATATATGTCGAGTCTGGGCTGCCTGTGCGTGAACTCAGTCGCCTAAGGAAGAAGCTGCGATTCGTCATTGATCTCGGCACGTTAACGCCTAAATTCAAATACGAAGATTTCAATTATTATCATAAGTTCGCGATGAAGGCACTGGTTTTTCACACCATCATGTAGGCATTTATCTAGATCACCTAAAGTATCTTGGATTTTCCTGGTCATTTAACGGCATACCTCGATATTTTACATTCTCTGGCTTCGAAATCGAGCCGGATGAACTGTGCCTCCTAGCAGCCAGCTTAATCCAGCGGAAAGAGCTCGCTTCATCTGTTTTCCTTTGTAATGAAGAGAAATTATATCGGTTTTCGATGCAAGTCTGCAAATGGCTCGCATTTGTAATCCTTCCCATTTCAGTGAAGTTCCAAATCCCGGGACGTTTTCAAATTTTAAAAGCCTGTTAGATACTGCAATACAAGACGGGATTTCGATAATTATTAGGATCGCCGGTTCTATTATCTCAGCGGCTTTAGCAGTTGGCCCGATTTCCCGCTTTCTTACAAGGCAGATATACCTTTCTATTTATCGAATCCAGATCAGCATGGGACCATACCTACGAGGAGCTAAAATTTTGGTATAAGAACATCGATTCATTCAACGGTTATTCTCTTAGGCCTCCACCCGTGACCCATACAGTCATATTTACCGGGTTTTTGGAGGGTTTTCGGTTACCCAAGACGGTATTGTAGTTGGCGATACGTGAACAACTGAAGACGTTGGTCAAGGCTCGATATATCGAGAATTGAAAGTTATTATCTTTTGCAACACAAGAGTTTACCGACATCCGCAATGATGATCATGGACGGTATACAATATTCTTGGTTCGTTCCAAGTATAAAAGATAGTGGATTGACTAAAGCAGGAATGGGGAGATTAAATCGATCTGTCGAGGCCTTCGTTTACTGTGGTGATTAGGCGCTCAAGTAAACGTGAGATGAAGTATTATTGGAAATGGGGGAAGCGTAGTTGAGACTCAAGAGGAAATGCTGAAACTTTTTGAAAGCGCTATAATTGAGGGAGACATATCAAAGAGTGTACAACGATATCAACTAGCTGTTCAAGAGGCAAATGCCATCTAATCTCATTATAAACACAGAGAGTGTGATAGGATATAATAATAAATTATTGAAAGCAACTAGTGATATGACCTTTGGAGTTAATGATTCATTAAACGTAATAACGAAGCCGGTAGGAATAAAACATAATATGGGCTCTTCAAAAGTTAAACTACCACATCAACATGAAATTAAACCAGTAGTTAAACCCATCATAGATAAACCAATTGTGACTAAGCCTTCATCAACCTCTCATGAAGTTAATTTGACTACGTTGACAATAGCTGCTGCAAGAGTAGGCTGGTATCTATTTCGCTAATAACACAGCTATGTTTTGATGGCATACATATGACCACACGACACAACTGTGTTGGTAATATTTCCATCAGACATTTCCAAGAATTATTTTCATATAGACTTTATGAAAATTATTTCCAAAGTCAGATTTTCTCATTTGATTTTTTTGTAAGGTTAGATTTTCCGAGAATTATTTCCACCAGGATTCCGATTTTTAGATTGATTTACTTGATCATTTTAGACGTAATTTTTCACAATTTGCTATTTTTCCTTGTTTTTTAGATTGATTTACTTGATCATTTACGAGAGAATTATTTTAGTATTCATTTGTATGCCCGACCGTATGACTATTCAAGGCATTTGGATGGTACTACTTGGAAAGCAATATATATGCTGTTATAACTTAATCAGCATATAAGAAACCCCTCATCCAAAGAAATTTGGATATTTCACAAAATATGAATATTATGCAAAAAAATTGATGGTAAATTTGGCATTTTTTATGCAAATTTTGGATGGTACTGCTTGGCAAGCAATATATATGATACCATAGCTTAAGCAGCATTTAAGGAACCCTTTGACAAAGAGAAATTTATACACGCCACTTGATAGTAACGCCACACAAAAAAATTGGACGGCAGGGGTGGTAAAGTAACCCATGTGCCGGTACACCCAAGTGTATAACTATTGTTTTAGGGTTTTCCCTTCTATATTTATTCCGATATCACAGCTACATTGCTCGATGGCTCACTCTCTCTCTCTCTCTCTCTCTCTCTCTCTCTCTCTAAAGACGCCTACCTTAGCTTCCGGTATTACATGTACTTATAATTCTATATTTGAACTTGTCAATCACATATGCTAATTGAATATACGTGTACAATATATCACTGTGTACTATTATTAGTAAATGTATTTCCCACACAATGGCACTACAATATGCCTGAGCACTTCGGGATATTGAACACAAGCCCAAAAGAGATATGCCAAACAAAATTTATTTTTTGAGTTCAGTGTTCTGTATCCCAGCTGGTTTACCCAGGTTGAAGTCCATGGCACCACAACTTATGCCTGAGCACTTCGTGATATTGAACACAAGCCTAAGAGAGATGTACGCCCAAAAAAAAGAGTTGTTCTGTATCCCATCTGATTTACCCAGGTTGAAGTCCATGGCACTACAGTATGCCTGAGCACTTAGGGATATTGAACACAAGCCCAAAAGATATATGCCAAACAAAATTTATTTTTTGAGTTCGGTATCCCAGCTGGTTTACCCAGGTTGAAGTCCATGGCACCACAATATGCCTGAGCACTTCGGGATATTGAACACAAGCCTAAAAGAGATGTATACGCCCCAAAAATGTTTTTTTGAGTTGTTCGGTCAGTCCTAGCTGGTTTACCCAGGTTGAAGTCCATGGCACTACAGTATGCCTGAGCACTTTGGGATATCGAACACAAGCCCAATAGAGATATGCCAAACAAAATTTATTTTTTGAGTTGTTCTGTATCCCAGCTGGTTTACCCAGGTTGAAGTCCATGGCACCACAACTTATGCCTGAGCACTTCGTGATATTGAACACAAGCCTAAGAGAGATGTACGCCCAAAAAAAAAGAGTTGTTCGGTATCCCAGCTGATTTACCCAGGTTGAAGTCCATGGTACTACAGTATGCCTGAGCACTTCGGGACTGATTGAACACAAGCTCAAAAGAGATATGCCAAACAAAATTTTTTTTTTTAGTTGTTCTGTATCCCAGCTGGTTTACCCAAGTTGAAGTCCATGGCACCACAGTATGCCTGAGCACTTCGAAATATTGAACACAAGCCTAAAAGATGTACGCCAAACAAAATAGTTAGCCTACCTACGAGTAGCCGTTACCCATCGCGAAATTTGCGCAAATCAGATTAAAACAACCAGACGCGAATTACCGGTCGCGAACTGCAGCTACCGACTACAAACAACAGTACAAGACACGAGAAACCTGCTGCCAGGGTAACATCTCCCACATCTCGATATCTCATCCGCTTTATTTTAAGTATCCGCGATAATAATTTGGTGTCCGAATAATAAATAATAAGCGAAGTCTGCGACGTTTCGAACAGTAATTGGCAAGCGTGTGAGTCGCATTTTCGTCTCATTAACGTACATTCCACATCGTTCCCGACTTATGAAATAATAAAAAGATTTTGTATTGTTGATTTTGAGAAATTAGCTGAAAGTCGGATAGGCACAACGGCGAAACAGATAAATCGTCGACCTCGATAGAAACGTACTGAAAATCGGGCTACGAATGACTAGATTTCGTGCACTACTACGGGTAGTCGACTGATGAAAGGTAAAATGCAAAAGTAGTTCTTTATCACACATTTACACCTACGGATTACGATATATAGGCGCTAAAGTAGGCACTTTAAGGTGACATAGGCTGGACTTAATTAAATGGAATGCTCCTGCTTCCTAGAGCACCCCCTGGTGATACCATTGGTCCCATATCACCAGGGGGTAGTGTGATACCATTGGTCCGGCCATATCACCAGGGGGTAGTTTGGTTTCTAAGAGTGTCTGGCTCGTTATGTATCCGGTTCCCCTAGAACAAACCATGTATGGCACAAAAATATGCTAGAACGCCATGTATTAATTAACCTATTTCTAGGTGGCCCGAGTTAAAGTGCCTATAACCCTTTTGCAATTTTGATAGCTTATGAACCTCCGAAAAGTTTTGAGTACTTCTGTGAAGAAAGTTTTGGGTTATAGTGAATACTTTATGTTCTACGCTTGTTTGAAATCGTGTAAATGTGACCTTTTGTGACCTTTCCTGACCCATGACCGCGTAAGTAAAAGCCTGGGTCGAAACCTGTATGTACGTCACCTCATTAATGCATTATTCTCCATGGCGACTTTCTATCACAACAACATCGAGGCATAGAAAATATACACAGTTTGTGAGTTGTTAGTAAAGAAAAAAGTCATTTTAGTCAATATGTTAAGTATTTCTTCAAATGATTGCAAAGCCGAATTAATTATGACATCAAGTGACGTAAATACAGGTATCGACCCACGCTTTTGCTTACGCGGTCATGGATCAGGAAAAGTCACATTTACACATATCAAACAAGCGTAGAACATAACTGAAGTATTCACTCAAAACCAAACCTTTCTTCACAGAAGTACTCAAAACTCTTCGGAGGTTCATAAGCTATCAAAATTGCAAAAGGGTGATAGGCACTTTAAGGTGGCTCGCCTGGATTTTCCAGGGACGCACCATATCCACTTTGAACGGCTGCTACTCCACTGTCAGAGCACGGTCGGGCTAGCCACTTCATCCATTTACTAGAAATAGAATAAACGTTCCAAAAATGTAGGTTTGTTTGACATCGGTGTTACCATAGCAACACAGCGTTGACGTCATGTGTTTTACATATCAGCAATTTTCTCGAAATCTAGACCTAAACGTTTAAAACGACCTAGTGTCCCTTGTAGTCTAAATGTAGGCCTTCAAGACTGCAAAGTTTAAAAAAATTGTATGAGAGCGTTTTCGAAAAAAAATGGGATGAATATTTTCATTCAAAAAATAAACAGTTCGCCTTACTTCCTGTTTAGTAGTCGAGAACTGTGTTTGCCGGACCGATTCAAACGCTGTTTTTAGCATATTTCATACCTGTGGTATAGGACTACTTCCCATGAAAATTTCATTCCATTTGCTTTATTCGATTTCGGTTTATGGAATAATAAGTAATGTAATAAATATGCTCATTTTACTCAAAATAGTAACGTATTTGCTAAGGAAGCTGTAATTCGAAAACTAGTCGATAAATATTTTTTTTAATCCATTCACCTGAAATTCAACATGTACTACCCTTGCCCTGTTAATTTCAAGAGCATTGAATCATTTTAAGGGCGCGAAATAAAAACAAAAACATAGGGAACTTTTACATTCATCCACGCAAGCTTCATTGCTGTATCATTTTGTTTATAGCTTGTGCCTTTCCGAAATTTCTCTTTTGTCTAGATTCCACATACTTGTGTGCTTTTGAACTAACAAGTTTACCATGCACGCTTGCTACACTTCGCTACTGCCGGAACGCTCGTGCAAATTCTGTTCTTAGGACAATGACATGCAAATTAGTTAAACCATGTGGCTTGGCAGTGCGGGATGTAATGTTGAATAAGTGTGTTTTTAGTAACCAGATCGGGAAAAAGTGCTCGTGACGTCTAGACCACATTTTCTAAATATAAATTAAAAACGAGATTTTGTATTAGTGATATTATAAAACCTTTTGTAAATAAATATTATAAGTTATATTATAACAGCGTTACAACTGGCAGCGTGACTATTGTACTAAAAACAGAATTTGCACGAGCGTTCCGGCATTAGCGAAGTGTAGCAAGCGTGCATGGTAAACTTGTTAGTTCAAAAGCACACAAGTATGTAGAATCTAGACAAAAGAGAAATTTCGAAAAGACACAAGCTGATACAGCAATGATACAGCAATGAAGCTTGCGTGGATGAATGTAAAAGTTCCCTGTGTTTTTGTTTTTATTTCGCGCCCTTAAAATGATTCAATGCTCTTGAAATTTACAGGGCAGGGGTAGTACATGTTGGATTTCAGGTGAAAACATTTAAAAAAAATGTTATCGACTAGTTTTCGAATTACAACTTCCTTAGCAAATACGTTTCTATTCTGAGTAAAATGAGCATATTTATTACATTACTTGTTATTCCATAAGCCGGAATCAAATAAAGCAAATGGAATGAAATTTTCATGGGAAGTAGTCCTATGTCACAGATATGAAATGTGCTAAAAACAGCGTTTGAATCGGTCGGAAACACACAGTTCTCGACGACTAAACAGGAAGTAAAGCGAATTGTTTATTTTTTGAATGAAAATATTCATCCCATTTTTTTTCGAAAACGCTCTCATACAATTTTTTTAAACTTTGCAGTCTTGAAGGCCTACATTTAGACTACAAGGGACACTAGGTCGTTTTAAAAGTTTAGGTCTAGATTTCGAGAAAATTGCTGATATGTAAAACACATGACGTCAACGCTGTGTTGCTATGGTAACACCGATGTCAAACAAACCTACATTTTTGGAAAGTTTATTCTATTTCTAGTAAATGGGTGAAGTGGCTAGCTCGACCGTGCTCTGACAGTGGAGTAGCAGCCGTTCAAATTGGGAATGGTGCGTCCCTGGAAAATCCAGGCGAGCCACCTTAAGGCCACTCAGTGCCTCTTGTTAAAGTTCGATTACCAGATAACTAATTCTTAAAATTAGATTCAGCCGTTTAACTATAAAGTAAAAAAAATGTAACTGACTGAAATGCACAAATGCTTTCCCGACAACGCGGCTTCCTCGTTTTCGCAAGACTTTACGGACAGTTGTTGTGTTTTATTCAACCGCCAAACGCGCTGAGTATGATCAATCTTTCATGAATCTTCATGAGTATAAGAACCATACAGTGAGACATTAACTGAAATGCTGACTGAGACTGACTGAGACTGACTGAGACTGACTGAAATGCACAAATGCTTTCCCGACAACGCGGCTTCCTCGTTTTCGCAAGACTTTACGGACAGTTGTGTTTTATTCAACCGCCAAACGCGCTGAGTATGATCAATCTTTCATCAATCTTCGTGAGTATAAGAACCATACAGTGAGACATTAACATTTAAGCGGCACTCAATTAAATTGACATCTGACACAAGAACCTCATATACTGAAGCCTATCACTCGAGTTGTTGTAATAAGACAGGTCGAGTTCAGTTCAGTTAGATTGAGAGGCGTACAGTGCCGCGACACCAACTCCTCGCATCAATTGTCTATCTTTTCTCAAGATGGGAAAAAAGCCTGGAGTACAAACAGAATCGCTTGAAGTCTTATCGTCTGATCATGTCTCAGAGACTGCGAATAAGTCAAAGTTTAGAGTGAGTGCGTATGAGGCTATTTCGTCAAATTTGTCTTCTGGCATTTATATGTCCTAACCTTTGTTTAAGCGTATCTAATCTTGGACCGGGATTCTGCTCGACATCGCCGCATAACGATAACAATACCCATATACATTTGAAGCAAACAGAGAAAGAACACATCAGAAACTCGAAATATTGATATTACCACTGTTATATATAAACCCGATAGCTGCACGATAAACATCCAGACTACCCCCATTAAATGATAAATAAATAACATAAGAACGTACCTCATGCTGCACAGATATAAGATGATCAAAGTAAACGATAATATAGCGATAGATGCTACAGTAGTACCCTGCGTAGTTACTAAAGTATTTCAGTGTCATTATGAGATTAAAAGAAAAAGCAGCCGATAGGCAAACAAAGTTTTTAGGTAAATTGATCAAGATCAATTGATCAATACAATTTATAATCCAAAATCAGACGACTTCTGAATGCGAATTATCTTGTCGTAGACACTAGCGATGGTGTTTTCGAATTTCATGGATGACTCCGGTATATTCTTATGCATTTTTTTCACTTTCCACTTCGACATATGATAATCCCAATAATAATCGTACATTTCATTGATTTGCTTAATTACTACCGAGAGTCCAATAATTTTATATTACGTATACATTTTTCAATCAAAGTGACTGCTAGAGTCCAATAATTACTTATTCCTTTTTTCAATCAATCAAAGTGACCGCTAGCTAGAGTCCAATATGATACCAGGAGCCCATTACCAGGAGCGTACCTATGTGATGGGTAGCGCCCACAGCACAGTAGACGATGTGGCTATTTATAGTATATATCACCAGGAGGCCATTACCAGGAGCGTACCTATGTGATGGGTAGCGCCCACAGCACAGTAGACGATGTGGCTATTTATAGTATATATCACCAGGAGGCCATTACCAGGAGCGTACCTATGTGATGGGTAGCGCCCACAGCACAGTAGACGATGTGGCTATTTATAGTATATATCACCAGGAGCCCATTACCAGGAGCGTACCTATGTGATGGGTAGCGCCCACAGCACAGTAGACGATGTGGCTATTTATAGTATATATCACCAGGAGCCCATTACCAGGAGCGTACCTATGTGATGGGTAGCGCCCACAGCACAGTAGACGATGTGGCTATTTATAGTATATATCACCAGGAGCCCATTACCAGGAGCGTACCTATGTGATGGGTAGCGCCCACAGCACAGTAGACGATGTGGCTATTTATAGTATATATCACCAGGAGCCCATTACCAGGAGCGTACCTATGTGATGGGTAGCGCCCACAGCACAGTAGACGATGTGGCTATTTATAGTATATATCACCAGGAGGCCATTACCAGGAGCGTACCTATGTGATGGGTAGCGCCCACAGCACAGTAGACGATGTGGCTATTTATAGTATATATCACCAGGAGCCCATTACCAGGAGCGTACCTATATGTGATGGGTAACGCTCACAGCACAGTAGACGATGTGGCTATTTATAGTATATATCACCAGGAGCCCATTACCAGGAGCGTACCTATGTGATGGGTAGCGCCCACAGCACAGTAGACGATGTGGCTATTTATAGTATATATCACCAGGAGCCCATTACCAGGAGCGTACCTATGTGATGGGTAGCGCCCACAGCACAGTAGACGATGTGGCTATTTATAGTATATATCACCAGGAGCCCATTACCAGGAGCGTACCTATGTGATGGGTAGCGCCCACAGCACAGTAGACGATGTGGCTATTTATAGTATATATCACCAGGAGCCCATTACCAGGAGCGTACCTATGTGATGGGTAGCGCCCACAGCACAGTAGACGATGTGGCTATTTATAGTATATATCACAAGGAGGCCATTACCAGGAGCGTACCTATGTGATGGGTAGCGCCCACAGCACAGTAGACGATGTGGCTATTTATAGTATATATCACCAGGAGCCCATTACCAGGAGCGTACCTATGTGATGGGTAGCGCCCACAGCACAGTAGACGATGTGGCTATTTATAGTATAGATCACCAGGAGCCCATTACCAGGAGCGTACCTATGTGATGGGTAGCGCTCACAGCACAGTAGACGATGTGGCTATTTATAGTATATATCACCAGGAGCCCATTACCAGGAGCGTACCTATGTGATGGGTAGCGCCCACAGCACAGTAGACGATGTGGTTATATTAATTATTTATAGTCGCGAAGTTCTGGTTGCGATTACCGTGTATTTTGTTCTCTTGCGCTTTGTTATTTTTAGCAGTTTGAACCGTGTTAATCACAATTTTTCAGTACATCCTGATTAGTTAAAAGTGACGGCCTTTGTTTCTTCTCGTGGGAAACACAAAGCTAAAAATAGCTACATCATCTGTTCTGCTGTTGGACAGACCGAAATATGGGAGATGCACGCTCCTGGTAATAGGTTCCTGGTGATACTAATTGGTTTAGCCGGCTAGCTGGTTTGATTTCCTTTTTTTTTTTTTTTTTTCTAAGTGGTGTTTCCGAATACAAAGAATAATTAAAAGATTACAAAACATTACAAAGAGTAAATAAAACATAATTATAAAGTAGTCAAAAGATTACAAAGAGTATATAAAACATGAAGTAGGCAATACACTAGAATTATCAGTCACTGTCAAACAGGGGTGAGTAGTTGGGTGTAGGCTGTGGGAGTGTAGGCTGCTGCTGAGGGGCATAGTAGGACGGTGGCACCAAGGGATAAGAGGACATACTGGGAACTCTCATGGGGCGTTCGGGACATAATTAGGCTGGGGGCCTTCCACATGATACTGGTACTCGGTCACAGTTGATTGTGGACCTTCTGCAGACTCCTCTTCCAACTAAATGAAGGCACACGTCGTGTTAGGGGGTGTGACAGTACAAATTTGATACATGCGATTGGGATTTCAGTTCTCGGAATGCGATATGCCTGTCTTCAATACGAGGTTGTGTTTGGTACATTTCTTCATCACGTTTCTTACCACCAGCTCCGGCGTGCATGTGGGTCGGGCGCTTTGTACTTGCCTTAACCACCAGCGCTCTAGGCGTTTTCCATCTTCGTGACGACTGGCGTAAAAGGAGCATTGGTATTTATCTTTAATGCCGGTACTTCCATCGCGCGCTTTCATATTCACAGTATTTGCCTCCACCAAGAATTTCCACCATGGTGACCATCCAAAAAAACAATGTACTTTCGGCGGCGCACATACAAAGATTTACTCACTGGAAACTCGCGCGAAGTAAATTCGCAAACCGGTGTTAACCAATGAAATGCGTGTGAGAAAAACGATACGTCGAATCAGAAGCCGCGTATTATGTTTCTTCAGGTGTGAGAAATAACAAGTTGTTTTTTCATTCACGACCGATTGCCAGCGTTGTGTGAACGAAGAACGTCGCTGTATCACAGCCTACCCAAGCGTAAGGTTTTTGATTAACCGTTTATTTTACAAGAATTGAATGGGAATTGAGAGAGTTTTTAGAAATTGTAATAATTCTGTAAATATTGAAATAAAAGAAACAAGACTTTACCTGTGTGTTAGTCAGTTATTGGGTTGTGTCTGTGTGCAATATCAGCGCATTTGGGCGATTTTTCATCCCGACAGAACCTGACCACTACTAAAGAGAGCGGAGAAGGCAGGACACTAATAAGGCCGATCTCCAACAACAAGACGAACTCATAAAATATTTTCAACATGAAAATCAATGTCTGTGCCATCGGCAACTTACTGCAACTGCATCGGGCAGGGTTTACTGCTTGACCTTTTGCTATTAGATCCGAGATATGCCTCTTTTTCGAGGAGCAAGCTGCCATAGAAAACCATTGAACTATCACTAGCCTGCCACGGCAAGAAGCGTTGCCGTGGCATCTTTATCGAGTGCCGAGGTGTAAAAATTGGCGGTTAGTAATAGTTCAATGGTTTTCTATGGCAGCTTGCTGGGTAGCCTGTGGCTGTATTAAGCTAACGTTTATCAGCGAATAAAACCGAAGAACTTAATGTTAACGGCCGAAACGAGAAATGAGCGAAGAATGGTTTGTTACGTTTGATTATTCAGTTGAAGACTCGCGTGGAACGGCCTAGAAAACAAAAACACGAAAGAAAAACAAGCGGGATGTGAACGTATTCAGTTGTTGTAGCCTGCAGTATGCAGTCTTGAAACCCGCATGCGGTCTTTAACACACTCTGGCTGAACAATAGTCTTCACTCTGGCTGAACAATAGTCTTCACTCTGGCTGAACAATAGTCTTCACTCTGGCTGAACAATAGTCTTCACTCTGGCTGAACAATAGTCTTCACTCTGGCCTTCGTGGATGTGAAGAACACAGGATCTGAAAACAGCGAACAGAGCCGAGTATTTGGAGTTCAATGAAAGGCAAACCAAGCTTAATAATAAACAAAACGACGAATAGGAAAGGGATTCTTTGATGCTCGAGCAATATTTGTTTTCTGGCATACGTACTAATAGAGATCTGCAAAATGCAATAACATTTAAAACTTCCCGCAAATTTTACCACCCAGTAAAAAGGAGCTTGCACTGATACGTATATGTTTGGAAGAGCAGACTGAAATTGGAGATGAAATAACTTTGTAAAAAAATAATATTTAAAATCTTAATAAATGCTGGAAGAACGACACTAAAAGAAAGTAAGGTCGAGTCAAAGCACTATGAAATAACAAGCAAATTTCACGGCATTTTCGTGCATTTCTCCGGCAATTCTTCTGATTTTTTTTCAGGAACTGTTATGTTTGTAGCCTACGTCTAGTCGATTTTTTCCGGCTATTAACTCCTTCAATTTTGAAGATTTTTAAGTGAGCGTCGAGCCAGTAAATTATATTCTTAATGTCAAACCAGTACTGAATTTAAAAGCCCAAGTAAAGTTCACCCTGTCGATGGGTCTTGTCGTACTTGTACTGATTCTTGTTATTGATAAAAGCGCTCGTGCCCGAACACTCTGTACAGTGTCAAATATATATTTATTAAACTGGAATTTACCACGGAAACTCTTCATATTCTTAAGAGTACAGCCCGCTGAGTACATGAGTGAAACTATGGATTCTTTCTCAAAAAGTGAATTTCAAGTCACTTGTCACAACATTTCATTGCCTTTACCACGGCGTATACAAGAGAAATTGACAGCAAATAGGAAACGACACACCGCTGACATACTGAAAATAATAATATGTTTATTCACCTTATCTCTTGGTTGAGACATAAGTATACAACAATGATTACAACAATGTTACTAAAAAAATAAAAAATAACCAGAGAATATAAAAAAAGAAAAATACATATATATGTAGACGTAGATATATTAGGTTACCTTACTACTAATTTCTTCATATAACTCCATTATTTGTCTGATGTAATTACAACTTGTCGTTAATATAGTTCTATCATTCATGGAGACGATATAATAATAAAGACTAGTAGGATCAAATGAAGAGAAAGATGGATATATGAGAAATAAATTATTCGAAAATAGAGATCTAGCTTGGGCCAATTTAGGATGGCTACACTGAAATACTGTAGGTAGTGGAATTCATCTCCAATTTCATTAGCACTACAGATGTTGCATAGTACTTAATTCTTGAATATAATTCTAATTTTGATTTTTTATTGTCCTTAATTATTTCATCTCTCTCTTCATCCATTTGCTTATATACTGAATTGTTTTAACTTAATTGCTAGAGCTTTAACGGTTTCTTTGGGATCTAGAGATGAGGGAGTAGTAAACGTAAAATCTAGCAACTTTAGTAAGTAAGATACGGTGGTATGTGCGTTTCCCAGGCCCCACTCTGAGGGTCCATAGTGAGACCCGAAACTATCAGCTTTCATGATTTTTTTGTAGTTAAATTAAATGTCGGGGGCGGATGCATGTGAGCGCTGAAAAATATGATTTCGCGCGCTAAATGGTAATTTGCTATTACTCATTTTGATTGACTCGAGCGCTTACAAAACCTTTTAAGTGTTGAAGACTGTTCGTGATCCGTGTAATTAATTGTACTCAAAAACTCCAAGTCGTATAATAAAGAGGCTATATATTGTAGTTGTAACGCTCTATAGGAAGCACAATTTACATAACTGGCTTATGTCTGGTTCCTTGGTTAAATAAACTAATAAAGTAAAACCAGTATTATTGCATAAGGTCTAGAAACTCCATTTCTGAATGTAATGCTTTGGAAAGTAATGTTTTTTAAGAGGGAAGACCAGCCGGTTCTTCTCCTTTGGAAATTGCTTAATTAATGTTACCGTTTATTTTTCCTTTCAATTTAAAATGTTCATCAAAAATCAGCGCGATTCGATCAGATAATACTTGACCATCCGCTATACATTGTATAGCTACTGACAAATAGTTCTCCTTACTAAGCTCAAATACGTAGCAGTACTAAATTATAAAGGAAATAACTAAGCCATCTATTATATAAGCCAGGCCGATAAACATATATTCTCATACTACTTAATCGAAGGAAAAGGAAACCGGTTGAGTTGTTTGAGACGTGCCAGCAAGTACTTATATAGTTTGGTTCTCAACTCGGATTCTAACTCACTGGCATCTTCTGTGCTATTTCATGTTATAGTTATATGGCAATCTCGATTTAATCAGTGACAGAGAGTTAAAGTAATAGATCCATGAACATGAACACTTCACCTTCCAACGCTTCTTGCTTCGTGCATGGATTATCATGGCATCCTACACTGGAAACATCCGCAAGCCGAATGTCATCTCTAGTAACAGTTATCGTCAACGGCGTCACATGTCCGTTCACCGTCCTACTGAACGCCTTGGTCATCCTATCGCTTGTTAAAAAGCCCTGTCTGCGTAGTAAATCCAACATCATTCTTGGCTGCCTTGCACTGACTGATTTCATGTCTGGTTTAGTGGCACAGCCCTTGTTTCTCGTCAAAGAGATAACGCATTTACAAGGTATTGGTCCGTTGTGCTTTATTGAGAACTCATTCGCGTTCTTCTTTCGACTACTTGGTCTGGTTTCTGTATATCACGTTGCCGTGATGAACATTGAAAGGTACATTGCAATAAAGTACACTCTCAGACACTTAACGATCGTCTCTCAACAACGTGTGACTGCCGCTGTCATTGCTGCCTGGTTCCTAGCCATCACTGTCAGCGGCCTTTCCCACCTCAACAGTTTTATTGTCCATTTAGGTCTGATTTCAACTGTCGTGCTCTCCGTTCTTGCTTCTATATACTGTTGTTTTGTAGTAACTTTGATCAGTAGAAAGCATCAGAGGAAGATTGCTGCACAACACCGCAGTGCTGGCTTACCTAAACACACTCTACAACAAAGTAATGTAAAGTTCATCTTTATCATAATCACCGTTTCACTGTTCGCATCTCACGTAGTGTCACTTTGTGTCATTCTAGCAGTCGGGAAAAATATGTTAGTATTTGCACCAATAATTCAAACACTGATTCTTCTTAACTCACTTTTTAATCCAATATTTTATTGTACGAGAAAATCTGCTTTTCGAAGTACGATGAAGGAAATTATAGGTATCTGCCAAAGTACGGTGCAACCTATAAATTAGGCTACAAAGTAAAGCCAGAACCAACCGTGACAGCTTCCCACTTTAATATTCCGATTTTACGTAAATTTAGAGGCACGACGAAACGAATTGATCACTGAAATGCTCGGTGTCCACGACAAGCATTTTGGTAAGCGCGCTCCTAAATGTTTGGTGCGCGCGCCAGAATATTTCAGTATGCCGTATGGCTCCCCTGGTTTTTGCAGTGTAAATGGAAATGTTCCTGATACGCGTGCCAGAAAATCTACGAGTGAAAAGGTAGTCTCGGTCCGCCTGCTTGGAGTACCATGCCGATAACGCTTGCTATGTCCTGTAAACAGGACTACAGGCTCTCGGCACCCCCTAGAATTTTAGGCACGAGACCCGGACGATACCATTTACGCGACAAAAATAAGGAATTTAATTGGTACGCGTTGAAAATTTAGGAACTCGTGCCATGTCCAAAATGCTTGTGATGTAAGTTTCTCTAAAAGAAAACTACATATATAACAAACTTCAGCGTCAATGGTTAGCTCAGTTGGTAGAGCACGTGCATGCGAAATCTGCTCCAAACCACAATGTTCAAGAAATGTTAAAGGAGAACTGAACCCTAAATCAATCCCGCGACTATGCAAACTTGTATTCAAGAGAAATAAGTTCTGCTATTTTTTTCCTTTGTGGTGACGGTTTAGAATGCGGGTCAGGCGTTCGAATCCAGGCCGCGTCCTTGGGCAGGGACGTATATAAGCCGTTGGCCTTGTTTCCTTCTACTTCTATTTATATCTTAGTATTAACATTAGTTTTATCTACCATTTTAATATTTTAAAACAGGGCTCCTATTGATAACAGTAACATTTTGTAACTGAAAGGATTACCCTGTTGAAATAAAGGTGTCTATCTATCTATCTAATCAGTATTTGAAGGGGACGTGAAAGAACCTGTTGTGTTATTTCAAGATTGTAAACTGCACGGCAGCACATTGCGCCACAATAGCAGTCCGTATCACAAAAATAACCTTGTGAAGCGCATTTGAATATATTCATATAGAATTTGCGCTATATAAATAAATAGCTTTATCTTTTTGAGCATTCGGCTTTATTTGTAATAACCAATCAATGTTCTAAGCTAGTACGAGATTCAAATAAAACTGAATTCTAAATATGTATGTATGCCTAATTATATAAGTGGTTGCTTAATATTCGGGACCATGCAGACGAAACAGCCGCTTTATCATCTGCGAGTAATGCATGGTTTTATTAAAGTTTGATTACCACACAACGAATTCTTCATATTATATTCAACCATTGGACTAAAGATGTTACACTAAGCTCGATATTTGTGCTCGATCAGTGTTCTTAAGAAGAATATACGTAGTGTTGACAGTGTAAATCATAAGCGAAGAAATCTTGGAAATAAACTGTAAATTTCTTACATGGATTGCATGTTTTTGATTGGTTTTTGGTTGGAGAGTTACTGGGGTTATTTTAAAGGATTTCTAATCCATCTACGATTTCGATCAGCAATTTTATAACTACTTCGACGAACGTTTGGCTCACGCCTGAGAGCAACTTACATTCTACGGCACCGATACCGATAGCAGAATGACCGCGTGACGGGATAGTGCCCGCAGAAAATTGAGATGCTTGTTCATAGTGTAAAACAGGTTGGAAGCCATTGTGTGAATTTGTAGGACACGAGGTATCACCACTCGATACACGTCCCCATATACGAAAACGTCGGAGCTGATATCATTCAAACTTTTCAGAAGACGGATTTGGATCGAATTTTATACTTCGTGAAACGGTACATGTACAAAGTTTAGCAATTCTGATCGTTGTGATTGCGGTGATTTTTACGGTGTTTTTGTTATGATATTTTAAAATATTTAACGTTTTACGTCATTGAATTTTATGGAAAATTCCTTTCAAGGGCGCATAAATCATTTCCTACATATCACACAAATTCTGTTTCAAGATTTCAATTTTCTTCTGAGATTTAAAGCGATAATTATTTATAAAAATCAGGTTTACCTTCAAAATAAGTACAACACGCGGTTTTGATATTTATTTTTAGATAAAATGGTTCGCGGGGCTGATGTATTGCTGGAGTAACCAATTGTTTCCTCAAATAAAAAAGTGTTTATACCACTTCCATTCTGACCGCAACAGCTAGCAGTTAAAAGTGTGGAATAACCGTTTCGAACATCATGTGTCACATTATTTATCATGTAAAACACCGGCATATTGCCGAGTCAGACAGAGATCTTCATGTTAATTGCACATGTAAGATGGTTTATGTACAAAACGACTAACAAACTGTGTACACATAGTCGTCAATGATTCTATATCGATCGCCTCCCCGTTAGCTCAGGGGTAAATCCCGGGGGGACTCCCCTATAAAAAAACTCGGGGATGCTCGTCGGGAAAAATGAATTTAACCCCTGAGAGATAGCAATTTGGGCGTGATCCATCATGACTTTTACCCCTCAGTGATAGTATACACATGTAACAAGTGTAATGATCAGAACAAAATTAAGGCCACCATCGGCAAGAGACCTTAAGTGATAGCAGACTCGTAGAAAAACATCCGCTTTAGCCCTTTAACCCCTAAGAGATAGCGTAGCCGACGATTGTGACCCCTAAAAGGTAGGATGACCATCCCCGATTTTTTTTGACGATTTTGACCCCTAAAAGATAGGACGACCATCCCCGACTTTTTTATAGGGTAAACTCCTGTCTGATATGAGGAAGGTTGAGGGTTCAAAATCCCGGCCGAACCAACACTCAGGGACTTTAAATGTAAAATAACTGAATAGGTAGAAGGTGCTGTCTTTACTTAATCTCGAACAGTAAATGGTTTTATCATGACCCGTACGTATATATAGAGGATATTTTATACGGTGGTGCGAAGATATGAAGTTCATCCTCCAGAGTCGAAAACGTTTCACGAGTGAGCGCAGCGAACTATATATCTTCAAACCACCGTGTAATTTTCTTTTTATTATATATGGACAATTAAACTGCTCTAAGAACTCTTATCTATTCATTTTACTCACTGTCAGTACAAACTTCTTCGTGATCCTTCTAAGTTGTTCTGGGGAGTTTCATCGGGCTTTTTAGTCTCTTCGTTGAAGTCGAGAAAATATTTAGAGAGTTTTAGATCGTATTTGGCATTTTGTACTCGGAATATTCATTATCATGCAGCTCATTTGTTTACATCTGTTACATCTTCCTCTGTGATTTTCAATACATATACATATGGGCATTTTAACTCAAGTATGCAAACACAGATAACTTCACTTGTATTTGTTCATAATTTTTAAATCTGCTGTCCTGTCCCATAATCCCTTTCGGTCTGGACGTTTGAGTCAAATTGACCGACGTTTTTATCTTTTTAATTAGCTGTATAATTCATCCCTCTCCTCCTCCAGTGATAACTCTAATAGCAAGTTCAAGTTCAGCCAGTTAATACAGAGGTACAAGTTTATCCCTTGAGTAAACTCGCCGTTACACGGTGCGATTTCATGTGAGACGTTCTAGCTGCGGCGTTTTGTTTTGCAGTTTCACGAAACTGAATGAAGCACTTAAAAGACTGGAATTGACAGGCGATACAAACATCAGTGTAAGCATTACACGCAAGTGCAGTGGCGTATTTATCATAGGTGAGAAACGACAAATTATTTGGATGGTCATTTTTTGTTGTTGTCAACTTTAACTTTAACTGTTTTTCCAATTCTTAATTTAAGCATCATTAGTAATTTTTATTCTTAGGATATTTTTAAGTCAATATTATGTAAATTAGCTATATCTTAAGTTTCTACTAAAACAATTAGGCTACTCGCTGTCAGTTTCTATGTCATCAATTATCAGCCACAAAATTTTCGCGCGCATTCATTGGCCAAAAGCGATCGCGTACGCTGATTTGTAGTTGCAATTGAAGCCCTGATTGTAGATTGTAGTAAAAACTGCCCTCAAAGCTATGGCGTCTCAGACCATATCAGACAAAAGGACAGAGCATTGAAAATTATCCAAGTAACAGTTCTTGTCAGTCATTACTCTGACAGATCTAATGCAGTGTTCACGAGGTGTTCACGTGAACAGCACCTACACAATGCAATCTGATTGGTCGATGACGACGGGCCTTGGTTCAATGGCATTCCAGCAGTATACCGCTGTCCCGAGTAAAAATCATATCTTCATTATAGTAGTTTTGATATTGTAAAGCAGGGCTACACATACATCCAAGCCGTCAAGTTTCAAGTTTTTTTAATTTTCACACTGTTTACATGTTATATAATAGGTACAAATAATTAATTACAAATATTAAAAAAGTCATATAACATAATAAAGGAATATACAAAATAGGTGTGCAGAGACCAAAGTAGCAGAAATGCTTTCAAGCTGGTCACCGCCTATGTTAATAGTAAGGACGATTGAGACATGTATTACGTGAAAAGAAGGAAAGAAAGAGAGAAGGATAGAAGGAAAGAACCGGAGCTATTGAAATTATAACTTAATTGCAGTGACTATATGACTACTAGTTAATGATAATAATCAATAAGATGAGTAACTAGTATATACAGATATTGTAAGTAAACAAGTCTATAATTATATAGCTATACATTCATTAAATGCTCATTATGAAAAGATGTAAGGTGTTTTTATTTGTTTACAATTAGATTTGGTCATCCAAAGAAACTTTTTGTATTTTTGTTTGAAAGCATGGTATGGAAGGTCTTTAAATTCTGTTGGTATAGATTCCCAGAGTTTGGGTGCGGAGGACCGAAATGTATGAATCCCATAATTTGTTCTCATTTTTTTTTTTTTACTCCGTCGGGAGTCCGCTATTCGACCGATTCCCGACGGTCATCGATCCATGTGGCCACTCCCGTCGGCCCAACATCGTCGTCGACCTCCCCGACTGGTTTTGGTTAGCGCGGAAATCGAATCGGCTATCGGTTGAATCGACGACAGTCGCATGTGTAGCCGCAACATAGTCGCCGACTGGTGTCCGAGCTGCAGTCTCACCGCTTCAGTCTGGGATCCGCAGTTGGCGATAAATAAATATACAATGTACTTTATAGCGTTACGGAATGTACATAAGTGGGTGCAGAATGTTGTTATGTAACCCGTTGGGATACCGTTGAGGGTGTATAAAGAGGAGTTATTTAATCAGTGTAAGAATCAATCGAAGGCGTTTCTCTACTTTGATACCTAATTTCTTTAGGACATATGTTAAGAATAGAAGAAATGTACTGACTACAATATGTATACGAAGTCCAAGGATTACGGCAAAGCTGACACAACGTTAGGATTTTATATTGAATGTTACAATATTTCGGCTGGCAAAACCAGCCTTCTTCAGGTACTACCTTATTGGTACTAATTTTCGCGTCGCTTTAATTTCGCGATTTTCGCGATTTAAAAAAAATCGCGAACTTAAAGCGACGCGAAAAAAAAATCCCGCGAAGTTTAATGTCGCGAAATTTAATACCCTCCTATATTTCTTGTTTTCTCAATTTAATGAAGAAACACATGTCTACGTATTGTGTATAATGTGTAAAAGCTCTATGGCATACCTACAGATGATAAACAACAGTTTAACAATCAAATTTCACTATCTGTGTTGCTTTGAACCTCTTCATCTGTATCGCTATCGTCATCTTCAAGTTCTTTCAGCACCTCTTTTGTACAGTCATTGAAATGGCCATCTATCCCGGGTTCTTTGTAATTTGAAACGACAATCTGTTTATACTTTTCAAGTATTGCCTTGTTCCTTTCGGTAAGATCCATCTCAGCTGTAACTTGTACAGGAATTTCCAATCCTCCTTGCACTAGGGGAGATCTTGTGTGGTTCTTGAAATAAAATGTTGTTTTTTTTCATTTTCGCGAAAATTAATTCCCTAAGAAAATAATTTTGCACCCAAATCGCGAAAATAAAGACCCGCGAAATATGCCGACCTTTTTTTCGCGAAATTAAGTGCCCGCGAAAATTAGTACCAATAAGGTAGATGTAACAGGTCTAGGTAGACTTGATTGGCCAACGTTATCTGCTGTAATGATACGTGTCCGACAAGTATCAATAAACGAGATGCCCGCCCCTTATCTGTTGTTTGTGTTTAATGCAGTTTAGCTATAAAGTGTGTTATGCTCGTTTCAGTGGGATAAGTGCGATAAACTTGATGAAATTTCTGCTCTATGCATTTACATAGGTTTGACGTATTTGCATTTTCAGAAACATGGTTGGATGTTTCTATAAGTAATGAAATGATTAGCATTCCTATAATAACACAGACGTGACAGAAATAGGCATGGTGGAGGTATCGCTATTTATGTGTCGACGACGCTTGCCTTTTATTAGGCGCTGTGATCTTGAATGTGATTCGTTAGAACTTTGTTGGGTCGAAATTAAATTAGTTAACGGCACACATTTCTTTGCGGTGTTTGTTACCGACCACCATACAATAACATTGAGTCGATTTCTTCTTTCTTTGAACAGTTACAATGTGTCATTGATAAGATCCGTCAAATTTCTAATGCAATTATTGTCTTGATTGGTGACTTTAATGCTCATTATGATTTGCAAGCACCATCCGAGAGCACCGCTTTATATAAACTGGCTTGCTTGTAATGAACTTTCCCAACTCATTTTCGAACCAACACGCATTACAAACACACATGCGACCTTGCTAGATTTAATAATCACGGATTCGCCGGGAGTTTTGTTAACACTGGCACTTTAAGCCCTCCTTCTAATTGGATCACTGTGTTGTATTTGGCAAGATAAATTTCCCGGTTAGCAAAATGTCATGCTTTCTTTGGAATTTTAATTCACTTAATGAATTGGAGTTAACTAATAGTCTTATTGTTATTGATTGGGAACCTGTTTTCTCTAATGCTACTGATATTGACAAGTTTATAACAAGTGGCATGAACTATTTCAGAAAACTGTGGAAGCCTACATCCCCCATAAAACTATTATTATACGCCCAAGTGATAAGCCCTGGATGACCTGCGAAATTAGACGCGCTATTCGCAAAAGAGATAGACATTTAAAAAGATATAATAATTCGAGAACGACCTCTAGATGGGAATCATAGAGAAGTCAGCGCAATTTTACAACAGCGTTAATACGAACAGCTAAGAAAAAGCACATAGAGAACACGAATAAAGTCCTATCAAATCCAAAGACGCTACCTAAAAAATGGTGGACCACAGTTAGGTCTTTTGGGCAAAGGAAAGTTAACCAGTCAATTCGATCTCTTTTTGTCTTGAGACCAACAGCCTTTTGTCTCTGCGGATTTGGCAAGGAAACTGTTAAACACTATTTATTAGATTGTCCTCTATATGCCGCAGTGCGTCATACGTTATTTGCCTCCGTTGCACTTTTAATCCCTCACTGGCAAGTTACATCGGATAATATAAAAAGTGAACATACTACTCAATGGCTCTTCTGAATTAGGCAGTAAAAAATATACAAGTTTTTATAGCAATAGAGTTTTATATTATCGAAACAAAGCGTTTTGATTAATTTAACTGGCTTTAGAGTAGTATTACCAATTTTATAGTTATGCTGTCATATTGTTCCTGCTTTCTGATTCCCTGCAGTTTATCTATCATTATTATAAGTCGCCTTCTTTTTCTCTACCTTACTCGCTATAAAATTGTAATTGTAACTGTAATGTGAGCTTCCTAGATGAGCACCTGGTGCTCTTGAGGCAAACACTAGGAAATTATATGTTTAAATAAAATATATATATATATATATATTTCCTCGTTTAAATTCTCGTTGCCGCTATAATTGTTTAGAAAACATCAAGCAGAAGTAAAAAGTGCGCAGGAATTACCTACTGGCGATGATATTTTTTCAGATTTATTTGATTTGTGCGACGACGTTTTGGCAAATATGTCAATGCCAGTGAGTGTAATGAGTTCTCTACTTCATCATTTAATAAGGAATTGGACTGAGCGTTTGCTTACAAGTCTTGAGTCGGCGAGATGTGTAAGAGAGCGTTTACATATCGATCATGTTACAAGTATAATCACATAGGTCACATAGCACGCGGCCGTGGCGTGATTAATGACTAATAGGATATAACGTAATATCATGACATCCCCCTTTCCGTGAGAGTTGTGAATCAATATTAATCAAGTTGATTATAACTGGAACCTTAAAAATATCTCTACTTGAGTGTTTCTAAATGTCTCTTAATGTATGGACATATACACTTGATATATTCTATGTCACGGTTCACATGTAGCGGTCTGGTGGCTTGATAATCCGGCCACTGCGTGTCATCGTTGTCTGCGGTGCAGCAGGTTGTTCCACAGCCTCCGGGGTGGTGTTGGTGGTGGGTTGTTGTATCGGAGGTGGTGACTCCCGTATGTGGATGCGGTTGCGGCGTAACTCCCCTCCTGCAGGTGTGGCGACTCGATATGATCGTGGTACGTCTTCCAGCTTCTCTGTGATGACTGCAGGTTTCCACCGGTGTGTCGCGGGGTCTTGTATGGTGACTTTCTGACCTGCTTCCAGAACTGGCAGTGGCTGAGTGTGGCGGTTGTAGTAGAACTTTTGTAGTTCTTGTCGTTCTCTAAGCCTGTTGGCGATCTCTTCGCTGTCGCTGTTTCTCGGAAGGAAACGAGGGAGGTTGTCTTGTACCTTTCGTCCCAGTAACATTTCCGCCGGAGATGGTAGCTTGTTGTCAACTGCGGTCGCGCGTAGACACAGGAGAGCCATGTTGGGGTCATTGTGTGTCTTCTTGGCTTTCTCCAGCAATGCCTTCACCGTCTTCACCTGTCTCTCAATGAAGCCGTTACTGCGAGGTTAAATCGGTGAGCTAGTGACGTACTGGAAGCCGTACTCTTCAGAAAACTTGTGGTATTCACTGCTGAAATTGTGTGGACCGTTGTCAGATCTTACTACTTTAGGTATACCATGCTCGCTGAATATTTGCTTTGCCATTTCTGTGACAGTTTTGCTGTTGCTCTGACCGTTAGGGATTTTCCTCACAAACGGGTACTTGGAGAAGTAATCCGCGATCAGGAGGTATTCCGAACCGTCCAGGTAGAACAGGTCAGTACTGATTGTGTAACATGGTCTCGGTGGTACTTCAGTCTGGATGAGTGGCTCCCTTGCTTGGCTTTGTTGAAACTCCTGACATGTGGTGCACGATTTTGTGGTCCTGTCAATGTCATTGTTGAGATTCCTCCAATACACAGATGATCTGGCTCTGAGTTTCGTCTTTTCCGTGCCTTGGTGTGAGCCGTGTAGTTTGCCTAGGAATTCCGGTTGAAGGGTGGTGGGTATGATAATCCTTTGGGCCTTCATCATGATACCGTCGTCGATGGCGATTTCGTCTCTGTATGACCAGTATGGTTCTACCGGTTCCGGTACTTGTTTGATGGTCGTTGGCCAACCTTTGTACACAACATCCTTGAGTGTAGTCAACTCGCTGTCGATGCTCGTTTGCTCCTCGATTCTGCGGATCATTTCACTACTGAATTGTGGCCATACCTCGTGGATCTGCACGTTCATGTCTTCGATTGGAAGCTGGTCTTCAGGTGATAGTCTGGATAAAGCTTCTGCTAGGAGCATGTTCTTGCCAGGGACGTACTTGATGGTCAAGTCGTATGGTTGCAGTCTTAGTAGCATTCTCTGGAGTCTAGGCGGTGCTGCGGTTAGGTGCTTGAGGTGGAGGCTTGTGGTCGCTATGGACTGTGAAGGGTCGACCGAACAGGTAGGTGTGGAACCTTTCACATCCGTAGACCACGGCGAGGAGCTCTCTTTCTATATTTGCGTATCGCGTCTCAACGTCAGTGAGTGCTTTGCTTGCGAAAGCTACGGGTTTTCCGTCCTGGATTAGAGCTGCGCCGAGACCTTTCGTCGATGCGTCTACTTGCAGGGTTATATCCTTCTTGTCGTCAAAGTAGGTTAGGGTGACCTCTTTGCTTATCGATTCTTTGATATGGTTAAAGGCTTCTTGGTAACCTGCATTCCATGTGAATCTGTTGTTCTCTTTGAGGAGTTCTCTCAGGGGCGCTGTTATGACGCTGAGGTTAGGGATGAACGGTCCCATGTATGTTGCTAGACCGAGGAATATTTGAAGCTCGCGGCGGTCAGCTGGCTTCTCCATCTGCTTAAGCGCTGAGACTTTTGCCGGGTCTGGCTGTACTCCGCTGTTACTGCAAATGATGCCATAGAACTTGATCTTCTGCTGCTTGATGTGGCATTTGTCCGGGTTTAACTTTAGCTCGGTTTCGAGTGACGGCCTCGTGACTTCGTGTACTGGGAGAGCAAGTCAGTGTAAATAACAATGTTTCTGTCCCCATATGGCCTTTATAAGGGAACAAAAACTCCCATTAAGGGAACAAACGAGCCTCTTTGGGGAATAACAAAGCCCGTTAAGTGAATTATTTAATTGAGCCCCTTTAGTTTTGTCACCGAAGATGAAGTGAATGTAAAATTATGTTGATTCACCATGAGGGAAGACACTCGAAAGTAAAAAGACAGAGATCGAGAATCCGGGCTCTGAATACCTGTTATAAAGAAGATAATAAGATCCATGAAGATGAAGAAAACGAGACAAAAACTGAAATATATTCTCAGAAAATACACTCCTAAATGACTTAGCTACCGATTATAAGTTATGGTATGTAACTTTATGTACACAGAAACGACTGCTTTTTTAGTATTTTTTTGAATGTGAGTTTAACATTTTTTTAAAGCAGACAGGCGTTCAAGCAAACCAGAAAATATTAAGTCCTGTTTATTCGACTACAAATTAACAAATTCAGCTCAGTGTACATTGACAAGTGAAAGATTTTGTGTATCAAAGGTCGAGCTCTTGCAATTGACCTCTGGTGATATTGAATTAAATCCAGGTCCTACATCAGTACATGTATTCAAAATAGTAGTAATCAAATTACAGCTGTAGTATTATAAAGTTGCAGTATAATATTACAATTTAGATTACATCAACTTGGATTGAGACCTAGATCTTGGAGCTAACTGTTTTTTCAGAGCTATTTCACACCAGATGTATATGTATGGTGATCCTAACCATCACCTAGACATTACAGGTGCAAGTATTCAATATTGAAGGGATAACCATGAACACTTCATTGAAAGTAATACTGAGAATTCGTGGATGGCATATTTGACTAATATGTCAATGCAAGGCACAACATCAGCTGGGAGGGGGAGATGGGAAGAGCAGAACAACAATAGACTCTAGTTTTGTTTTAACATCAGTTAAAATAATCATTAGGATAGCATCTGCTCTAATAACAAATCATTAAAAAATAGCATACAAAATGTCCACTCTCAAAAACATTTTGATTACCACTTGCATATATATATTATATATACCGTAAAATCCCGGTTATAAGCACCCCCGGTTATAAACCCTCTAAAACCCCTTACAAACTTGTAGAAACCCAGGGCTTATAACCAGGAGTTTATGGTATTGTACTAGTCGGAGCCTCGTTCTAAAACGGGGGCTGCACGTGTTGTTGTAGTTAGAGGACACGGGGAGCGTTCAGTTTTGTGAGAGCTAGTGTAAGAGCTCTAGTGTAGTGTTTTGTTAAGTTCATTAAACTTACTTTAACCAGGCTCGAGGCTTGTTACAATTGGTGGACAGCGGTGGAACGACATAAAGCGCGATGGAGTCGAAGCAGAGTTATCCCGTCGAATTGATTCTCGAATTCCCGCCCAGAGCAAGGAAATTCTAAATGGTGACTTGCAAAACACCTCTAGTTCCACGGATTTCAGGCAGTTAAAGCAGCAGAACGTCGAATTCAAAGAGGAAAGTGCCGAGTATTTGGATCAAAGTGAAGGCATTTCATGTTTTTTCTGGAAAGCTAGTAACCAGGGCCGCGCGACAGGAAAAGGAGGAAAACGCAGATTGGCGCAAGGAAAATGGACTTCCCCGGAACCAAAGTGACAAGAATAAGGAAGATAACATTCAAGACCTCCATATGAAACCCGTAGAGGAAAATTCTCCTGGAAAGCAGAAACATGTTGGAAAACAGGAGTTAAAGCCAGAGAAACCTAAAATCTGTCCAGCTGCGTTTGATGGCAAAACCTCCTGCATGGGAAGATTATTTTGCTCAATTTGAGCTGGTAGCAGAAATTAACAAGTGGGATGACCATCTCAAAGCAACCTACCTGGCTGTAAGTCTCACTGTGCCAGCACAGGCCGTTTTGGGAGACCTTGACCCCCGAACAGAGAAAGGACATTGGTGCACTGACCAAGGCCCTGTCAGCAAGATTTGGAACTGAGAACCAACAAGAAGCCTTGAAAAGTTGGTCAAGACACAGAGATGAGACACTCCCAGAGCCTGGCGCAGGCAGTTCGGAGGCTAACACGACAGGCATACCCAGAGGCCCTTCAGAGCCTCAGAGAGACTCTTGCTCGGGATAATTTCATGGATGTACTCGAGGATGTTGACATGCTTTGGAGGGTACATCAGAGCCGCCCCAAGACTCTAAACGACGCCCTTACCACAGCCGTAGAGCTTGACGCATTCCTTTCCGACAACAGAACAGACAGGCTCGCGCCGTTATTCCCAATGACAACAAGGTCAGCGGACATAACAACCAAGAACAGGGTGTGAGCTGTGAGCTGAAGGAAATCAAGCTGATGTTAGAAAGGATCTTAAAGGACAGGGCACGACCGCTTGGAGCAGGGTATACAGGGTGCCATACCTGAGGGGATCGAACACATTATCAGAGGGACTGCCCAAAAAAGGGAGTGGAAGAGGAAGCTAAGTCGGGAAATGGAGGACAACCGGGCTCGCGGGGTTGACCTCGGTTGGAGCTTCAAAGGACAAGCCCCTGATTCCAGTAATAGGAATGAAAACTAGTGGTATGTGGACTGCTCGGTTGAAAACGTGTGTGTGAAGTTTCTTGTTGACACTGGGGCATTACAATTATCAAACTGTCCGTCTATGACAAGCTAAGATAACTGAGGCTTCAAAACCACATCTCGTAGACCCCAAACAGAGCATGGTTTTGGCGGATGGAAGAACTCTGCCCTTTGTCGGTCGAGGGGAGTTCAAAATGAGTGTTGGACCGTTAACAGTGGACCATTACACAGACAAGAAGAAGCACGGAAGGAGGTCAGTAGCATGCTGGAGCGAGGCATAATCGAGCCCTCGTGCAGTCCATGGGCCTCGCCAATCGTCCTGGTAAAAAAAGTGACGGCTCAACAAGGTTTTGCATTGACTACCGCAAACGAAATGCAGTCACCACCAAGGATTCCTATCCTCTTCCTCGTATTGATGACACCTTGGACGCCCTTGCTGGGTCCCAGTGGTTTTCAACCTTATAATAATAATAATTCCTAACGATAATCATAGAAATAATACGATCATTAATTAATTAATTAATGTTCGGTATCTAGCGCATAGTTAATGTCATAAAAACCAGCCTATCTTATGTAATTTCACTCAACTAGATGAAATTTTTGCGTACTAATTCGCGCAAATGAAGTTCAGGGGGGGTTAAGGCGTTTTGTTATCCGTTTTTCGTTGGCCGAGCGGGGCCTCGGTAACCGTTTAACTTTAATTATGTGGTTCTGTGTTGAACTTGAAATCTTAGAAACCGATCAGTTTTGTCATGAATGACATTCTGGAGACATTTTGCTAACACAAATGGGTTTACCATTTCCAGGGGGAGTGGGATAGGGAATAATTGTAATTTATAGCTTGGAGGTGTTAATGTTAGGTACGTTGCGTTATGTTAATGCGAATTAAAACAAGCCTATCATATGTAATTTCATCCAACTAGATTTTTTAAGTAATATTCGCGCAAATGAAGTCCAGGGGGGGTTAAGCCATTTTGAAATTTTGTTTTGCCTGTCATTTCCTCCCCTGAACATTAACGTTAACCAAATTGTGAAGACCCCTTGCAGTTTTCCATGGGTAACATTTTGGTGAAAACCCCATGTCTCTACGATGTTCCTGTCTACCCGTAAAAATCCATCGCCCTTTCCATTTTGGCCGCAAAGCTTGCTGGGACAGTTTCATTTGCTATTTCCGAGTCCAGAACTGGATTAAATAACGTTGCAGCGTTAAAATCATAGTTTTGCTAGTAAACACGACGAACATAACATATTGGTTGCAAATTTGGGGTAAGATATGCGAACCATGCAAAACTGAGGGGGGAGGGATGGAAAATCCTATGCATTTCCTGTTAATCATGGAACCCTCCCCCATTAGAAGTGGCTAGAATGATGTTGCAGCTTAAAAATCATAGTTTAGCTTAGGTAGTAAACACGACGAACACAACATATTGGTTTCAAATTTGGGGTAAGAAATGCGAACCTTACAAAACTGAGGGGGGAGGGGTGAAAACTCCTATGCATTTCCTGTTAATAATGATACCCTCCCCATTTAGAAGTGGGTTGAATGAAGTTGCAGTTTAAAAATCATAGTTTTGGTACTAAACACGACGAATACAACATATTAGTTGCAAATTTGGGGTAAGACATGCGAACCTTGCAAAACTGAGGGGGAAAGGGTGAAAAATCCTATGCCTCAGTTTCCTGTTAATAATGGTACCTCCCCATTTAGAAGTGGGTTGAATAAAGTTGCAGCATCAAAATCATAGTTTTGGTATAACACGACGAACACAACATAGTGGTTGCAAATTTTGGGTAAGATCTGCGATGCTTGCAAAACTGAGAGGGGGGGTGGAAAAGCATATGCCGATCCCTGTTAATAGTGGTACCCTCCCCCTTTAGAAAATGATTGTATAAGATAGCAGCATCAAAATCATAGTTTTGGTACAAACCACGATAAATACAACGTATAGTTTGCAACTTTTGTGTAAGATCTGTGAAGCTTACAAAAATGAGAGGGGAGGGGTGGAAACCATTTACATGCATCGCCCAGAATCAATGGACATATCCAGTTCTGAATATAATTAAGTCCCCATAAGTACTTGAACGATTGCCCAGTTAATGAGGGGCGGGAGATTCAAATACAAAGTAAATGGCGAAAACGCTTCAACTAGCTTACGTTTGAAGCGCTCTCGCAGCTTCATTTTTGAGAGAAAAAATCATTTTCAATCGGCTTTTTAAAGCTAAAGCTCACATAAATCAGTAGAGCTATTGACCTCAGTTGTATCTTTCAAAAACCCATGTATCTTAGCCTTCTGAATCTAAGCGAGTTTTGACCGAATTTTGTATGGAAAACTGCTCAGTCCAATATTGAGGTCTCGATTTCTACTGAAATATAAGACGCACAAGTCATTTTCAATCGGCTTCTTGTAGACCCTAAAATAAGCTTTCAAATGATTCTTCAAGCTTCCCAAACGGTTAGAAAAAACCCTGTACCTTGGATAAAAAACTATAAAAAGTTTAACTAAAACGGCATTTCGTGCCAGTTATGATAATGTTTGTAGAAGCAGATTTGTCTATTGACAATTATCAAGTAGCGTGGTGTTGAGTCCCATGGGAGGTGATTAAGATCCTGAAAGCGAAGCGGGAACTTTAAAGCAAGCTAAATATATCAACTGCATTTTAGTTGCTTGGATACCAGTTTTATTAGCAAAACAAAAGAGAAGCTCAACATTATTAACATTCTGATTCTAAAAGTCTATCATGGCTGATAATAATATCGCAGCTCCGTTTCAAGATTGCACTTTTCCCGAGCCTGTTCATCCGCCATTGCTTTAAAGATATAAGTTCCTGCAGCTCTTTAAACGAACGAGGGAAATACACAAAACTGCGCAGTTATGACGTAGATAAATCCATAGTTCAGCAGTTAGCGCATGAGTAAACTTTTAAGCAAACGACTTTCGTACTTCTTGAGCAAAGGGATTTGGAATCCCAGTCTTTAAGGCAATTGTTTGTGTTATAAAACACCGATCTTTGTGAATTGGAGCGGAATTATCCCTAATTTATCTAGCCTATACTATACTCAGTTCAGTTTCATTGGGTGATTTTGTTTGACTTCTAGGACAGGAATAAGCTTGAATAACATCTCATTTTAAAGCTACATCTTCCAAGAATCTGTATTCAGACTTATTTGCGACGCGATTTGAAAACGACTGGGAGAAAATTGAGAACGGCTTGGAACACTGCTAGCCGTTTTGCCGACCGGCTTTTTTACCGCTTCGGCAACTAGCTCCGGTTAACCGTTAACCCGTTAAACTTTCTTTGTGGGTGATTTTGTGGATCCGATTTTGTTTGACTTCTAGGATACGGATAAGCTTGAATAACATCTCACTATAAAGCTACATCTTCCAAAAATCTGTATTCAGACTTATTTGCGATGCGATTTGAACACAATTGGTAGAAAATTGAGAAAGAGTTGGAACACTGTTTGCCGTTTTGCGGACTGGCTTTTTTCCCGTTTCGACATGACTCATGCATGAACACAGCTTGCTCAGTTTCTTTGTGGGTGATTTTGTGGATCCGATTTTGTTTGACTTCTAGGGCACGGATAAGCTTGAATATAACATCTCATTGTAAAGCTACAACTTCCTAGAATCTGTATTTAGACTTATTTGCGATGCGATGTGAACACGCTGTGAAAAAATTGAGAGCATGAGGTTTAAGCCAGGGGCTTTGTCGTTTTGCATGAGGATAAACTATTGTGTCGCTCTTTCATTCCATTGACGAGATAGTTTTTTAACTGTTTTACGAACTTCTATTGAATTGACTTGCACACTTGAGATCGGCTTGGGACTAGCAACTCCCAAAGCTCTTCCATTTGAGATCGGCAAGGGACAAGCAACTCCCAAAGCTCATTTATTTAAACCAATCGTAGGGCAATCCTTTAACTCATTAATATTATAATTAGCTGACCTTAATGTGTTCCAAAATCTCGAAGTGTCCCTCTAACAAAGCCCATTCTGGGCGATGATTATCGTTAGCGGTATCTACTTGTAATAATAATAATAATAATAATAATAATAATATTTTAACAGGGTGCCCATGTCACCGAGGTGTTTTTCAATGGGGCCCTGTATAAAATTTAAAAACAAATAACAAGATAAAAGATAAAAATGGCAAATTTTTTTTTAACTATGATGATGGAAACACTAATTAAAAACGTAGTAAAAAGTCATGAAGCAAATACTAATTTAGCTAAGAACGATAATTATAAGTAATCTTTAAGCTTACTTTTAAAACATGATAAAGAGCTAACACTACGAATCTCTAAAGGTATTCTGTAAGTTCCAATCCGTTATGGCGTGATAAGTGAACCGCTGCTTCCCCCAGTTTCTCTTGGGTTTGTGCAGATGTATGTCATCTGTTCTTCGGGTATTACTTCTCTATTTGTTATAAAATTAAAATCGTAGTCAATTTGGCCATTACGTAATTTATGTACCGTGGTACAGCGATGGAATTTACGACGTACCTTGAGCATTTTCCAACCTAGCTGATCTAAAGCTTCTCGAGAAGAAGAGAAGACTGGTAAACCTAATATGACTTTGGCGGCCTTATTCTGAATAACCTGAAGGGAGTCCATAAGTGTAATGTTATTTTTATCTCCCCAAATTATATCTGCATAATCTAAAATGGGTAAAATAAGCGCATTATAAAAAGTTAAACGAGCATGCAACGGTAAAAGATGCCTTATGCGCCTCAACAGGCCAATGCGCTGATTCGCCTTAGAAATAACATTATCTATATGATCGCACCACGTCATGGTTTGGTTTATAGTCACACCTAGGTACTTAAATGAATTAGCGCGCGTAAGAGAGGAACTATTGATAGTAAGTGATACGTCATTACATGCCTTTAACTTATGTGAGCTACCAACTAGAATAAAATTAGATTTACTAATGTTCAGCGTCAAAAGGTTATCATTGAACCAATTAGCAACATTTGCTAGATCACTGTTGAGTGTCTGTTCGACAATACGCGGGGATGACGAAGAGAAGTAAATGACTGTATCGTCAGCATAAATAGATATCTCACAGGATTCCAGACAATTTGGAAGATTGTTAATGTATATTAGGAAGAGCAGGGGACCAAGAATACTTCCTTGAGGCACTCCAACAGGTACATATTGAGTAGAGGAGTACTTGTTGTCTATTACAGTTACTTGAGATCTATTACAAAGGTAGGAGTTAAACCAATCAACTACGTGAGCTGAGACTCCGATGGAGGCCATCTTTGATAAAAGGAGATTATGATCGACCGTGTCGAAGGCTTTTGACAGATCGAGGAAGGCTGTACCAGTTATTAGTCCCTCGTCCATATTCGCTAGAATGTTGTCTGTAAAATGCGCCAGAGCGATGCCAGTGGAAAGTTTTGGTCTAAAACCAATTTTTTTTGGGGTCAGAATATTCTCTTTGCAAAGAAAGTCATAGAGCTGACCATGCACTGCCCCTTCAAGAATCTTGCCAATTGTAGGCAGGACTGTGATCGGTCTGTAGTTGTTCACATCAGATCGATTGCCGCTCTTGAATAGCGCTGCGACTTTACCCATCTTCCAAATTGTAGGAAATGATCCTGACTCAGTGTAAAGAACGAGTGAGAGAGGTGCTTAGAACAGCAGAGGAATCTTTCAAAAGTCTAGCGCTTATCTGATCTAAGCCAATGGCCTTGTTTGTTTTCAGGGTTCTGAGCTGATTTCTAACAAATTGTTCATCAATCGACCGAAAAACGAATTTGGTCTCTTGTTCTTGATCAGGCGCTGGACCACGACGAACGGAGCTGGGAATATTAAAATTCGCCTTTAATTGATTAGCCAGTTTTGTCCCAATAGACGTGAAATGTACATTAAGAGTTTCTGTGATTGATTGAGGCTCAGTAATAGGCACACCCTCTGAAATAAGACAAGTAGTGCGAGGGGACGATTTGCGGCCTGGAACGTCATTTATTGTCTTGCTTGGGTGTGCTTTATTCTTTTCAATAAGCTCATGGTAGTACGTAGACTTGCATATCCGTACCTGCTTGTTTACATAGACTTTTAATTTCTTGTACATTCTCCATTGATAAGGCGACTTTGATTTGACGGCTTTGCGAAGGTGGTAGTCGCGGTCACGCATGGCCTGACTAAGTTCAGACGTCATCCAGGGAACTTGAATTCCCTTTACACGGGTTCTTTTAACTGGCGAGTGCCGGTTTGCCACACCCGCGAAAAGATTGTTTCAGGTTTCCACCGCTAAATAAATATCTTCAATGTGTTCCACAGCACTCCAATCTATCTCTTGTAGTTCTTCAACTAAAGTGTTTCTATCGTAACTACGATACGAACGGTACTCAATTGTTTTTGGTGGAGCTCTGGGAACACCGGATTTCATCGTGCAATATACAAGTGAATGATCGCTAATCGCAGAGGGAATCACACCGGATTCAACAATGCGATGATTGTTATTGACGAATAGCAAGTCAATAGCTGTTCTGGTTTGGTAAGATATTCTAGTTGGAGTATTAATTAACTGTTCCAAGTTGTGTACATTAGCAAAACGTTGAAATTTTTGCTTTAATTTAAATGCAGGATCACTTCTCGACGACAAAAAGTCAATATTGAAGTCTCCCAATACGATAATTTCAGAATCGGCAGGTAGTTTAGCTAAAGATTCGTTTAGCTCATCGATGAGTAAATCACAGCAAAAGTTTGGAGGTCTATACGTGCAGCAAACAAATTGTTTCTTACATTTGGGTCGACTTAGTTCAATCCAGCATGTTTAAGTGTTTGTAGAGAGATCCGAGCGATGTACGTAGGGAATGCCATCTAATATAAATATTGCTGTGCCGCCACCACGCTTGTTACCACGATCATGTCTTACTAAAGTATAGCCTAAGATGCTAACTTCAGATTCCAATATGGAAGAGGTTAACCAGGTCTCTGATACCGTAAAGATATCAAAGGGTTTATCACGAATTAGAAGCCGAATAGCGTCCATCTTGTTAATCATACTTCGTACGTTGAGATGGGCCACTTTGAAGCCACGGGCTCTTGGAAACTTATCCATGTCAACAGCACTGTCATTTGCTGGACCTGGCTGGACTTCAATGTCATTTGCTAAGCGAATAAGCAGCACTGAAATAGATGCATAAGTCATAAAATGACAACCAAGGACTACACGGGCCGAGTCCGGAATAAGTTTCTTGAGCGTCGCCACGCTAGATTTGGTTGACGGGGCGAAACTTCCATAAATTCGGGGACTTGAAACTTCTGTCGCTGTGTAGAACAGATGTCTTTGATTAAACTTTGAATCTCTAACATTGAAGCCGGATATACATATTTGATAAGTAGAAATAGGGAAATACGAGGACATCACGGAGACCCCTAAAAGCGTGACCGGCCGCCATTTTTCTTTATCATCAAACTTGGACTTGTCGAGTGGATACTGGCAAGTAGAAGTCCAGACCGGAGATCGACCCAAGACTGCGTTCACCACTGGGACGGGTTTGTACCAATTCACAGTTATGCCGTTTGGCCTCTGTAATGCTCCCGCGACATTCGAGCGTCTGATGGAGCAAGTTCTCACAGGCTTACCGTGGGAAATCCTACTGATATATATGGATGATGTCATTGTCTACGCCAATTGCTTTGAGGAGGAGTTGGAAAGGTTAAGGTGTGTGTTCGCAAGGCTCCGGGGGGCGAAACTGAAGCTGAGCCCAAAGAAGTGTTACCTTTTCCAGAGCAGCGTGAAATACCTCGGACACGTGGTGAGTAGCGCCGGCATCTCGACAGACCCCAACAAGCTTGCAACCATAAGAGACTGGCCAGTCCCCTCAAACACGAAGGACTTACGGGCTTTTATCGGCTTGTAAAGGGGTTCGCTGACATCGCTAAGCCCCTCTACCAACTACAGGAAAAGGGAGCTCGCTACAATTTGGACGGAACTTCACCTATCCTTGCATTCCCGAATACAGAAGACCGGTTCATCTTGGACACTGATGCGAGCAACATCGGAGCGGGTGCTGTATTGTCGCAGGAGCAGGAAGGACAAGAGAAGGTGATTGCTTACTTTAGTCGCTCCTTGACGAAGTCGGAACGGAACTATTGCGTGACACGAAGAGAACTTCTAGCTATCATCCTAGCGATCCGCAACTTCCGTCACTACCTATGTGGAAAGAGCTTTCTCATCCGTACGGACCACGGCGCCCTCCAGTGGCTCCTGGATTTCCGGAATCCTGATGGTCAGACAGCACGATGGCTGGAGGAACTCTCCATGTATGAGTTTGAGATAGAGTACAGAAGAGGTCTCTCCCATGGCAATGCTGACGGCCTTTCCAGAAGGCCCTGCGGGGAGTGTCGGAAATGCGAGAGGGAGGAGGATAAAGAGTCGCCAACAGGAGCCGAGAGGAAGACCTGTAATGCGCCAAGGAAGTCCCCCGCGAAGGCTAAGGATGACACATGGGTAGAGCAATGGTCTAGAGAAGACATTCGAAAGGAGCAGATGGCTGATGAGGGCGTGTCGAAGATCATGGAATGGAAGGAAGAAAGTACAACACGCCCTGACTGGAAGGTGGTCGCAAAGGAAAGTCCAGATGCCAAGTCGTACTGGGCCCAGTGGGACCGACTATCGGTGAGGAATGGCATCCTTTACAGGCAGTCGGAGTCTGAGGTCGGGGACAGCGTGACCTGGCAGCTAGTCCTTCCCCACGGATTCAGGAATCTAGTGCTTCAGCAGCTGCACGGCAGCACAACAGCGGGGCATTTAGGGCTGAAGAAGACACTAGCGCGTGTGAGAGAGCGGTTTTACTGGAACGGCTATACACAGGACACACGGTGCTGGTGCACACGATGCGACACCTGTGCTTCTAGGAATGGGCCACCTAAGAAACAGAAGGCCGCCATGAACACCTACAATGTTGGAGTACCGCTTGAACGAATCGCTGTTGACATCACAGACCACTGACGACCTCTGATCACGGGAACAAGTACGTGCTGGTAGTGGGGGACTATTTCACCAAGTGGACCGAGGCTTACGCCCTACCCAATCAGGAGGCGCAGACGGTAGCGAAAGTACTTGCGGAGGAGTTCATCCCTAGGTATGACGTCCACAGGGAGATTCACTCGGATCAAGGGCGCAACTTCGAGTCCGCCTTGTTCAAGGAGGTCGGAAGGCTTCTTGGCATGGACAAAACAAGGACCACGCCCTTGAGACCACAGTCGGATGGAATGGTCGAACGATTTAACCGTACCCTGAAAGCAATGCTCGCCAAGTTTGTGGATGAGAACCAACGTGACTGGGACTGTCACCTTCCAATCCTCATGATGGCATATCGTTCGGCTGTACACGAGACTACACTGAGGCTGTTCTCCAAGTGAGCTTATGTTTGGCCGAGAAATGCGTCTCCCTGTAGATCTTCTGTTCGGCTCTCCAGAAGAGAGCGACGATGTCAGTAACTATGCACAGGAGCTGCAAAGGAAGATCACCCGGGTACACCTATACGCTCGGGAACACCTTAACATCGAGAGTGGCAGGCAGAAACAGAAGTATGACCAGAGACTCAACCAGCGCGTTTACAACCGTGGAGATGCGGTGTGGTTCTAAAATCCGAAGAGGAAGGTCAAAGTATACCCATGCCTGCAGCGACCTTGAGAGAGCCCCTACCTCGTCCTGAAGCGGTTAAGTGATGTGGTGTACCGGATCCAGAGGAGCCCTCACTCGAAGCCTAAGGTCATACATCACGATCGTCTTAGACCATACCATGGTGATGTAGTACCTTCTTGGCTCAGCAACACTGGGTCACCACAGGCAACGGATGCTGGTAGTGGAGGTCCCGCGGAAGGAGGTCAAAAGAACCCGAGGGCTCCGTCGACAACGGATACTGGACGTGGAGGTCCCCCGAGAGGAGTTCGGAAGAACCCAAGGGTTCCATCAACAAGTGGCGGCAATCCCCCAACAGGCAGTACAGACGCCCCTTCCGCAGGAGATACATGTAGTGACAAGGGTCGAACCAATCAGCAGGAGTCAACAGGGCGACCATCCCGCACTAGGAGGGCCCCCGCTTGGGCCAAAGACTATGATTTGGACACATAGAGTTGTTTTGCTTCGTTTAAGGACACTGGGAAGTGTCCCTCTTGGAGGGGTAGTGTACTAGTGGGAGCCTCGTTCTAAAACGGGGGCTGCACGTGTTGTTGTAGTTAGAGGACACGGGGAGCGTTCAGTTTTGTGAGAGCTAGTGTAAGAGCTCTAGTGTAGTGTTTTGTTTGGTTCATTAAACTTACTTTAACCAGGCTCGAGGCTTGTTACAGTATTATAAAATTATTTCCCCTCTCTCTACCACAGCTATGGCAAATAAAGACAGACATCTTATGCTACGTGCATAATGTTCCACCAGTGAAAAAATCCAGCAATACAACATACTTCACTGCACATCTACAAACTTCTGAAGAAAACGTAGTTAAATTAAGCTGTCTGTTTCAATCCAAATAAGAGAGACATTGTCTATCATCACAAACAACAGAAATCACCTGTCAAATTATCAAAATACAAAAAAAGCACCAAAGATGGTCAAAAGGATATAGTAACAACTAACACCACTTCAACTACAGCCACTGCATCACTGCCCTTTCGACACAAAGACCTTCCCACCTCTATTCTACCAACAATATATTCTCTCAAAGAGATATCTGAAAAGCATAGTTAGTTTTACTCACAAAACTTGTACATTTTGAAATCCCTACTGTTAGTTAACTACAACAATTACAGTGCTGTACGCGGTACCATGGCCACCTAACAGCAACACGTTCGTTACAGTTAATATTGTAATTGACTTTATGATCAATTTATTCAAATGTCCTACAAAATTAATGGTGTTTCACAAGTGCTCACAAATACTGTAGCATTATTTACTATCATTAAAATGATATTGCAATAAAACTTGTGGCATATTCATTTCATATTAATTTAATAATATTATTGATCATTCCCAATTCAAGCCCAGTTTTATAGGAAAATCACATGCCTGACTCGGTAATTCCACGTTAAATTGCACGAGAAAACCGATATCGCCCGAGTCGCTTTCCTTGAATCGCATAGTCCGATGAATTACTTGAAGATTTAGTACTTTTGTTGATATTTTGCTAAGTTATAAATAGCGCGCGTAGTCTAGTGGTGATTCCACTCTGATTTCGTCTGATTTCCCAAATGCACCGTGCGATTCAGCTTTGGCTATGCGATCCTAATATATATTTCACTCATCATATAGCAAAGAGTGTACTTTTTAGGTGGTAGATTAAATATGAGCGGATGTGAATAAGTTATCGTGCTTGTGAAACGAAACAATAATTGGAATGCACCTTATTGTTATGTGATTCTGAGTATGTCCCATAGGAGTTACAGATATTTATCAAAAGTTATACATACTTATTAGCTAAGTACGAAATCTTACGAAATTTACTCATTAATAACTTTATTGGAATTTACAGCACTGTGCATGTGATCTGAATACTGAGCTGGGATTGGGTTTCATCCTCATTAATTATTCATGAATTTGACAATAATATTATACAGTAGACACATGTACCCATTGGGTACCTATTTTTGTTGTTGCTGTAATAAATTAAATACTGTAAAACTAGAAGTAATCGTAGATTATCGAAGTGGGTTCGACATAAAAAAATCACGATAAAGGACTGGGCTTCCTGTGGTGACACAAATTAAAATATATGTACCCTTTATTGCTACAGTGGTGTGGACTGTGTGTGTAAACAATCAACATCCTGATCAAAAATGTCTGTCTTAAAATAAACGCGAACAGTTTTGAATGTCTTGACTTATAAGTTATTCAAGGGGATGGACCTGTTCAGTTAAATAGGTAATCAAATGACTGGAAATTAATGTGGATCTTGAGGAAAGCTTTAACAAATTCCACAGATATAATGCACATTGATAGTTTAACCATGTGGTGTATGGCATTCAGATGACCAAGGCTGGCTCCACAATACTGACTAATGTTGGTGACTACACTCCAGTGTGGAACTTAAACTATATACTAATGTGTATAAACTACACTCCAGTTCCTTCAGATCATTCAAATTATTCTTCAAGTGAGGTCAAGATTGAGTGTCAGATTAATTTCTGATCAATGTTGCTAGTAAGATTTAATAATTGTGCCTGTAAGCATATATATATGTCAACATATCATGCACACGATCTTTGCCATTGATTAGAGTACATGCACGTACACAACAATAAAGAGTACTTTAAATTGTCCTCACGTTGTGTTGATATTTATAAAAGTTTCTTGACTAATCCGGCTCCAAGTGTGATTACAGATCAACTCTTAGTCTTTTTCACACACGTGCAGTGTTTAAAAAGTTAAATCTTCACAACTCACACAATACACTGTCAAATATTTCTCTTCAGGTATGATTATATTTATAGTATCTTGATGTATCTGTTCAGCGAAAACCACAATCCAATACAGCGAGCAAGCCAACGCAACGGAGTATTCGATTGCAAATTCACTCGGTTTGTCTATCGTCTTCAACTTTGCCGACAAAGACTTGATATATAGTTAGTCGGACATCAGACTTTGCCAATGCTCCACAAGTAGTACACACTTTCCTCGGGCATTGATAAATCGTACTTGCAAACTTTTTAAACATCATTGCATTTGAATGGGGAAATAAGACAAAGAAACCATGCACTGAAGTCCGAACGTCGAGCGAGCAGTGTAGTTACCAGTTTTCCGGCCGAGATAATTTATTCCGAAATGTGAATCCCTGACCCAAAAAAGTCTCGATTTCTTCCGCCTGTGAAAGCACAGGTAGCCCACACATGACCACAGGAACTCCACCGAGATTAGTATACGTTCTCCTTCGTCGAACGCAATAAATGTAATAGGAATTAAACTTGGGATGCTTATATCAAATTGTTACCGAATGGTAATCAGGTTAGAGGTCTTGAAAAGTTGCTAAATGCACTCACGTTCCGCTTATGCAAGACCTAGAGCGTGCACTATTTATTAGATAAGTACTTCCTTACTAATAATAGTGCAGCTTGTCAACAAGTTCTGGATGCAATAATAATAAAATTGAAGTGCGCTGGCTGCGATCTCTGGTATAGCGCAGAGAGAGAACAATGGGGTTGGATAGGAGCGGGAGCCCATTACCAGGAGCGTTCCTCTGTTATGGGTTGGGTCCCCAGCACAGGAGTAGATGAGGCTATTTTTAGATTCGAAATTCCCGCGAAAAGAGGTTGCCGCCATGTTGGTGCCCTTAAACAAGATTCCTCGTTAGCTTCTTTTGTTGGAGCACCAACATTTGAATCTCTGGGGATTGAGTGAAAACCAGCAATTCGAATTCCCGCGTTGAAAGTGAGAAGAATGATAATGAGAAGTGACGTTAGCTATCTGATTGGCTAAGAATAGCCTACCTTTGTTCTTTTTCGCGCGAAACGCAATGCTAAAAATAGCCTCATCTACCTCTGTGCTGGGGTACAGACACAGTGGGGAAGATGGACGCTCCTGGTAATGGGCTCCTGACAGGAGCCTATTACCCGGATCTCCTATACTAGATCTTTGAGTTGGCGTCTTTACACCTTAGGCTATTCATTGTTTTATAGACAATGTACCTTATTGTTAATTTCTTATGCTAGCGTGCAAACACTGAACGCACGAATGAGCGGTACAGGCGTGCAAAAGAAAAGAAAAGAAAAGCATCTATTCGTGGAAAAAAAAACATTTCGGAAACACATTTATTCGTGAAAAAAAAATCTAAAAACAGCCCAAGGTGTAAATACGCAAACTCACATATATAGTAGATATGGACGCCCCGGGTAATGGGCTACTGGGTAGCATGCTGAGCAGCGCATGAAATCACGCGTTCGTAGGATACTCCGGCAATACTAGTAACTATTTTGTTATAGAACGTACATGGAGAACCATCTTTTATTTGTTAAATACACAAATCAATCAGGCTTCATACATTTGTTCATACTTCATCTTGGGATCTTTATTAATATCTATTAATATACAGAGTAATATGATCGTATTTCGTAGCATTACTTCAACCTCTATTGACCTAATCTTTCTACAATCTAGGTACTGAATTCTACTTACAATGTATTGTTCCTATGATAATAGCCCTGCTGGCAGAGTTCGCTTCCTTCCCAGAACAAAGGCTTTCTTTGTCGCTTTCTTTGTCGCGCGTGCGTTATAGTTACCTAGCAACCCTATCTGACCTACATGTGACATTGGAACCCGACGTCAACAACTAACGTGGGCTCAAATAGTGCTATATTTCCCCATGCGCATGACGCATTTCCGGTAAAACAGTTTCAAAACTTGTTTTGTTCGTCCATGGTTGTGGCGGCGGTATATCACAGAAAGCGATCGAGTTCTCTTGAAGCAAACTCTGCCAGCAGGGAACTATGGTAACAACCCTAGCAACAACATGTGGAGTTTGTAGCTGTTGCAGATGCCGCGAAAAGGAGCACTAACACGGATGCTGCAGGTTTGATATATAATTCATTTGATCCATAATAACTTAAATCAGCTACGCCAGCTGTGATGAAGGGACGTGAGTAGTGTTTTCTTGACAAATCTCACGTGCATTTGTATTTTGTGATTAAGACCGTGGTCACTCTTGAGCTAGGACAACGTACCTAGCATGCCTTTTTTCTTCCGTATACTTTTGTCGTGACTGAGTAAACAGGCGTTTTAAAATGCGTTTGCTAGTCAACTAATGGGCTGTCAGATCGTGTTGGCATTAGCACGTCAATCATGGCAGAACGTACTGTATGGTTTTGTTTGCATAGCCTCATTAGCGTGCTTCAAGAACGCCCTGACCCAAGCTAGAAGCATAGGCTTGGATAAATTCGGCTCGTAAATTGGCGTATTATGCCTGCCGGCAATGCTCAAAAGAATCGGTATATACTTCATGGTAGTGTTTCGTTCCATATACTCCCTGCATAATCATTTTCTCTACTGTTTTACAGTATTATGCAGGGAGACTATATGTAACGAAACACTACCAAAAAATCGCCTATTCTGCCCGAAATTCTGCTCGTAGCATTTGGTATTTAGTATTTGGTCCGCCATGTTGAAATAAATATTTCTGGGTAATGCCGCTGACTGTACTGCTGTCTCGCCAGTCGCCACAGAGTAGTGCCGCTGACTGCAGAGTAGTGATCTGTGGGCGTTTTTAGTAATTTTGAGCCGTTATTTTTAGTGCGAATCACATTGCTTAGTATTTTTTGTCTTGTTTTAAATTTTATTTTATTATCATTATTCGAATTATTATCTAACTTTTTTTATGCTCGAAATTCTGCCGGCAGAATTTATCCAAGCTTCGGCGTTTCTGAAGTTTCAAGTATTTAGCATCGAATTTCGGGTATAGGACGTTGGCCTGATTTGAAAGGTCACACTTTTAATTCTAGCGCGCTCTAAGTGAGCTATCTCCATCTTAATTACGTCTAGTTTAAGAATATAATTTTTCAGGTCATCCACGCAACCGTCTCCGTCTTTTGTGAGGCACGGTATGACGTCATCGCGCAAATCGCACGGGGTGGACAGGTGCCGAGCAATTTCGCCACTGCAGCGTGTCCGTATTAAAAATTTCGATGTAGCATATTATCAGCGCGATGAACATTTTCGATTATTAGACCATCACTGGACAAAAGCACACATTTGCATCGCATTTTAGTATTGCCTCTTTTTCATTACAACTTTTTAACAGTTGTAATACATATCTCTAACTCGTGAACCTTTATGTATCAAACGACACAGACGAACAAATAAATAAAATAAGGTCGTATGGGGCTTATACAACCTCATATATATGCTGATAATTATTATTGAGCAACTCAAAACGGGGCACTGTCAATCGAACTGAACCTTCAAGTTTCTTCAAAACAAAACTAAAAAAATAACACAGCGAGATAGAAGAGAAATACCATGTGAATGTCCTGATATTCTTTTCGTTGCCACCCTCCATCAAACTGATAGCCTCAGATTGTCTCCAGTTTACCTGGGAAGCAGTGGCATAGGGAGGGGGGACGATGGGGCAAACCCCCTCTGCCCAGTCACAGAAAAGAGATTGACAGAAGTTATCACTGAAGCATACTCTGCTACTCTGACTACTTTGTCTTTGTGTACTAGAAAGTTAATCATTTTGCAGTCGATAGTCCCCGTAATAGACTATATAAGAAACAAAAATGCAGCGCTTAGCGATAATGCAGCTCTCCTTTCAACCTTCGTGAGTATAATAGTATTTATAGATCCATGAGTTAGATATATTTATATAATATTATTTTGAATTGTTTTTACCTTAATTTGCATCAATTCTGAACGCTCTTCTATATACCCCCAGTAAATTATCAAATAACACTTCAAGAGAACAACTTGTATACTTTCCGACTAACGACTCCCTCAGCAACGACATTTTCAGTAGCCACTAAATATCTATTACATGTTCATTTTTTCGTTCTATGTACAAAACAAAACATGCATGCCCTAAACCCCATGCGCTGACAGTTTGGGTGTCATATAATTACAGGAGAAAACTTAGTCTCATTTTAAGAGAACAAAATCAGATCAACTGAAATAAAATTACCCTTCGATCCCAATAGTGTTGATGATGTCACGTAGTCTTTAAGACGCTATGACCCTCCCCGAAAAACATCATTCTGTCAAAGGTGATGTGTGAGTACACTTTTCAATGAACTCATTTCGAAAAATTTAGGAGCACAACAAAGTCTTATTGATCCTCACTTTAGAAATCACTTGCTCTAAATTCAATGTAGTTGGTATCCAGTCAACAACCATTGTTTAGATTTCAAATACGAAATCTATAAAATTAATTCTAGACCTTGTAAGTGTGCTCCGACGAATAAAAGACGGAATTCAAACGGCTATAAGCCTGGTAATTACAACTAAAAACCCTAAAAACTAATAAAACACTAATGTTTTCTATTTAAGCAGGACTTTGTTGCAAGCGCGCGTGGAGATTCACTCTCCTGACTTAAGTAAAAGAATTAAGAAAACAGCACAAACTTAAAACTACTGATCTCGTTGAACTTTTCATAGAAAAACTCCAAATACGTCCAACCTACAGACTACACGCGGCAACAGTAAATAACCATCCATAATTGTAATCCTGCATATTAAGGTTTAAAGTACTAATTAGGGTCCTGTTTACATGAAGGATGGTTGACCCTAGGACCAGCAGCAATGCTGTCGATATGCAAACCAGTCTCGAGAGATTACTTAAGAAATGAAACAGATCTTCCGTGTTTGCACAGGCTCATGCAAACCGAGGTAAGTTTGGGAGAATTCGAGAGCAGAACGAACACGATTTTGATAAAAGAAGCACTCACAGTGTTTGTCTTATGGTGTGACGTCATTTCCATGTTTGCACAGGCTAATAAAAACATGGCTATCAGCTAATCAGAACGCGCGTACTATCTAAATTATTATATAAAGTACCTAGTGCTAGGACCAGCAGTATTGTTGTCGATATGCAAACCAGTCGCGAGAGATTACAGTACAATGAAGATAGCCCTAGTGCTAGGACCAGCAGCAACGTTGTCGATATGTAAAACAGTCTCGGGGGATTACAAAACAATCAAGATAGTCCTAATATTAGGGTCAACCTCCCTTCATGTAAACAGGCCCTTGGTTACTATCCAGCCTGACAAATATAAGGGCGTGTCATTCACTAATATACGATCTAATTTATTTGTTTCCCTGTAGACCGTTAACGGTAATTCATTTCCATACATAATATAATACATTGTATTTTCGGACTAATCCCTAGTTTTGCAGTTGAAAATCTTGGTTTTAGAAGACTACAGTAGTATTCAAACATTTTGATAACCAAAACACTCTTTTTACGTAATAGTAATTATGATGGAACTTCTTTCCAGAACGAAAGAAATACATTATTATTAGTTAAATTTACAGAGTAAATAGTTTATACGATCAAGGAAAGATCGTCGCAATTTTACACGGGAGGGTATCGGCCTACCATGTATGGTAATTGTACCATATATGGTAATTGTACCATATATGGTAATTGGTTGGTTTGCCATTTTTCAATTAATGTTGTCTAGGAAAGAGGAAACAGTATACAAAGACGTTGACTGTCTGAACGACATGGCATAAATAATATTACAATATTATATACAGCTATTTCAAAAACGTTGTCTCGAACTTACGACAAGCGACATCCCCAGACCGAACTGCATTGTGGTTGCAGCTGAAAGTCTGGTGAATAGACCCATTCGAAAAATGGCGTCCAATTTAAAAAGCTATTGTCCTGGTAACGTGAACACGAGGCTAGTCAGTACAAACAAAAGCTTTTGAACGTGTAAGCGAGGCTAGTCAGTCCTAAACAATAGTTAATTAAACTGGACGCCATTTTTCGAATAGGTCTATAGCCCTGTTTGTTGTCTCATTTCAGACCACGTGATAGTTCTCCAGAGGATTTAGTGCTTTGTTTTCCAGTTATGGAAATTGGTACATTTCCTCTTGGGATATAGAAAACACATTACTCAAGGGAAAAGTCACGTGGCGTGAAATGGGGCAACAAACAGGCAAGCTGAAAGGGTCTAGTCGTTTGTTTTTGGGTCAAAATCCCAAGACGAATATGAATGAATCCTGCGCATCGATTCTTGAATACACCGTTATTAGTTTCTCCGTTTTCGCACAGCTGAACAGTTATAATCACAATTCATTTCGGTTTGGGAATGTAGCTTCTCGTGTGTCATTTGACCGGGATCGGAAAACATTTTTTGGAAAAGCTGTATCCGTGATAAACCTTTTTTGAAACAGATGTATACTTTATAACGTTCCCGGCACAACCAAGACTATAATTTATTTCAGTCTTGGAAGCGTTAATTATCCTATGTGTTATTCTCTATCTTCCAGATAATTTTAATTGAAAAAGGTATTTACGTCAGATAATTTGCAACTGAAATCGACCAGACGTGAAAAGGGCAAACAATTTATTATTTTACGGACAACGCCGTCTGAAATTTTATCACCTGAACAACATATGATCTGTCAATTAAAAAGCAGTTTAGACCAATCAGAATGCAGTAATTTTCCCCAGGGAAAATATGGTCGCCATATTGTCCCACAAGCTCTTCCGAAGGAAATAAAACCACAAGTCTTGATTTCTTCGCAAAGATTTAAGAAATTCAGCAAAAGGTAGGAAATCGATAAATCATTCGGACTGTTACGAAGACTATCACCGAACTCAGCCTTTTTGAATTTTGTCGGGTTAAAGTCTACGGCTTGTGGGACGTAGCAACAGTAACTAAGGGGGGGAGGGGGGAAGCTAATTTTACGGCTGTCGGAACTATCGATTGGAGTTCCAGAGCAAGATTATCTCGCATACTTTTACAACGGCAAGTTCAGCATGATATTCTTAGTGGCTACTCTTAAAGATATTAGATCAACTTAAACCCGGTTTACACGATAAGTGTTTTGGGCATGGCGCTCCTAAATTTTAGGTACGTGTGCCAAAACTGTTCCGGGTACGGTTGCCAGAAAACCTAGGGGTTCTGAGACCATGTGAAAAGCGAGCTTCAGAAAAGTAATTTTACCGAAAATAATCCATAATAATTAACATAATATAAGTTCGTCTAATTAACCAAGTTAACGAACTGCAGATGTATATACAGAACTGTATAAGGATCGTAATTATTTTGAAAGCATAATACTTTTAGTTGCAACGATTTTGTTTCTGAATTTGTGCACGGGTTTCGTTTGACAAGCCCCGGAAACGAAGTACCTGATTGAGCATGCGTAGTGAGAAACAGAGATGGTATCAATCTTGTTCTCAGAGCCCGCGTTTCTTTTGGCCAGCACCAAGAAACGAGTTTAGTCATTGCTAGCCGAAAAATGCGCGGGCTCTGGGAACGGGATTGTCATTTAACCCACGTAGAAAAAATGTACTTGTGTTTTTCCGAGAGTAACGGTTTTCGGGCAATCCCTTTATGTAGGTCGACACGAATTTTTACCAAAAATACAATAAAATACAACACAATACAATTCAATACAACAATAGAACGCAACACAATACAATACAATTTGGTAGCAATTCGTGTCGTCCTACATAAAGGGGTGGCCGGTTTTCGACTATCTGCAACACTAATTAAAACGATGAATTCCAGGGCGTCAGTTTTAGGGTTAAACAATAGTTTTGTCGAGTTCGCGCCATGCATTCAAAACCTATTGTTTCCTCTTTCGCGCAGCTGCAAAACAGACACTTCTAGAAAATGACGTCGGGTGCAAGTTCTTTGTTTTTCTCAGGGGTTTAAAACTTCATTTAATGCAATTTCTGAAGAAACGCAGTTTGCAGACACAACACGAAATAACACACAAACTGGAGCCAAGGAAGATTGTGGCTTGAACAGTTTTACCCACGATCCTTTGCGCTCGAAATCATTAATACCATTATAAAATCGCGGTTGAGAGTTTTAAATATTTAAAACAAGCCAGTACAAGTGATTTTGCCAATCCACATTCGTTGAAGAGAACCGAGGATTTGTATATTTTATTTTAATGTTTATTTTAATGATTCGCAAGGGATTGTGGTCCAATGTACAATCGCCATCTTGTCCGTACCGTGGATTTTCGCGCGCCATCGTTTCCAAAGCATTGTCAGCGGATATCCGTTTCATAATATATAAATTTTAGATAGCTTCGTCCTTACGTGATTCTGTTGTTGTGCTGCTGCAGTCGGACCCATTCTCCTCCTCCTCGATAATGTCCTCGTGTATTGGTATCTCCGTGATGATAATTCCAATCGAATCATCATCGTCATCATCATCATCATCGGTGACTTGATCAAACTCCAACCCTTCTTCTTGAACACTTTTGGCCTTCTCCCTCTCCAGCTCCTTCGCCCTTTGCCGCCACATTGTATAATTTCTTTGTATATTCAACGTCAGTTCGCTTACGATCTTCCGCCTTCGCCGTCGCCGTCGTTTTTTCTTCTTCGGCTTTACTCGCTCCTCTTCGCTAGTCGTCGGGGCATCTTCGTCAGAGTCATCGGCATCACTTTCCGTGTCGGGACTGCTCTCCTCGACGTCGACAAAGGTTCCTGGGATGAGCCCGGCATTGGCGTACGAGTTATACAAAGGTGCAACTAGATGGTTGATGAACGAATCTTGTAGCTGAGCGACATGAGGCTGGTTACGATCCATATATGGAGATACGGGCATACCGCGTGACCGCTCGTCATCTCCCTAGCAGGATATAAAGAAAAACGTTGAATAAAATAACAATCACCAATTTGTGGCGTCGAAATATGGCCTGATATTTCGTACGCGGATATTATCTGTTCCGAGAAGGGAAAACAGTTCCCGAAAACAGTACTGTGAGCTCTGAGGATCAGATAATGTCCAAGTGCATGTGACAGGTTCACTAGAACTTTAATCTTTAATCCTGTTTTAAAATTATCTGCTATTTGCCTCCCATGTTCGTGGTTTCCTTTAAAAACAGAAACACCATAACTTTCCTTCCTTGCTAGATTTAAGCCTGTTATGGAAAATGGCTTTCCTGTCCAAAATGTTCCCACTCAGTGTGGTTTTCTAACCCTTTTCAAGGTATCTTAGTTATTCGAAAACAGTATGTTTTTCACTAGTTTATTAAGCTTAAATAGAATCCCATCCTCGGATACCCAGAGGCAGTTAGTGGGCGACGGGCAAAAAAGGGACGGAGGGGGAGGGAGAAGGGGAGAAGGAAAGAGGAGGGGAAAGAAGAGCCTGTTCCTTCTCCCCTCCCCTCCACCTCCGTCCGTTTTTTGCCCGTCGTTCACTAACTGGCCCTGGGTATCCGAGGTTGATAGAACCCCTAAACGAGTCAGAATTCAGAGTACAAAGTTGGAACACTGAAAAGGTTAACAAGATGCTTGGAATGTTCATGGTTAAAGAACAGACCTATGGATAACAGAATGCTACTCGTTCCCGTTTGTATTGTACTATAATTGCTATGTTTAGTTTTCAATAAATACTTATTAGCAATCCTTGCATCCCGAAAGTATATATTCCGCAGCTCCGATCGCGGCCGTCCGGTTACACAATGACAAATATCAGGGCATATTTCGACGCCACAACGTAGGTGGTTATTGTTATCATTCTTCAAATATCATCCAATCAGAACACAGCAACGTTCTCCCGAGAAAATACCGCCGCCATCTTGTCCCACAAGCTCGTCAGAAGATGATAATACAAACTTCAGATCTTCGCAAAGACTTACGAAATTCAGCGAAAGATCATTCGAATGTTACGAAGACTATCGCCGAACTCAGCGTTTCTCGCCATGTTTGTTTTGAATTTCTTCTGGTAAAAGTTTACGGCTTGTGGAACACAGCAACAGTAACTAAGAGGGGAGGACATAGCAACAGTAACTAAGAGAGGAGGACATAGCAACAGTAACTAAGAGGGCAGGACATAGCAACAGTAACTAAGAGAGGAGGACATAGCAACAGTAACTAAGAGGGGAGGACATAGCAACAGTAACTAAGAGAGAAGGACATAGTAATAGTAACTAAGAGAGGAGGGCATAGCAACAGTAACTAAGAGAGGAGGAAATAGCAACATTAACTAAGAGAGAAGGACATAGCAACAGTAACTAAGAGGGGAGGAAATAGCAACAGTAACTAAGAGAGGAGGACATAGCAACAGTAACTAAGAGAGGAGGACATAGCAACAGTAACTAAGAGGGGAGGACATAGCAACAGTAACTAAGAGGGGAAGAGGTAATTTTGTGGCTGTGGAGCTATAAATTCCCTGTCAAAACTCATTCTATTTTGCAATAGCCGGGTGACCTTCCTCTCTCCCCCAAGAGAGCATCCAATAGTTAAAGGTCGTATGAAAGTACACACCTGCTCGTAGAATTCTTCTACGATTCGTTCAGTCCAGAGTGTGTGGATATCTCGCTTCTTGCTTGGCCCTGAGATGTCAGACATCTTAATACAGAACTGTAGAGTCAACAGCCGATCTGCCTCGAGATCCCAGTTAACGCCACCTTCAGATATCTGTTGAGGGAATGTGTATAATTTGATTCAAGATTGCTCTCCTGGAATTCTATTGAGAAAGCAACAACATCTCTATCAAAGAGTAACTTAAGGGAACAAATTAAATTAGATCTCCTAAGCAAATATTAATTTTCAAAATTGGTTATTAATAGCTTATTCTCGTATTATCTTTTTCATTTTGTTGTCTTGATTTGTATTTTTACCTCGCCATCTAACTTGTCTTTAAATAGCTTTTTCGCGGATTTCGTATCAGTAGACGAGTTACGGAAATACCGAGTTTACAGCACGTTTACTGAATGGCATGCCGTGACATTAAAATGGCTTCCTTGTTGTCTTTGTTTTTATGATCCAATCAAATTACAGAGTTATGGTAGCCTTACCCTAACCGTACTGTAACCGTGCCGTACGGACATGCCGTATTTTTATCCCACTCATACGAAATCCGGCCGGGACATACGAAATCGAAATCCGGGACATACATATAGCGAAATCCGGGACATACATATAGCGTGAGAGTGAAATTTTAGTGACACCAAACGAAGGCTGGCAACTGGCCGCTGGCGCGATCGCCCGCGCGCTCGCCCGCCCACCCGTGCACCAGCGCGCGGAACGCGTGAGGTTTTGCAGTTGTTTGTTTGGCTATTTAACGCCGTCCTGTCCTTTACATTCAATCCTCCGTTTATGGAAATTTGTGATTTTCTAAATTATCTCAATGATCAGTATAATGTTTTTGCCGTAATGCGTAAAATATTTAAGTTCAAACTTAAATTTCCGTTACATCTCGGATTGCACGCATAGGCGTCATGTTCTTTCAGTTTTATGCCGTCACCTTCCCATTACATATGCGCGTGCAACTCATCTGCACGTGCAGTATTTATTTTCGTAAATTAATTCCCATTACATATATGCGCGTGTATCTCTTCGTATTAATTTATTGGGAGCTCCGCTCATAGGATTGCCTGTATATATATTACTGATATTTGACGGAGAACGTGACGTATTTGTAAACTGATTTTAATATTTTTTTGCTTGATTTTATTTAAATAATGTCATTATGTTTGTTGTCGTTGTTTATATTTGTATTCGTTTCTGTTTCTGATGCTTTCTGTCTTTTCTGCGGTAAAGATCATACATACATATACATACTTTTATTATCCACTCTCCCATGGGGCTTTTCAGAGATAATTACAATTAAATATCTAATTAACTAATGTTAATTATATACAATGATTATGTACGCATAATAAAGGAACTAATGTATATGGAAAATATTAATCAATAAAATTCTGTAGTAATTATGTCTTAGAGAACGCTTAAAAATACTAATAGTTCGGCAAAGTCTCAAGGACGGATCTAGTGAGTTACAGATACTGACAGTTCTGTAGTAGAAGGTTCGCTGACCGCTAACGGTTTTAAATAGAGGAATAGTCAGTTGTTTGGAACTCCTGGTATTGCGATTACTGATTTCTTTACGCTTAATAAATTGAGAAGAAAGGTAATCAGGGACACAGCCAGTCATGCCACAGGCAGCCCAAGTTCTGTATCTGCACTGTGTGACTAATACTGTTTTCCCGTATCGGATATCGTGTACTAGAAAAAAATGAAAACAATAAAATATTGAACTTTGAAGACCTTGTCTTGTGATATCAAGTGTCCTTAAGTATCATATTTCAATCTTAGCGCTCTGGGACCTGTTTTTAGTACGTTTTCTAGCTCGCTCTTTCTCTTATTTACTCTCTAATATATATATAGTACAGAGAAAACAAGAAAAAGAGCGAGCTAGAAAACGTACTAAAACAGGTCCCAGAGCGCTAAGATTTAAATATGATACTTAAGGACACTTGATAACACAAGACAAGTTCTTCAAAGTTCAATATTTTATTGTTTTCATTTTTTTTAGTACACGATATCTGATACGGGAAAACAGTATTAGTCACACAGTACAGATACAGAACTTGGGCTGCCTGTGGTCATGCACTTAAAAGCCATTATGGCACCCAGTATAGTTCCTTTAAAATTGGTGTTACGTGGTCGAACTTCCGTGCACCAGTAACGATGTGGCATGCAAAGTTCTGTACAGCCTGCAGATTATTGATATTAGAGTTAGTGGCATATGCCTACACATTTGAGCAATAAAATAATTTGCTAAAAACTAAAACATTAATGACTGTTAGCAACGTTTTTCTGTCGAATGCATGTTTAGCACGATTTATTTGTCCCAGACGAGACATGCACGAAGAGACGGTGTTAATTATGTGTTCATCATATGATAGGCGAGGGTCAAATATAACGCCCAGGTATTTGGCCACTTGGACCGGCACAAGTTACACCAGTTACGTATATTAAGTAGGTCCTGATTCATGTCAGTAATAGTAGTTAGCTTGTTTTGTAAGTGGAAGGAAACGTGGAGCTTTGTATCATCTACATAACACTGAGAACTGCATTTCTGTGGTACTGAAGGAAGATCAGATGCTTCTTGGGGCACACCGCTGACCACAGGAAGGGGCTCAGACACTGCTGATTGGATCCATACCACTTGTTGTCTGTCAGAGAGGTAACTGCGGAATCACTGGAGGCTAGAGCGAGAGGCGCCGACATCTTGCAATTTCGATATGAGTATCTCGTGATTGATGGTATCGAAGGCCTTGCTCATATCTAGAAGCACGACAGCAGTTAATTTCTTTTGATTAGTGGCGTTAAGGATCGCGTCAGTTGTTTGGATCACAGATATCTCGGTCGAATGCCATTTCTTATTTCCGCTTTGGTTCTTTGTTAGCCTTCCCTTTGCGAATAGATACGACTTGAATTGGTTATGGCCGACCCTTTCACAAACATTCGACAGAACCAGTGCCATAACGAGATAGGTCTGTTGTTGTTTGCTTGTTCATGGTCGCCGTCTTTAGGGATAGGTGTAACTTCCGCTATTTTCCAGACAGTATGGAAGGTGGAAGAGACAAAGCAGGCGTTGACAATGGACGTAATTGTAGGAAGAATGGGAGGAAGGCAGTCTTTAATAACACGGATTGGAATTTTGTCAATCCCAGGGGCTTTGTTTGAAGACATTGATGTTATTATGTCTTTGATGTGTTTACTTTATACAACACTGAAATTAAATTGCTCAGCCATTGGGTGGGGTGAAAGGAGTTTCGTTAAGTTCAAAGTTACATTTACTAGCCAGGGATTTAATCTTATCTAATCTTGACCAACAGAGAGGAAGAATTGATTAAATTCATCCGCAACAGTTTTGTCGTCTTTGCTAAAAGTTCTCTGAGAAGTCGACTTGTTAGGGATGCAAAGTTGAATTGCCTTCCAAATGCTGTTGGTGTCGTTTCTCTTGATCTGATCGTCAACAAATTCTCGCTCTGCAATTTTGATTTTCCGTTTCACCTCGCGCTTAAAGTTCTTGTAAGCAGACCGGCCACTCCATAGGATTGTTAGTTATCTTAGCCACCTTTCTCCAATTATCCCTAGTTTTCATTACTCCGCGAATATTGTCGGTTACGCGTGGGTTTGGTCTCCCGCGAACTTTGGAAGTTTTAACAGGTGCGTGTTGATCAAGTATGTCATTGAATAGAGAATTAAATGCATACAATTTATGCTCGACATCGCAGAAAGAATCTACTACAGGCCACGGTGCTTCAGATATGTCGTTGTAGAATGCATCAGGCTTGTAATGATTAAAACTCCTAGTAGTGGCGAACACTGGCTTGGAGCGTGCCTTCTTTAGCCGCAGCGTAACAAAAACTAAGTCATGATCATCGCTGACCGAGCTTCAAGATGGAGATGGGTTTGGGGACTACAAAACAGTAAGAGGTGCATCTCCCGAACTCACGCAATATGACATGCAGAAGGTCCAGGATTCAAATCCCGGTCGAACCAGTACTACCGATTTCTTAAACGAAGTCTCACTCTTAGACAGTGACTATAGACCTTATGCTGAAACTGAATGACCCTGAGCAAATCAAGTTATCCTGTTCAATATATAACGATATAAAAAATAAGGAAAGCAAATCATTTTCGCACCAAAAAGTAAAAGGCCTGTTGTATCATATAGGACTAGGGGAAATATGGACAAACGTACAAACATCAATTCCTGATCGCAAAACCATTTTGAGTATTATAAGCCAGACACTAAAGGACATAGAGTACTGGCTTAGTGACATAAATAACGATAAAAGAAAAGATCCCCGCCAAAGTAATGAATTAAGCACTTTCCGCAGATTCAAGTCCAACTATAATTGTGAAGACTACCTTATACAGGTCACCAATACCAATTACAGAATAGAATTGACAAAGCGGAGGCTAAGTAATCACAAATTAGCAATTGAAACTGGGCGTTACTCGAAACTTTACCAAATACCCGAAGAACGAATTTGCCCCATTTGTACAAATGGCGTCGAAGATGAAGAACATTTTTTTAATAAAATGCCCAGTATACTGCAATATAAGGAAATACCTTTTTGATTATTTAGAGGATCAAATGAAAATCAAAATAAACAGAATGACGCCCAATGAGGTATTTCTACTAATCATAAACCCCCCCAAACAAGGATAGAGCTGTGCAAAAACAAATTGCCAAATGTATCTATGAATGCGTAAAAGAAAGAAAGAAAAGGACAACTTCATAACATTCTTTGATTAATTTAATTTCTTGATATATCTTGTCTTTTATGTAAATTTATTTGGGCTACTGCCAATGTACACATTAGTATAAGGCTCCAAATATAATCATCTATCATTATCTATCTATCATGCCCCCCCCCTCAATGTCTCAATGTGACCATTTCCGCTTTGAAAGCCGGGGATCTGTATAGCAGCATGCTGGTTAGGTATCTTTTATCGGCAAAGATCTTTAACGAACAGATGGCCATACACAGTTGAGCCAATACCATGTTCTTTGCGGTTTTTTGTATTTAATTACGTGGGTGATGTATGAGAACATACAGAGACTTCAAAAGCTCTATCTCTCAAATTGCTAACTTATCACTTTATCTTCAAATCTTTGCTATAGTTTAAAGCAGCTATGTCAATCGAATTGAACCTTCACGTTTCTTTAATAAAAACAAAACTACAAAAATAACACTCTAAAATTGAAGAGAAGTACCATGTGAATGTCCTGATATGGTTTTCACACTTTTTCGCTATAGATGATATCGATGGCAAAGATTAAAGTGCATTACAATAGCTTCTTTTAGAAACTTGATGTCGGTTACAGTGAACCGATTTCAAGTTGATCTAAATTTCTATTAAAAGCAGAATTTTCATCCACTCGAATCTTTGCCATCCTTCATCAAAATTGTTTCAAATGTTCTCCAGTATCCTTGGAAAGCATACTCTGCTAATTGGAGTAGTTATTTTCGTATTTCGGCATAACACAGCTTATCTTTTGGGGGCTGACAGTGCCCTTTCATGGCTAATATTACTTTCCGCTATCGTTTCTTTTTTGACTTCTTAATTTTATGGAACTCTCCTTCGTGGTAGACCTAATATCAAAATCATTACGCGAGCAAGAGAGACGTGCTAGCTACTTATAAACAAGAATCACTTGGCATAGCTACGTGCATACTAACTAGTGATAAATTACCGGAAAATAGATATTTAACTTTGATGAGAGATTACTGAATCGAAGGGATGTCGCCGTCGAAGAGGAAACAGCTAGAGACATTCAACCTCATTAGGGGCCGGTCATTATTTATATCGAAGAGGAGGAAAAAAGTGGTGGAAGATATATATAATATTATTTTACTTATTATTGGGCGGACCTTAAGAATGGAAATGTTGTTACTTAAAAATTGGATTGACCTTTTTATTCTATGTAATACTTGGTAAAGCTTGCTGCATACAGAATCGGATTGATATTTGAAAGGAAGACGTCAGTGCTATTGTATTGAGTAACACTCCCCTTTCTCTGAATTTCTAACTGCACCTGAAACAACGACAGGGCTGATCAGAGCCAGAACCCGGCTAATAATCCTCAGATCGAATTGGAATTTAGCGTGTTGGTTTTTGCGGAGGGAAGAAAATCAGACAACCCGGAGGAAGACCTTCGGAGCAAGGGCGAGATGCCAACAAACTCAACTCACATATGGCGCCGCGTCTGGGAATCGAACCCGGGCCCGACAGAGATGACAGGCGAAGCGCTTAACCACTGCGCAACTCCAGCTCCCCTTCTCTTCACCAATAATTCACGCCCATGTACAGCGAGGCCAGTTGTTCCGAAGATCGCAAAATTGGAGTCGGTCAGAAATGTTTTAGTTTCTGTCGTACCGCACTGTTGTGTTCTTTTGTGCTTTTGTTAATTAACAATTATTCACCGAAGTGGAGGTGAATAGTGGTGGATATTTACCGAGCCGCTTTTAGTATATACCACACTCCAGGTGAATAGCCAGCACCAAATAATTATTTTATTTTTTGTCAAATGGACAAAAACTCGCGCGAGATGATCGCTGCTTTGCTCGGAGGTGAATATGAAATCATATTCACTATTTGAGTAGCCAATCAGAGCACGCGAAAAGTGATATTCACTGTTGTGGTATATATTAATTAGCATTATTTTCCGCTATCGAGTGTAGATGTTTTTATTCCAGCATGTGGTAAGCTGGGATAACTGGCTTCGCTTTGATGCCTTTATGAATAAGGGTAATGAAGAGAGAGTGTTGTGAGTCCCTGCCCAAGGATGCGGTCGGGATTCGAACCCACTACCTACCGCATTCATTCCGCGGGATATGGTATGGCTTTCGAGGTGCCAGACCCTGTAGTAGGGTCTCGGGGTACGGTTTTTTTGTTCCCCTAACTCTTGATATACAATATCGTACATTTGCTCAACGCCCGCTAAACGTATAACAATCTAAAGCATTACACAGACTGAGAGAAATAAAAACGATCTAAAGCATACACAGACTGAGAGAAATAAATACGATCTGTTCAATAAATCAGTTCTGAGTATTCATTCACTTGTCCCTTAAATAGGGTCTCATATTTTAAATGGGTACCCATTTACGATGTTTTACCCTTAAATAGGGTCAGGGTTTCGGTATCTGGGAATACCCCCCCCCCCCCCCCCCCCCCCCCCCCAAAGTGGTGTTCTACCACTTGAGCTACATTATTTGGCCGTGCGAGGGTCTTTCAAATTTCTCCTCCACCCCTTATTTTCTGTTTTCTTTCATAAATGTTGCTATTCTAACCAGAGATTCTGTATCATACGGAAAATGTATAACACTAATAGTATTTTTTGTGAAGCTAGCTTATTGTTAGACGATATCGCGGAGGCCGGATATTGAGATCGTTCAATTAAGGATAGTTATCAGGTTTGTTGTGGTCATATTTACAAAAGGCACTGCCAACTGCAAAAGGGCCGTATTAAACGTTTTAGTGATCATAAACAAACATAACTATTCAGATTAGCAGAGTATGTATGTAATGGAGACAATTTGGAACCACTTTGATAGAGGATGGCAAAAATTTCACGAGGAGATGCAAAATACTGTTCCAGGGGTGATTTAGGGAAAGTTGATTTTAGGTAATACCACTTGATTGTTTGCCATCGTTTATGAAAACAGTCGTCTCGAAACCGTATTTGGACATTCACAAACAATGTCTCTTCTATCCCATATTGTTGTAGGTTAGCTATGTTTGAAGCATTCTTGTAGAGAAACTCTAACGTTCAATTTATTTGACAGTGCTGAATTTAAACCACTTTCTTACCATAACTGTTTATATTAAAGTTGAAGTTAATTGCAGTTATGGTGATTTATGTGAAAGTGAGGGACTGTCAGTTATGCCTGCATCTGCTCTGAGAAAAATGTGAGTTCTTCCATGCAATTTCGAGTGTTCGAGTACGGTTTCATACATTATGCTCGATGTTCAAGAATTCTCACTATTATGCCCAATAGTAATTATTCCTAGAGTGAAAAATCCTCCTTACTGCACGTCTCACCAACGCTGCAACTTGCAAATGTTCTTATACAGTGGAACCTCTCTGTGAGACCACCTCTCGTAGGCGACCACCTCTCGTAAGCGACCACTTTTCCAGGTCCCGAGGGTGGCCGCTTACGGGAGGTTCAACTGTACACTTACATGTACATATGGCTTTTTCGCTCCTCCGTTAAAGTTTAGTATTTTCGTGTACATCAGGACCTGCCATACTGCGAGCAAATACCATTTTTCTTGGTCTCTATCCATGTTGAATTTTTGATCACTAATGGGAGGGAGGGACGTCCCCTCCCCCACCCCGTACGTAAAGGAAACTTGACTCTGTACAATCTTCGCTCGTCCATGCCATAAAGAGGTATATAGCGAAGGTTTTGAGCCTAGGCCTGCCAGTACTTATAACTACCAGAGGTTTAACCCACTTTTTCATACCTTAACTCGAGGGTAAATTGCATGTGACAGCCGAATTCGCATCATATAAAGATTACCACTTTTCAGCCGGAAGTTTTTGGCCGATCGTTGAGATTTTTTTTCAACCCTGTAGTGACTGATATTGAAGAATAGTAAACACAAAACAAAAATTCCAAGATACATAATATAATCGGAGATCTAAGTACATTAATTCAAGATTGGCGCTTTTCACCAACTATTCACAATTAACCTTACTCCCTTCATACTGCATGCATCCTCGCCAACTTTCTCTATTTTCTTGTAAATAACATAGTAGCTACCCATGGTATTAAGTGCCTATAACCTTTTTGCATTTTTTATAGCTATGAACCTCCGAAACGGTTTGAGTACTTCTGTGAAGAAAGTTTTGATTTTCAGTGAATACTTTATGTTCTACGCTTTTTTGAAACCGTGTAAATTTGACCTTTCCTGACCCTGACTACTACGTCATATAATTAATTCGACTTTGCAATAATTTGAAGAAATACTTAACATGTTGCCTAAAATGATTTGTTTTTGTTAAATTACTAACAACTCGCAAACTGTGTATATTCTCTATAAATCAATGTTGTTGTGATAGAAAGGCGCCATGGAGAATAATGCATTAATGAGATGACGTCTACCCAGATATCGACCCAGGCTTTTACCTACGCGGTCATGGGTCAGGAAAGGTCCAATTTACACGATTTCAAACAAGCATAGAACATAAAAGTATTCACTGAAAACCAAAACTTTCTTCACAGAAGTACTCAAAACTTTACGGAGGTTCATAACTATAAACAATGCAAAACGGTACTTTAAACTACAGATTACCAGGTAGAATTGGAAGCGGCGTTCATAGTTGCCTGCGTTTTAATTTGGCAAGAAATTGTCGCACATAATATTTTGCGTTAAGTTTATATCTCTTTTGCTGTAGAAGTTTCCATTCCATCGATTTTATTGAAAAAGCTCATGGGTTAGTTAATCTATAACAGCATTTAAAAAACGATATATCGTGCCGTTTTGGGTATTTTCTTGAAATTCTGTTTTGTGTTTACTATTCTTCAATATCAGTCAATAGACGTCCTATTCAAGATATAACTCTCAAATTTGGGATTTTGACTAACTTTGAGGTGCTCTTTTTAGCAGTATCGACGGTTCGGCTGTTATACGTATATATCAAAAGTTCAAAAGAACCGTGGAAGGGTTTTCCCCATTAAACCTGGAAAGCATACTCTCCTATTATCTGAGTAGTTATTGTTGTCATGCGAAAGTTTATCATTTGTGGGATACACAATGGTATGCTTGCTCTTACCTTGGCATTGAAATCAGACAAAATATCAAAGTGCCTCTTCAGATCGGTAGCCAAGATAGCCTCGATTGCGAGAAACCGGAATCGCTTGAACTGGGAAGGGTTAAGCTCGGATAAGAAGTTGTATTTAGGATCGGACATCAAGAGACAAAAGGCAGAAGCGGCGTGGTGATTCTCGAGCACTGATCGGTCATTGTACAACAGGGCCTGTGAATTAAAACAAGTGGCTGGGTTAGAATAGTTCGTATGAATATGTAAAATTTCCAAAATGCATCCGTTGTTTTGTTTAAAATTATATTTGGTGGCCACTTGAGCTCAGTCAAAATATTGTTTTTGAATAAAATTGTCTATTACTTTTGGGAACCACGTAAACGTTCTCTTTTCCAAATATATTTTTAAAAGCCCACTGTCTATACAATGCTTCAAATCGAGAAAAGAATACATTTAATTTGTCTCAGAGCCTCATTCATATTGAAACCCTTTTATATGGGACAATTAAGTAATGCATATGTCGAAAGTTACTCTGGTTACAATGGTTAATTTTTCCCGCCGACTCTCGCGGCTTCGTCGATCGGTGTGTCGGTGGGAAAACCTCTGGAACCAGAGTAATCGAAAGTGGGCCATATGCCACATGCAAGTTCTCGGGTCGAATCATGAAAGAGAGGTCGGTCGGTCAGTAGCTGTTTCAATCTTCGCCAAAATTTAAAATATTGGTGCTTTCGACATAAGTTCCCATTACCGTTCTTTTTTTAACTTTAAAATGTCGGGAATAGTACAAAAATAGGTAAATTTTCCATCCTGGACCGACCTACATCACTTTCACGATTCGACCCAGAACCCTGCAATGAATTTTATATGTGGTCCACATCAACAGGTCACGCGCATGCGCTTTTGATGTGACGGTCGCGCGCGCGTCTCCCCAGTTTTCCGCCGAAACTAAAAGAAAACAGAGGCAATCACCCCTGCATATTTACGTGAAATGTTTCGCGAAAACGAGGAAACTACTTAAAAGCTAAGCCTAAGACTTTCACGGGTTGAAGTTTTCTTAATTTGTAATTCACTGTGAGTTTACTGAGTTATAAAATTATTTACTACGAAAGTTTAAGCCCTCGGAAACTTGTATTTGAAACCAGAGCCTTCATTCTTTCGACCAGCGGTGCACAACATTTTGCCGCGTTGTGTATGTGGTCTGATCAACAGGTCTGCAAAATGCTGCGCATGCCCAGTCAGCGGTAGAAATCGCGGGAGCAGATTTCCCAAAAAGACGGGGGTTTTTGAGGGAAATCGTATATTAAGAGTTTTATTATAAAAATTAGTTGCATGAGACATGAAGTCTATTAAATTTGGGACTAGTTTATGATAAGTATTTAAAAACCGAAGCTTGTACATTTTTGTAAAAATGATTTACAGTAGCACTACGACGAAAATGTACTATTTCGATTTGCCATTTTTTTTCCAGTTTCAATAGGTCAATCACTGTTAGAAACATCCAAATTAGAAAAAAATATCCCAAATGAGCAAGTTAAACCGCAAATTTTAGGAGAGTTTACCGGTAAAATTCTGTCCGCCATTTATACTGGAGCCGTTCTTATTATTTAGCGTCACGCGAAATAGTGCGCATAAAAAAGTAGCCAACCTCGCAAAGATAAAATGTATTTCCCATGCGTCACAGGTAACGTTGGTATGTTCGGCTTTCACACCAGTTTACGTATATATACCACTCCTCAGACAGTATACATTCACTTGACGCTAACCAGTTGTCTTATCTTTGCTCGGGGATATGTTTTCCATTCTGCAATATTGTTTTCAAAGTAAATAAACAGTATATTTCCAACCTTGAGACTCCAAAGGTTTAGGTGAATTTGACCTGGTTTGGAGAATACATTTCCGGATGTTTCCTCAACTGGGATGTTTTTATCGCAGTTTTTCGTATCCGGCAATTCACCATTTAGTTTCTCTATCATTGTACTGAACTATCGCTGTAATTATAGCAGCCATTGTAACTGATTCATGATCAAGAGTCCGGATAATGACCGCTGGTTGGCTCCCTCCAGTAGTGTACTGTGTCATATGAGAAATATTTTATATTCGACTGAGCGCAGCGAAAGAGAATAGAATATAACTTTCTTCTCGTGTACGTGAAGACATTTGCTTCCAAGGCGTTGTGTTATGTAGGCGAGCGTTGCGCCAATTTCACTTCCGCTGAATATGTATAACGTTGAACAAAAGGAACGGTCTCCAGTAATGCGGACGTTTAGAGTTACAAAAATAAGACTTCCTTTCGCCGTATCGAGAAACGGTTTGAACTGGTAATAATATCGCAACTCTACTTTACGAATATGCAAAAACATTGTTATGTCGAAATTTTATCGTAGTGCACTTTAAAGTTCAAATTTCGACTGAAATTGCAATCAACATCGCGCAGAATGACTTTTGTTTCATGGACATATTCAAATGAGCTGCCCTAACACAATAGACCGTGCAAAACGATTTTTGATTGGTCCAAGCAGTCACGTGAAGTTATTTACGTCACTTCAACGCAAAGCCAAACCTGTCAATCTCACGTTGATTGATAGATAAAACTTGTACACAAATTCTCCAGAGAGTTATCAATAAAAGTAACATGACGCACGCGAGCATGATTACCCGGTATTCTCGATCCAAGACATTCTTATTTCTTACTGCGCATGCTCGACGAAAATGGAACATGCAGTTTCCCAGAGCCTTATGTTTTCGTCGAGCATGCGCAGTAAGAAATACGAAAGGTCTGGGGTCGAGTTTATTGAATTTCCAGGGTGGAATTCACGCATGCGCAACCGTTTTGCAGACCTGACACTGACCTGTTGTGAAAGTGTAGCAACGAGGAAGGCATTCGTCCGTCCCGGGTGGTCATAGTCGTGCATGGCAGCGGCTGTGTAGAGTGACAGTAATTCTAGTTGTGGAATAAAACCAATTAACGCACCATAGTCGTCATCATCCTTCTTGTCGTCGTCATTTTCGCCAGGTACCCCGAATGTGATTCCACTATCCGAGTCGGAATCACTCTCGCGATCGAGCTGCTGGATGGTACCGACGGGACAAAAGCCGGGTATCTTAGCGGTGGTAAGGTAGTACACCCCGTGTAAAACGTCCGAGGCGTGAATACTGTTGTGATCTAGAGCAATAAGAAATATTTAATATATTTTCAAGACAATGGAATTCTGGTAATTTATCTGCGAAACTAGGCGCTGGATCGGAAAAACAGACATGATTCCGACTCCAAACCAGCTTAAACATAAATCCTAATCGCCAAAGGTCAGCTTGACAGCTTGCACATCCTTAAGGGAGCAATATTGTAAACAATAGCTCTTTTGTTGTTTAACAATAAGATCCAATATGGCGACGCGAGGGAAATTCCGGCCATCCCTTCATGTAGGACGACACGAATTGCTACCAAATTGTATTCTATTGTATTGTATTGTGTTGCGTTCTATTGTTGTATTGAATTGTATTGTGTTGTATTCTATTGTATTTTTGGTAAAAAATCGTGTCGTCCTACATAAAGGGATTGCCGAAATTCCAGAGTTGCTAACGACAGGAATAGGTGGTTTGTACTATTATGGTTCGGAATCGATCCATATAAACCTCGCATTTTTTTGTCTTCTACTTTTTTTCTCTTCTGTTTACCTGTTAACCCTGGAACCCTAGCCCTGAAACCTCGTCGTTTACCTGGGAACTTGTTTTCGAAGTGGTTAGGGTAAGCTTTAAGGTTGCGGGTTAGGGTTTGTGTTAAGAGACTGGATTTGAAGTCTGTTGTCACGGTGATGAATATTCTATATTCTCTGACCAAAATATCTAAACTTACTATAAAATAACTGTATTCTTATTTAGCTAGGCAATTTCGTGCAATATGACTGGTCAATTTGCGGTCCATAACTTCTCGTATACAGACCGCAAAATCAGTGGAAGCAGAGCCGGATGCCTAAATCTATTGCTGCGTACGTTTTCCAACATTAAATTATGTTCTAGATGTCACTAATGACTGATTTTCCTGTCCATACAACTCATATTTGAATTTCCGGGGCGCCGCCATCTTGGATCTTATGACGTCACACGGTTGCCCTCTATTCGTGTGACGTCATAAGATCCGAGATGACGGCGCGCGCAAATTAAAATGGGTTTCGTGGACAGAAATCGGTCTCTAAGGAACATACAAGGAACAAACAGCAATATATTTAGGCACCATAAGGAGCATTTGAGAGCAAACACTGTTTTTCAGTGGATTTTCCCGTTAAAGAAGTAAATATTTCAGACTTTATGCTTACATGGTATGTCGTGGTATCCTTTCTCTAATGCGTAGAAATAGTTGAGGAATTTCCTCTCTGGAATTTTAAATGTTTCAAAGAATCCTACATTTCTAAATATTCGATATGCCACCTGAAAAGCAATCAGAATTTGCAAGTCAAAATAAAGTACTTCTTATTTCCTTATTTGGGTATTAAAATCATTTTTTATTAGTGTCGAGAATTGCGCAAGTGAAGCGGGTTGTCAGCCTGCAAACAGGCTCATGGTAATAGGGGAGAAGTGGAAATGAGAGCCTCCACGGACGCTATACAAATGTGATTACGCCCCTATGTTGACCATCAATAGGCTCGGTTCAGACACCGCTCCACTCGTGCTGATCGCAATTAAAAACAAAGGATAACAATTGGGCGGCTTTGTTTATCTAATTAGGTTCGGCACATGAGTGTATCAGCATCTGAAAGAGGCCAAAGATATAAAATCTAATTAACACGTGGAAAGATTTAATTGTAGAATGGAACAATAGAAGTTTGCATCGAAAATTTAGCCGCAGATTTTTAAAAAGGTATAACCCAGCTTCAATATTGTGCGCAACCACTTGTTCGTCAGTCAGCGCATTCTCCCCGTTGAATTAACAATTATCCTTAAATGGCAAACACGCTTGGAATAATGATAAACGTTAATTCTACAACAAATCCTAACTCGAACCACAAACCAAACCACACGGGTAAACGACGGGTTCTCACTCACCTAGAGCTAGGGTTCACAGGTAAACAAGAAGAGAAGGTAAAGAGAGGAAAATTAATTTTCGAGCGCTCCTACTCGGACTCGCAGCCCTTTGCGTGTACTGCAGTGTAGTGCAGACGTCTTCACGACTACACTAAGCCGGTCTACCGCCGTTCGGAATGTAACAAGTGTTTATCTTTATCCTTGACTTGATTAGAATTAACGATTATCATTATTCCAAGCGTGTTTTCCATTTAAGGATAGTTGTTAATTCAACGGGGAGGATGTGTTGCGTCAGTTGGCAGTCTCGTACCCGGTGCTCTATCGCCACGAGAGAGCTCTGGTAACAGCCATTTTCTGGTCTGAAATATTAGCGCATGCGTGGGAAGTATTTTTACGAAAACGTTTGTTTAATCAGGAGCTAGCTAACATATCTGGTCATCTATAACATTCAATGGGAATATAACAATTATAATGAACTGATTCAAGTTCTATTTTCCCGGATGGCAAAAGCTAGTAAATCAGTGATTTTCCTAATCTCGTCGCCAAAACCAAATTTTCAATTCGACCGTAGAATTCGTGCCCCCGATTGCATTGGCAGACCCATTCCTTGGTCGGCTTGTAGATTACGCACGTAAATAAATTTGGTAATTTTATTTTGCTTAAAATTTAAAAGGACGATGTCTATGACGACGCCGCCGCATAAAAAAGGATTAATTAATTATTGCAAAATACAATAGCTTCATGCGCGAATGCAAGTAGCTGTTATTTTCCCCATAAACGGTGTGCAAAAATACAACTTGTAAACAATAAACTGTACAGAACGCGAACGCAAGATGCCAATCACTTTCATTTCCATTGGCATTTTATAGTAAAGCCTGTTCTTATGCTATAAAACGAAAATATAGGGGGAAAAGCGATGAGACGAAGAAAAGGAACAACTAATAGACCCATTCGAAAAATGGCGTCCAATTTAAAAAGCTATTGTCCTGGTAACGTGAACACGAGGCTAGTCAGTACAAACAAAAGCTTTTGAACGTGTAAGCGAGGCTAGTCAGTACTAAACAATAGTTAATTAAATTGGACGCCATTTTTCGAATGGGTCTATACCTCATTTCTTGACGAAACAGTTGTCATCTCGTCTCGGCTCTATGCGCGCACTTTTCGTATTTACATGACAATTACAAATTATCCAATCACACTTGAGTATTTCTAATGTTTCCCATGCATGCGTTAATATTTCAGCCAATCAACAAATGCCAAAATATGGCTGTAACCAGACAACGCATTCTCCCCGTTGAATTAACAACTGTCCTTAAATGGCAACACGCTTGAAATAATGATAATCGTTAATTCTAATATAAATCCTAACCCGAACCACAAACCTAACCCTAGCCATTGGACGAGTTCACGGGTAAAAGACGGGTTCTCACTCATCTAGAGCTAGGGTTAACAGGTAAACAAGAAGGGAAGGTAAACGAGAGAAAAAGGTTTTTTGAGCGCTACTACTCGGGCTCAAATTCGTAACCCTTTGCGTGTACTGCAGACGACATGACTACTACACTAAGCCGGTCTACCACCGTTCGGAATGTGACAAATCATTATTTCAAGCGTGTTTTCCATTTAAGGATAGTTGTTAATTCAACGGGGAGATTGTGTTGTGCCAGAGTGGTGATAGAGCTCTGGGTACGAGAACGGTCAGTTGAAACGAAGTTTTGTACGCACCGCGGCAAAACGTAACGCGCATGCGTATTTGCTATTTCTAACCGCCTCACTGGTTAGCTCAGTTGGTAGAGCACGGTTTAGAGTGCGGGAGGTCAGGGGTTCGAATCCCGGCCGCGTCCTTGGGCAGGGACGTATACACCGTTGGCCTTGTCTCCTTCCTCTTCTAATCTATACGAGGGGGACGTGAAAGAACCTGTTGTGTTATTTCGAGAAAGAGTAGGGGATTGTCTCCCGACACAACAGCCTGGGATTCTGAGGTACTAACAATCACTCATGATTGTAAACTGCACGGCAGCACATTGCGCCACAATAGCAGTCCGTATCACAAAAAAGAAAATAACATTGTGAAAGTGCTATGAACAATTCGTGAATATAGCGCTATATAAATGTTAATATTTTTTTTTTTTTTTTTTTTTGTCGGCACGCGGCCGCCCCCAGGTTCCCGCGAAAACTGAAATGAAACAACAGGCACATGCCGTGATTTTAACGTTTCTGCTTAAAAGTATTCATTTGTGAACTGTTTTGTCAAAAAAATAAGAAAACTACTTAAAAGCTAAGCCTAAGACTTTAACAGGTTGAAGTTTTCTTAATTTGTAATTCATTGTGAGTTTACTAAGTTATAAAATTATTTACTAAAAAAGTTGAAACCCTCGGTAATTCGTATTTGATAGCAGAGCCTTCGTTCTTTTGGCCAGCGGAGCATGTGCAGGTTATTTTCTCCTTCCCATGAGTCTGTTCGCAAGCTATATATGGGTTGCACATGACGTCACGGCGGCCATTTTGGTGTACCTTTAACAATATATTCTTCGTTAGCTTCTTTTGTTAGGTACACCGACATGGCCGCCATGCTCTTTGTCATTTGAATCTCTGGGGATTGAGTGCAAACCATCTATAGGTATGATGGGAGCGCCTCACTGGTTAGCTCAGTTGGTAGAGCACGGTCTAGAGTGCGGGAGATCAGGGGTTCACTGGTTAGCTCAGTTGGTAGAGCACGGTCTAGAGTGCGGGAGATCAGGGGTTCACTGGTTAGCTCAGTTGGTAGAGCACGGTCTAGAGTGCGGGATATCAGGGGTTCACTGGTTAGCTCAGTTGGTAGAGCACGGTCTAGAGTGCGGGAGGTCAGGGGTTCGAATCCCGGTCGCGTCCTTGGGCAGGGACGTAATAAGCCGTTGGCCTTGTCTCCTTCCATTTCTAATCTATACGAGGGGACGTGAAAGAACCTGTTGTGTTATTTCGAGAAAGAGTAGGGGATTGTCTCCCGGCACAACAGACTGGTATTCTGAGGTACTAACAATCACTCATGATTGTAAACTGCACGGCAGCACATTGCACCATAATGGCAGTCCGTATCACGAAAATAACCTTGTGAAGCGCATATGGATATATTCATATAGAATTTGCGCTATATAAATGAATACCTTTTTTTCACATTCGCGCAAAATAAATGCGGAATAAAGAACAAAAATCCTCAAAATCCTGGAGGTGGTGCTTAAACACAGGTGAAGTTTAGCAAATGTCTCGGTTATACTAGCCATAGCTCGTTTATATGTGAAACGTACGTTTTATTTCGTTTCGGTCGGTTATCGTAGATAAAAAAAAAACTTAATTCTGCATAGAACGAACGCAGTATGCAGAAGAACACAACATGACACCGTATTGGGTTAGTCAAATTCCGGTTGTCTTCCTTATTAGCTGGTTAGGCACTAATAACCCTACGCCGGTATACTTCCTTTCTCCACTACTCTAGATGCTCTATATGAGGCATTTCGCATGGAATTAATGTTCTACTGCAACCAATGATATTTTCCACAGACAACTTCAATTACAAAAGAAAATCGGGCATTCAACCGGTTTTCCTGTGGCCTCTTCTTCTCCTTCGCCATAGGAAGCCCAAAAGAGAGATGCGGAGAGGCCATAACTCAACGAGACGTTTAACCAAACCATTGCGCAACGCCGCGGGAAAACGTCATGCGCATGCGCCTTTTATGAGCACAGCCGTGCGCGTCCCAGTTTCTGCGCAAAGTCAATCACCTCTGTTTCTAATTTTAGGTACGCCTGTGGTACGTCTGTGGACTGTTTTGTCAAAAACAACAAAACTTCTTTAAAGCTTAGCCTAAAACTTCAACAGGTTTAAGTTTTCTTAATTTGTAATTCATTACGAGTTTACTAAGTTAGATTTTTTTTAAATAAAAAGTGTTTAACCCTCGGAAACTTTACCAAAGCTGTATTTGAATCACTGGTGTAATTAAATAAAGTCGATTGAGGTATGTTTAACTGCCGTGGGAAACGAGTAGCAGCTGACGTTTCGAGCGCTAGCCCTTCATCAGAGCAAAATAATTTGAATCTCCTCCCTAGAGCCTAGGTTCTTATCGGTCAGCGAAGCAAAACCTTTTTACCGCGGTGTGTTCTTGCTCGCGCACTATTTCTTCTGAACTCACTCCCAGACCCCTGCCAAAGATGAAAAAAATCGTTTCCAAAAAAGCGCGCCATTTCGATTTTCCAAAAACAAATCAAAAATGTGAACGGAGCGTAATGCGCGAACTTCCAAAAGTGTAACCGAGCATGCACAGAGAGTTAAAAGCAGATGCCATTTTTTGGGGGGAAGTGGCTGTATATTCGCGATTTAGATTTTTCTGATTTCAGAAAATGGCGCCGAGACGCACTTGGTCGCAAAGCATCTTGAACAATTACAACCGAAATATCGTGCACCGTTGCTCGACCTCCTATTCTTCTTTTTCTATTCACTGCATCTAGACTTAAGTACAAATGAATTAAAACAAAAAGTTATTGTGATAAGTATTCCACTGTTTGCAAGGGTTTTATCGCGCGCAACGAACTATGGGACTGAGCTGAAGCTAGGGGAGCCCAAACGTTAAATAATAAACGTTTTATGAGCTCATATATTTGATACTCTCCTTTGCATGGCAAAAAGATACCCCTTCCACCCCAGCTGAATGGAGATTTTTTGTCTGACCAATTCGATCGCGTACAGCTCGCTCCGAGTTCATTTTCGTCGTAATTGCAATTACACGGCCATTTCGCCGCGAATAATTGTTAATATATCGAGTTGAATGCTGATATATTGTTTTAAATGTTCATATTTAGTCAGTTCTCTATTAGTTACGTCACTAGTTTACCGACAGCAGCCTTGCGATGGGCTAGTAATTTTTCCATTCATGATTTGCGCGCCTACATTCATGCAAACAATACTGAGACTTAGCTGGCCAAAGTCAGAAAACAGAGATTGACAATTTATACAGTTGACTAAAGGAGAGGAGGGTTGGGTGGTACTGAATACGTATTGCCATATGAATTTAATATAGAGAGAAGTTATAAAACGGAAAGTTGTGTAATACGGCTGGGTATTTTTACGAGTTAGTTTTATTTTTCGAGCCGGAAAGGCGAGGAAAAAAATATTGACGAGTAAAAATTCATGCGGCTGTATTACACAACAGTCCGTGAAATTGTTTATTATACGACGCTCAACATCTAAAGAAAACATATATTTGGTTCGCATTACTTTGCTTACAGCTCCGATTGAAGAGTACAAGCAAAGAGACTGTTTTCAAGTCTTCAAGAAACTGCGAGCGCGCACTAATAAAAACTTGTTTTCGCGCGCTAAAAACTCCATTTTAATTGGCTCACGCGCCCACAAAATCTTTCAAGTGGTTTAGAAACTCGTGGAGACCAAAACACCTGATTAGAAATTTCGAACTGAAAATTTTGAACTTCGAATGGAACGGATTTTCCACTTAGAAAACTGGTCGGAAAAAAGAGCGTGTCCCATCAACCATCCGGTAAACATAAATTCCGGGTGAAAGGCAAATGGAACTGCAATTTTCGCTAAGAAATTTTGGAATATAGTGGAATGGCGAATGGAACCGAAAATTTCCGTTCCCATTTGATTTGCATCCGGAATTTCCTTTTTTTTTTTCCTGGTCGAATGGAACGCGCCCACGGTCCCATATTTGCACTCGTTGATTTTGATCCGTATTTGCACTAGAAAGCGCCAAGTCGTATAATAAACTTTACATATACTGTCTCCGCCTGATCAATGCATATTAACAAACTATTGTAAAGATTGCACAAACCTGAACGAGAATGTGACCTTTCTCACATGCCTCAAATATTGGAAAGTTCCAATCTGTAATTTTATCTAAAAGACGTGATTGCTGTTCAGAATGCGGGAGCTCAAACTCTTCGGGAGCTAACATTGATTCACCCTCGCAGACATTTTCTCCCTCTGAATTATCGTCTTTATTGGAAGCCTCGGAAATAGACGAAGTCCTTCCATGGCATTGACAACTACAGTTGGTGTCTGTAGAATCTTTATAAATATCATTGTCATTTTCTTCTAAACGCTCTCCATTCTTGTCGTGCCTAACGTAATTCGGTTTATCCGAGCTCCTTCGTTTTAAGTTCGGTGAAGGCGGCTGTCGTTCGGGCGACTTTCTGCCAAAGTTCGGAGACGACGGGGCATGAGTCCGATCTGGTGACACCTTCCGTGAAAAGTTCGGAGAGCCTTGCGCGGGAAAACTATGGCTGAAGAAAGCCGGCCTATGTTTTGGGAAATTCTCTTGCGAGCGAGAAGCTTGCGTGCTGGAGTCCATCATTATGGAGCTTGGAATCCTTGAAGTATTAGAGCTATTAACAGCTGCAAGCTCGTAGGGGAGGGAGACAGTAGGATTTCGACGAATATTGATGTCAGCTTCGACTGTAGGCATACCGGTCGCCGAAGTAGTGGTTGTGTATGTACTTGACATGCGCCGACCAGATGATGCTAGCGATCGCCGTAAACGCTACGAGGCAAAAAGAAATTGCGTAAGATTGAAAGAAAGCATTATTTTGTGGGTTGCGTGTGGTTACATCAAGCCTTGACTGGCAAATGTCATTTCACTTTGAATGTACAAATCAGGGTCGACCAGGGGTTTTGGGCATATTTAAATTTTAGGATTTTCTGGTGTAAAGTTTACTGCAAGATTTTGACATATGATATGAAGGTCAAATCTGGAGGTGTCTCAGGACTCATAATTTGGTTACATTAAAAAATAACGGTAGTTGGATATACAAAAAAATGTAGGAAAACTTTTATGAATACCCCCCTCTCCTTAGCCTGCTATGCAGACGTATTTGTTCACTCTCTGGCATAAATTCGAAGAAAAAAGTTACTTTTTCCTTCGAATTTATGAGAGTGAAAAGATACGTCTGCATAGCAGGCTACCCTCTCCTTAGCCTGCGTTTCATCCGAACAGAGAAAAGTCCGGATGTGACGCAGGCTACCCTCTCCTAAGAGTTGAAGAATTCCCCTACATTGTTGCTCCTTATAACAACGTTACGAAAGAATGTCTATACCACTACAGATTGTTTCTGTGCGTGTATAACATTACTGCAAGCGAATTTGCATAATTAGAAATGGGTAATACGTGTATCAAAGAGCCAACCTCGTTCCCAGGGGTCTTTACGCGCCTAATCCAAGATGGCGTTTGGATTAGGCGCGTAAAGGCCCCTGGGAACTACCATACCGGACCACAGGCAGCCCACGCTCGGTTTTAGAGCCCCTCCTCGTGCATTTGTTCGGGCATTTGGTTAAAATATGACGACCACTATTTTATTTTCTAAAATCTTGAAGCTAGAGCTATATTGACTTTGGCCATCCCTATTTTTTTTTCGTTTCTCATCAGTTGGGTTTTCAAAAATTGGGTCGGTCGGTCGGATGAGAACAAAAAATAATAATAGAAAATGCGCGGAGAGACTGGAACTAATAAGGCGCGGTTACAAACCAACATGGACAACGAAATTATAAATAAAGGCAGGGTTTCTTCACCCCCACCCCTCCCCCAATTTTTTTTTTTTACAAAAAGCCACAAAAATGGGTCGGTCGGACGATCGATGAGAAACGTAAAAAAAAATGGGGATGGCCTTATTTCAAGAAACCACATTTAGAAAAAAAATCCAGAACACAGAAATACAAAATTAATATGGGCGCATTGGGTAACCGGCAAAAAACGATTGATGCTTGCATGTTTATGACAGACCAAGTAATGGGAGATGGACGCTACTATATGAGAATCTGATGTAAAATATTTTGCTTAGAATTATTTATATATATATGATTATCCCAAAACTCAATATACGTGGGAAAAGATTCTGCTGATAAAATGTCAAGACTGTAAACATCCTATGAATGATTTTGCTGTTAAAATCCTTAACCAAATTACGAGCAAACGTATAAGAAGACATGTTTATAAGCTCACTTTTGGGGATCTATAAAATGTTTCAGAAAGAAATTTTTGGGGCAAAATATTTGACACCAGATTATTTCCCGCCATATTTGTCCTGATTATTCAGCATTCCCCTTCGAGCGTGAAGTGGTCAGGAGACCCCTATTCAGGAGACCCCTTCGAGGGTGAAGTGGTCTCATGCGTTGAAGAAAATCTCACTTTTTCTAAACATAAATATTTGAGCATTCCATCCTAGTTTTTGCTTATTTTTAAAATGAAAGACGGAAGGAACAAAGCATGTTGAAAGAAAACAAAGGAAGAGAAACCAATAAACTGTCGCGTAACAGTAAGTAACCTGATTGGCTGAAAGGCTTATAAGCTTATTCTGATTGGTTAGTATTTGACACGTACCGGCGTACTGTACAAACAGTCACGTGTAAAAGCGTTCTTGCACAGTTTTCAAGTTGAGCGTGTGTATCTTTTACCTTCAGTTCAAAATAGAAATCAGGTTTGGTGGCTTCAAAGGTAGGTCTATGTACACTTTGAAACGGATCAAGTGTAGTTTACGACTCCAATCGAACATTTTCTATTGAGTATCACTCGAAAATCAAATATTTTAGAATGACAAAATTTCCAAAATATTAACAGGAACTGAGTGAGGAGATCATACACGAATGTGGAATTTTGTTGTTCTGAAATGTTTGATTTTCGAGTGATACTCAATTGGAAATTTTCCATTGGAGTCGTAAATTATACCTGATTCGTCTTTCGTTCTGTGAACAGTTTCTGGTGAAGTCGTTCAATTATAAAGATCGAAAGTAAAGCAACGTAAATATTTCGAGACAAAACACTCAACGACCACCCACAAATTCCTGTATTGGCTTACCCGCTGTGCGGTAGTTTTGTCTTAGCTGCTATTGCATTAAACAGTGTATTAAAACCCACATTCCACAAGGCCTGGCTATCCCAATACCGTACCAGTAAAGCCAATAAAAGGCAAGGAACTTTTCCAACATTTGCCGGGGGCTGCTATAGCTAGCTCATTTATGGGAGGTTTCTTGGTGTTACAGATCACACATGACGTAAAACAAACAACGAAAACTATTGTCTTCCAAAGCAAAACAATACCCTGAAATACAAAGAACCCTAACCCCAGAAAACAATGAATCTGCTACCAAGAAGCACCTCATTTATGTATACGAGCATGCAATGATGCATACAGAGTGCAGTGCAGTGCAGTAAGTAAGTAAGTAACTTTATTTAAGTGTCAAATGTATTTAGCTTTGCAACTAATTGGGGACACTTGTCCTACGATTTTACGTCCTTATCCGAGAAACATATCGCCCCAAAGGCTATCGATGTTTTGGTTTACATTTTATTTTACATCTTGGGATAGCTGTGAGATTGTAAAGGTGCTTGTCCCAATCTGTCTTAAACCGATATTCTTACCCCTGACTCAAAACTACGGTGGCCCATAAGTGCAAAACACAATACACACAGCGAGAACACAATACACTAACTGAAAACACAATACACACAGTGAAAACACAATACACTAAACTGAAAACACAATACACGCAGCGAAAACACAATACACAAAGCATGGTAAGTAGCCGAGGACTGGGCACTAATATTATTACCGCTTACCAGTTTGAAACGCTGTCGCACCCGCCAGAAATTTGAAAAATGGCGGATGCAGAAGCACTACTTCTCTTTGAACCACAGGCTTACCATCCTCAAAATTGGGCTTCCTGTGGCTTTGTCAGTTGTCAAACGGATTTCCCCCCAGATTTTGCCTTGTTTACCTCAAATTTGCAGGATGAACATAGCGTTAATTCTAAAGTTGAAATATTTAAACTTGTGTCAAAATAAACTTTACTTATTATATTTACCAGTTCTGTGTGTCTTCCTGTCGTCTGATGCATTTTAGATGCTACAGGTCATAGTCGAGTACGTCCTTCATGTAGATGAATATTGACAAGCACGTTCTCGACTATGACTTGTAGTATCTCTAAATAAAATGCATCGGATGATAGGAAAACACACAGAACTGGTAAATAATTATAATAAGTAAAATTTATTTTGATACAAGTTTAAAGATTTCAGCTTTAGAATTAACGCTATATGCATCCTGCAAATTTGAGGTAAACAAGGCAAAATCCGAGGGGAAATCCGTTTGACAACTGACAAAGCCACAGGAAGCCCAAAACCAATTTTGAGGATGGCAAAGCCTGTGTTTGAACTATGACTACACGACAATTTTGAGTTTTCTTGAAAAAAGTCATGGAATAAGAATTTCGAAAAGAACACTTTTGAATCGTTTATATCAATATGGTCTATGCAGGCGAGGGCAGAGTGTGGATGAAGACATTGTTTGGGAATACATTACACAAGAGAGCTGGATGGTCCGGCTCGTGGCTTCTCGAATCTCGGTTACAGGTCTATGTGGCGAAGGCTGCACTCAAAATACATGGCAAAACAGAGTTTGTATGCCATACAATCTTTAGCAACTTTTAGTGCTTACTTCTGTAGTGGTAGAAAAAGACAGAAAAATCAGTGGTCCATTATACCATGTGCACAGAAAAGTCATTTTCTCCCATAAAATGTACAACTGGTCTGAACGAGTTGCTGTTAAATTATTGTCTGGCTTAGAAACTACTCAGTTCTCAAACAGTTTCTAATCCTGAAAACGCTTTTAAAATAGGGGTGTCTCGAAAACATAGACCACAGACCACAGACCTTGAAAATACAGACCTCGAAAACACAGACCCTGAAAACACAGACCCGAAAACACAGACCTCGAAAACATAATACAGGCTAGGCAATCGATATCAATGCGGCTAGCCTTTGCGTGAAGTCCTATTATCATCGTGTTACTTATGACTATCTATCTTATACTGGTGACTATCGAAGAGGAAGGAGCTCAGAAAGCGTGCTCAGTAGATAACTTGAATCTATGTCTTTAACATTGGACAACCTACATTACACAAGAGAGCTGGATGGTCCAGCTCGCGGCTTCTCGAATCTCGGTTACAGGTCTATGTGGCAAAGGCTGCACTCAAAATACATGGCAAAACAGAGTTTGTATGCCACACAATCTTTAGCTCACTTCTGTAGTAACCATAAGAACTTAAGGAGATGGTAGAAAAAGACAGGAAAATGGTACATTATACCACGTGCACAGAAAAGTCATTTTCTCCCGTAAAAATGTACAACGAGTATGAAGGAATTGCTGTTAAAATTTAAACATTGTCTGGCTTAGAAACTACTCAGTTCTCAAACAGTTTCTAATCCGGAAAACTGCGCTTAAAATAGGGGTGTCTTGTAAACACAGACCTCGAAAACAGACCCCGAAAACACATTTTTATAATATCCTCAGTGGTGCAATTTTCCTAAGACATTTTGCCGGGCTCCCTTGCAAACAACCATTTGTTTCTTACTCAAGCCTTTACCCTGCTAGCCAAAAATCCCAGTTTTGCGGCAGCTTTCTTAATTGCAGTACTTTAATAATAATATAATAATAATTAAGTTCTTTTGCCAGGGAGCCCACTTACAATAGTGATTTTCAGTGAGGCCCTGCAGGAACATAGAAAAAGTAAAGAGAAAAAAATAAATATATATACATAAATAAATTAAAAATATAAAAACAATAATATATATAAAACTTCGGTTGTAAAGCTAGGGTTAAAATATTGGTTAAAATGTGTCAATAATTACTTATTACGTACAGCTAACTTAAAATTATTAAAAGATAAAGTTGTAATATTTTCGGGCAGACTGTTCCAATCATTAATACAATGACAGGCAAAGCGGTTTTGTCCCCATGTACGGTTGGAATGTGGCTTTCGTAGATTGTTCTTATTGCGAGTACCATAATTATGGATGTCGGCAAAAGATAAAAAATTAAAATTCCAGTCTGTTTAACCCCTTATCAGTAAAGATTAGACGATGTATGCGTCGTCTCGTTGACATCGTCTTCCAATCTAGATCTGCCAGAGCTTTAGTAGTCGAAGAGTGCCTAGGTCTGTCTAGAATTACTTTGGCAGCAGCGCTTACTTTGGCGGAAGCCTTTTATTCAGTGGCATCGGCGTAGATAATCACAGCTCGGCAAAAACCTTAATGTGATGCAGTAAAGCCTGGCTTCCATACGATGGGCTGACGATCGCCGGATGTCTACCACGGTTTGTTTACATTGGCTTAGCGATCCAGCGACTGTTGGTGATCGTGATCATGGTGATCATGAATTAGGTTCCGCATAAGTTCAAGTTCGTTTTATTTTGCACTATTTCTTTTAAAGATAATTACACAAGAAAATAATTGTAGAAAGAAAAAGAGAGATACGGTAATAATAAAATAGTTTTGAATTTCAAGAATGTGCATAGAGGTCAAAGGAGCCATAGGCTTTCTAGTTGACCTCTATCACAAGAAAAATAAATGAGGATATTTGGAGCACAGAAAATACATAAATATCTATTGTACAAATTTTCTTGAGTGGTAAGCGGCTAGAATTAATACTAATAGGAAGAAGAATTTATTTACAATATTGATACATAATTATATGGAGACGTTGACAATATATTTTTATATATGCAAAGAATAAAGATGGTATGAATACATTAATTCGATCTTAGTTATTGTTCTATATTTACAATTTTATACAATAACTTAGGCCTGGTTTTCAAGTAAAAAATATTTGTATTGTTTTTTAAAACTATTGTGTGGGAGGGATTTTATTTCTAACGGTATTTTTTCCCATAATCGTGATGCAAGAGATTTAAATCTCGATAGACCATAATTAGTTCTGGAAGCTGGTCTGTATAAGTTTTGGTTGGTAGCATATCTAGTATTATAATGATGAATATCAGTTGCAGAGGGGACTAAGTCGAAAAAAGCAGGTGGTACACCTATTTTAACATATTTAATTTTGTGAACAAGAGTGGAGATTTTCAGATTAAAGGCATTGTCAAGTTTTAGAATTTGCAAAATTCTATAATATGGGGTGGCATTTTCAAAATTTGCTAGCAAAGAAAATGCAGCGAACTACGAAAGCCGAGAAGGGCCACTCACTTCCGAGTTCTACTTTTTGACTTCCGAGTTCAACATTTCCGAGTTCAAAACACTTCCGAGTTCAAAACTTCCGAGTTCAAAATTTCCGAGTTCAAAACTTCCGAGTTCAAAACTTCCGAGTTCAAAACTTCCGAGTTCAAAATTTCCGAGTTCAAAACTTCCGAGTTCAAAACTTCCGAGTTCAAAACTTCCGAGTTCAAAACTTCCGAGTTCAAAATTTCCGAGTTCAAAACTTCCGAGTTCAAAACTTCCGAGTTCAAAACTTCCGAGTTCAAAACTTCCGAGTTCAAAACTTCCGAGTTCAAAATTTCCGAATTTAAAATTTCCCAGTTCAAAACAATCATTTAGTTTGGATGTTATGTATAAATGCGGATGTATAAATGTATGATTCTTTCCAGATAGACATTGTGTTGGATGTTATACTTGGCCAACCGTGCGTCCTTGTTTAGCTGGGACAAGGGATTCAAGAACACAGGATTGAATGTATTTCATTTATTTTGATTAAAGGCAACATTAACATTTTTTTGTTTCGTGCATTGGTATTTTTCCTAAGCAAGACCGCGTCCTGCGCAAGATAATTTTGCGGCGGGTGGTTACACGAATGTTGTTTCACTGATTTCCTTGGAATACGTACTTACAGAAAATTTACTTACCTCGGACAATTGTGGCAAATTGTCACTTTTGTCTCTATGTATTACGGTACAGAAGAAAACCGTAATGAGACAGGTTAATTTGGTATTTACACCGACCCCTAAAATATGAAAAAGCTGTCGCTCTATATAGGTCAAATTTTTTTTTTTATGGAATGAAGATTGAACTTGACATACGGGAAACTGTTTCTCCAACTTGTTGTTTATTATGAAAAACACATGTAGACCAAACTCAAACTTTACTGATGAATTGTGCTGGTTGCAACTTTTACCACTACAATAATATTGGTCAACAGTGCAGTCAATCGATCGTTAATCGATAAAATCGTTATCAATTAATCACCTGTATCGGAAATCAATACCAAGCGATGACTAACAATGTGACCTTACATATCGATTTACCGATTGCCAAATAGAATCCAAATAGACTACAAGTTTCTATCGACTTTCGCGAATTAAATGGCTTCAGTGTGAGAAAACACGCAATTATGGCATGATTAGTATTGGAGGTCACGGCTCGTGCTCGAGTAAAGTTAAGAACGTATAGAGTAAAGAGTAAAGTGGGATTCCTCCATAAAGTGATACTTTTTATATATTTATCTTGGAACAGATTTTGGAACATAAAAGACTCGGTAAATTGCTCCCATAATAACAATATAAAACCATTGAAATTTATCAATCGCGTAATCTCTGGCCGGCCTGGGTCTCTACCGAACTATAACTAAGAAAAATCGACCTTAAACTTAGTTCTTTACACTCAAATTATATTCAGGAAAGGGACCAAACCTTTCCAAAACATCGAGGATAAAATAATTGCAAGGAAGTCAATTCCAAGAAATAACTCCGTTGTCAATTTGATGTTTGTGAAAAGCAGCTTTGTTTATACCCAGATTTCAATTCGAACCCGAAGTGGGAAAATTTGAACTCGGAAGTTTTGAACTCGGAAGTTTTGAACTTGGAAATTTTGAACTCGGAAGTTTTGAACTTGGAAATTTTGAACTCGAAAATTTTGAAACTCGGAAGTTTTGAACTCGGAAGTTTTGAACTCGGAAGTTTTGAACTCAGAAATTTTGAACTCGGAAGTCAAAAAGTAGAACTCGGAAGTGAGTGGCCCTTCTCGGCTTTCGTAGCGAACACATTTATTTTGCTTTGTTTTAATTTTACTTAGTCTAGTCTTAACAGCAGTACCCCAGGTCATTAGGCCATAACTCAAATACGAATAGATAAGAGTATAATAAAGTTGCTTTAGAATAGTAATGGCAATATGGCATCTTAGCTTACAAATAATTCCAATATTTTTGGCAATTTTATTATTAACATGTGTAATTTGAGTGTCCCATCGTAAGTGTTCGTCAATAAAAACCCCAAGATATTTAATATATGTTTTTTGCTCAATATTGCAAGCAGTTATTCTTATATTAGGGTTCTTCTTAGGGGAGGTTATCAACATATAATTTGTTTTTTTGAAATTAATCGATAATTTGTTTGCTGCACAATATTTTAAAACATTAGCAAGCTCATCATTAATAACTCTTTCTAGTTCTTCAGAGTTGTTTGAAGAATATAAAATATTTGTATCATCGGCGAATATTCTGAAAAGGAGTTTTTGAGAGGAGTTCGGAAGATCATTTATGTACAATAAAAAAAGTAAAGGGCCTAAAGTTGATCCTTGTGGAATGCCACAGGTTATGTTTCTTAGACTAGATTCTGTATTATCAATTTTAACATATTGTTTACGATCTGTTAAATAGCTTGAGTACCAATTATGTGGTGAGCCACGAATGCCATATTTATACATTTTTGCCGATAAAATATCATGGTTAATCGTATCAAATGCCTTTGAAAAATCTAGGAATATACCACAAGTTATTTTGTTTTCATCTATAGCCGTCTTCAGGTTTTCTATAGTTTCAAGTATTGCATATTCTGTAGAGTAGCCTTTCCTAAAGCCAAACTGATAGTTAAATAGTATATTATATTTTTCAAGGAAGGACATCAGTTGATCATATACCATTTTTTCCAGAACTTTACTGAATGATGAAATAATTGCTATAGGTCTATAATTACCTAATTCTGTTGCACAGCCACTTTTGAATATAGGGGTTACTCTCGAGATTTTAAAAATATTTGGTACAGTCCCTGTTAGAATTGATTCATTGAAGATTTTTGTAAAAGGAACAGATAATGGTTCACTTGCCAGTTTAATAAATTTATTTGGAATATTTATATATGCTTTATTTTCATTTAGTGTAGCAAATTGTGTTAAGACTTCGGCTTCAGACACAGGCGATAGAGTAAAACTAGAGGATGGAGAATTGTTTATATATTGTGTGGGATTTACAAAATCGTTATTTCTAATCTTGCTTGCTAAAGTTGGACCAATATTAACAAAGTAGTGATTGAAATGTTCTGCAATATCAGCTTGTTGGGTCACAGTTTTATTATTATGAACAATTCTAATGGGTAAGGACTGTCCTTTTGTTTTACGTTTAATAAGAGTACCAATTAGTTTCCAAGTATGTTTAAGATTATCTTTATGTTTGAAAAATTGGTTGGAATAGTACTAGTCTTTTTTGCTTTTATCTTTCAAATGTGTAAGTATATTTGCATATTGCTTATATTCCCTAGTTTTCTGTGGGTCTTTGCTATTAAAATGTGTACGATACATTTTTTGCTTCCTTTTTATTGATTTAAGTATGCCAGCTGTAAGCCAAGGTTTATTGAGTTCTTTTTGTTTTGAATTAGAGGCCTGTTTCATTGGGGCATGTTTGTTAACAGTAGTCATTATGGCATTGATTGCATCATGTGTTTTTTCATTTAAATTCTTTCTTACATCTAAGACTTCTTCCCAATTTATTAATTTTATATCAGCCAAGTATTGATCCTTATTAAATTTAGAATAATCTCGATAATATTGTTTGCGACTAATTTTTTCCACTTGAGTTCGAACTATGCAGAATATTGGCAGGTGATCAGATATGTCAACAGTAGCAATTCCTGAAGTAATCTGGGATAAAGGTGTGTTGGTATAGATATGGTCAATAAGTGTTGAACTGTGATCCGTTATTCTAGTAGGTTTGGTAATAACAGGGAGAAGGCTATTAGTAAATAGCATATCTAAATATTCTTCAGTCAGTGAATGTATATTACATTTAAAAAAGTCAACATTTATGTCACCAAATATGTAAATTTGATGTTTATTGGGGTTCAGTGTTTTAATAATGTTGTTTAGTTGAGTAGTAAATTCTGCAAGATCATTAGTAGGGTGTCTGTATATACAGCCAACAATTATAGGTTTTGCATTCTTTCCTGGATCAATTTGGGACCAACAGGATTCCACTAATTCCAATTTGAATTTGATATCTGGTCTAGGTACAGCTTTAATATTTTTAGCTATGTAGAGGCCTGCACCACCAGCATTAGTTAATGAATCAATGTGAAGGAAATTATAAGAGCGGATGTCAATATTTGTAACAGAATATTCGTTAAGTTTTGTTTCAGTAACTCCTATTATATCCGGTTTAAAGTCTAGAGAGCAAATTATTTCTTCCAGTAGATCTAAATTTTTGGGAAGGCTTCTAACATTACAGTGAAAAATTGAGAGGGCTTTTGGGCCAGACTCATTCATAGCTTTGTTTAATTGTGAAACTGAAAAGTAATTAGAGTTAGGCGTGGCAAGCATCAAATCAGAGTCGCATTCGTCATGTTTATCTGGATTAGAAAACGAATCATAAAGGTCAAAATCGTCGTTTAGCAAACCAGACCAGCTTCCAAACATAGCATGAAATTCTCTATCAGATAGTGAAAAAAAAGGGAGAGTATTTACAATTTCTTGAAGACCAGCCATTAGTTAATGAAGACAAGCTTATTAAGTTTACAAGGCTTCAGTAACCTATTGAACTGTCTGGTCAAGATATTCATCGAACTGTTCATACGTGACAAAGGTTAATGGCGGCGAAGTGTCAGACTCTCTTAGCAAAATCCTTCCATTAACGGTGCAAAGATACTTGTACTGATAATTACGCTTGAATTCTAAAATACGCCCAAAAAGCCGCTTTCTATAGCAGGTGAGGCTTTCGTTAATATGGATAGCAGCGTTATGCTTGATAGCAACTGATTCTGGTTGGGCTCGAACTGTCGGCAGATCTTTGGTCTTCTTTGTCCTTAATTGGCCTCGCTTCTTGTATATTTCTTCGCGTTTTGATCTCCTAGTGAATTTCACGATGATCCGATCTTGGACCTTCTTTGTAGGCGGGAGTCGATGGGCTATAGAAATATCCTGATCGTCTAGTTCCACGCCAATTACGGTAGCCATTTCTTTGATGAGCTTAGCGGGATCGTCGTTCGGGACAATTGGGATTCCTGTAATTTCAAGCGAATCCCTTCTCGTATATTGTTCCAGTTCATCGAGGCGGCTCTCGAGTCTGTAATTGCCATCTTGCAAGAAGTTAGCGTCTTTCTCGATTTGTTGTATCCGGCCTTCGGTTCCTTGAGCTTGCTTCTTAATGTCTTGGACTAGAGCCACAAGAGTATCGTATTGGTTAGAGATGGATTTTTGCGAAGCTTCTATCTCGTCGAACTTTCGGTTTAAAGCAACAATTTTTTCGTTCAATGGCTTAGCTTCCCGTTGTATTTCCTGGCGGATATTTGGGAGAAATTCATCCCTCCAAGTAGATCGTAGGTTGTCCAATGTTAAAGACATAGATTCAAGTTATCTACTGAGCACGCTTTCTGAGCTCCTTCCTCTTCGATAGTCACCAGTATAAGATAGATAGTCATAAGTAACACAATGATAATAGGACTTCACGCAAAGGCTAGCCGCATTGATATCGATTGCCTAGCCTGTATTATGTTTTCGAGGTCTGTGTTTTCAGGGTCTGTGTTTTCGAGGTCTGTATTTTCAAGGTCTGTGGTCTGGGGTCTATGTTTTCGAGACACCCCTATTTTAAAAGCGTTTTCAGGATTAGAAACTGTTTGAGAACTGAGTAGTTTCTAAGCCAGACAATAATTTAACAGCAACTCGTTCAGACCAGTTGTACATTTTATGGGAGAAAATGACTTTTCTGTGCACATGGTATAATGGACCACTGATTTTTCTGTCTTTTTCTACCACTACAGAAGTGAGCACTAAAAGTTGCTAAAGATTGTATGGCATACAAACTCTGTTTTGCCATGTATTTTGAGTGCAGCCTTTGCCACATAGACCTGTAACCGAGATTCGAGAAGCCACGAGCCGGACCATCCAGCTCTCTTGTGTAATGTATTCCCAAACAATGTCTTCATCCACACTCTGCCCTCGCCTGCATAGACCATATTGATATAAACGATTCAAAAGTGTTCTTTTCGAAATTCTTATTCCATGACTTTTTTCAAGAAAACTCAAAATTGTCGTGTAGTCATAGTTAAAAGAGAATCGAAGTAGTGATTCAGCAGACCTGTGCGACTGCGTTTCAAACTGGTAAGCAGTAATAACATTAGTGCCCAGTCCTCGGCTAGTTACCATGCTTTGTGTATTGTGTTTTCGCTGTGTGTATTGTGTTTTCAGTTTAGTGTATTGTGTTTTTGCTGTGTGTTGTGTTTTCAGTTAGTGTATTGTGTTTTCAGTTTAGTGTATTGTGTTTTTGCTGTGTGTTGTGTTTTCAGTTAGTGTATTGTGTTTTCAGTTTAGTGTATTGTGTTTTCGCTGTGTGTGTTGTGTTTTCATTTTAGTGTATTTGTGTTTTCAGTTTAGTGTATTGTGTTTTTGCTGTGTGTTGTGTTTTCAGTTAGTGTATTGTGTTTTCAGTTTAGTGTATTGTGTTTTCGCTGTGTGTATTGTGTTTTCATTTTAGTGTATTGTGTTTTCAGTTTAGTGTATTGTGTTTTCGCTGTGTGTATTGTGTTTTCACTGTGTGTGTTGTGTTTTCAGTTAGTGTATTGTGTTCTCGCTGTGTGTATTGGGTTTTGCACTTATGGACCACCATACCTCTGGAACCAGGATAAGGCATTGTATGAAATTTTACACATTTTTTTAGTAAATATTTCATTCATTTATAGCTGCTTCACAAACAATATGCTTGGGCTACCTGTGTCCTGGGCTACCTGTGTCCTGTGCTTCCTATCTTGTGGTCAACAGAAGTTGAACATTAATGGCAGATGATGTCTCATGATCATGGTGGATGGATGATATAAAACATGATCACATTTCTAAACTATGGTATGTTCAGGGGGGGGGGGGGTTGGTAAGGAGGGAAAAAAGAATGGGAAATTAATTATTGTGTATGGTCCATGGTCCATGTTCTAATAAAATAAAATAAAAACGGGGTCAATTTTTTCACTTCATAGGCACTTTAACTCTTTGTCGTCCGATCGTGTGTGAGCTCAATTGGTGAAATCCTGAGTGCTAACTCAACCCTCCCCCCTCAGTTCAAGTTTGGCTAGCCCTGGGTAGTTAAATACTGCTGACTTTTTAAGCTGAGGGCTCAAACTTTCCCCACAATGCCATTCGGGAGAATTCTACATACTTGTCGACGGTAGGTATCGCTACTTTTGTAGGGTTTCAAATTTTGGAGAAAAATGCCTCGAGTCCAACTATAATATTATTGTGAAGACAGCTTATACAGGTCACCAATACCAATCACAGAATAGCATTGACAAAGCTGAGGCTGAGTAATCACAAATTAGCAATTGAAACAGGGCATTACTCGAAACCTATAAAGAACCCTAAATTAGTTAGCAACCCGTTGTTGACGGTTAGGGTGTTTTTAAATGTAGGGCTAGGGTTTGGATTAGTTCACAGGACCATGAAATCAATTTATAATAGTGAGTATTATAAGCCAGAGACTTAAAAGGACATACATGTAAAGAACCAAATTTGGCTTAGTGACATACATTGTACATCATTTGTAAATAATGATATTAAAAGAAAAGATCCCTGCCAAAATACTAAATTAAGGACTTTCCACAGATTCAAGTCCAACTATAATATTATTGTGAAGACAGCTTATACAGGTCACCAATACCAATCACAGAATAGCATTGACAAAGCTGAAGCTGGTTTTATGTCTTTTACTAATGCAAGCGCAATTGGTTAGTGCTCAACAGGTGTTAACAAAGCATTGGTAAAGTGAGCACATTTTCATTGTTTAAGTAAATAAGTCGATATCTATTGATCAATAATAATGTTGATATGACTGTGTTGACAGTTTGTTTACACTGTACATTAATTGGAAACGTTGCATGACTGGGGTGGACTGTTTCTGGTTCACTATATTATATTCTGCACTAGCAAAAATTTGCTACTGTAAATAAATTCTACTAGCAAAATAAATGTTTAACCAGCATTCTGCTAGTTGGCTACCGCTAATTTCTACCCCTGGTTTAATAGCTTCGTTACTTCCCTTGAGTTGCTGCAGTTTTCATAAAAGAATCCAGAGTTAACACAAACTTCATCTGTGTTACAATTTCATCCGGTTTAATATTGTCCATGTTATATTTTCAAGGATGTTTCCAAGTCCAATTTTGTTAGCAATGCACATGCACTAATATAATTAAGAGACTCGGTTAGACGATTAGTCACCTATAGAATATAAAACAGTGGGATTGAAATCAACAAGTGCATCTGTGGTGCATTGCGTTAAGCGACTGGATGATTGGGTAGCTGAAGTTAAACCCGATCGGGCGAGGTAAGTAAAGTGGATGGGTGACGGAGAAGGTAAGTGGAATAGTAAGATACATGTACATCAGGAGGAACAAGGAAGAAAAGGGAGATTGGAATGGGAAGGGAGGGGGAAGAAAGTATAGGGGAGTGGTGGGTAGTCAAAAATATTTTGTAGGGGAGGGGTGGAATTTTTCTCTCTTTAAATTGCCCCTCCCCCCCCCCCCAAAAAAAAAAAACTAAAATAAACTAAACTAAATCCCCATTTTTATGAATTCCAAAAAATTAAAACATCCCCTTTTAGAATCTTTGATATTCCAATCTAGGCTGAATCAATTCGACCTGGAATGCAATTTGACCTACAACATACAGATTAGTATAAGGCTCCAAATAAAATCATATGTCTGTCTCCGTGATATTATATAATTTGTTACTTACCCCAACCATAGGCAAAGTCATATCATCTTTAAGGTCAGGCTGATCTTTAACTTTGTCTTTATCTTCCATGCTCTCATGGCGGAATCTCTCCACTAGTGGTGACATTCTCATAATAAAAGGCCCCGGCCCGATGTTAAAGGCAGTAGGAGGAGCTATCATAGTGCTGATGAGCTTTAAGGTGCTTGCAACATTAGGTGCAAGATTAGAGTCAGCTAACAGGTCTGATATCATGCCATGGGCTTCACCAAGAGTTGTATAGTCAACCACTCCCTGGAAATCAGAGGTAAGGGTTAACAAGGTTTGCTTACAGTAAATGGTTATTGAATTATTATAAGTAATAGCATGACATGAGGGAAATTAGTGATTAAATTTCCCAGAGAGCCAAGGAAGGATTAGTGGAAGTCCCAATGCTGCACAGATCCTTCTGAGGCTCAGGGGGAAATTTAATCACTAATTTCTCAAAATGTCATGCTATCACTTTGTAATAATTATATAGTATTATCACTGAGGAATGGAAAAAATCTCTGAGAAATTTAGTTTTCTCTGCTTAAACTAAAGATGTTGCAGTTGATTGGCTTTTGAAAACGTTTTGTTATTATGCTTGATTGGGCGCCATTGATTGAATGACCATAGTTTCTCCTGGGGACAAGTGTGTTGTTTTTGAGAAGATAACACTAAAATACAATGTAATTATGTGGTTGACTAAATATTCAAAGAGCATGCATGGAGTTTAATTACGTCACATTCATGGGTTTAAGTGTCCCACATGGAAGAAGCAGGTTTGAGAAATGAAGAGGAGAACTTTGTTGCACCATAAAATACATGTAGGTAGGGTACAGGGTTATAACAGGCATTGCGCCATAACCCAGTCAGTGCCAAGGGACAGTCCAATGTTCCCTCATCAGCTTGCATGCCCATCTCTTGCATGTCAATGAAGGAAAATTAGACCAAGTATGCTGATGCAGGAATTTAGAGATTAAATATCCCTGAACAAACAAAGCAAACCATTGAAGGTGATCATGGTATTACAGCACTTCACATTTGTGCCACCTGTACAGTGGCATAAAGTTGGGAGCCCAAGTTGGGTATCCAGGTGTATTTAGCGCTCGCCTCTCACTACTACACGTATGATCCGAGTTTGATACCGAGTAGCCTAAAAAGCCTCAGTATCCAAGGTAAAAAATATTTTTTTTGTGATGTGACTCCACAGTCTGCAATAATGGTAGCCATGTTTTTGGGAAGCTCCGTAATTATCCTCATCGCTCTTTTATGTTTTGTCTTTTACATGTAAAATAACTTATAGTACAATATATGCGAGTTGAAAATATTGAGTCCTGAAATAGTAACTAGATCTGTTATAGAGAATTGGAGCATGTATTATTGAAGTCAATGGATTTCATGAGTTCTTGAAATGCCATTTAAAGCTGCTAAAGAAATACGAGGAACAAGAAGCTTCAAAATAAATGTACCCTTGACCACGGAAAACAAGGGTCAACAACTTAAATAAGGAGTTGCAACGACAGAAAGATAGTCGACTCTTCAGAGCAATTTCGTGCTGTGATTACCTGGAAATACATGGGATACCAACTTAACACCTGGGGAGGATACAAGCACTTGATAATTATTGTCATTAATCTTGCCTCGCTTACTGATATAGATTTGGAAAGGAATAACATTTTGATAAGCCATCACCTGAAGTCCTCTCAGCCATTTATCAATCGTGTGGCAAGTCCCGCTTATAGACCATCAATTATTGTTAAATTTGTTCACTAAGATGATGGAGACCAACAATACAGAGCAAGAAATAAATTGCAAAATGTATCAACAAAGGACCTGGGCCTTGGTCGAGTCTTTGACAACAAAATATACCTAAGCGAATCCCTTACCCAAAGAAATCGAGATCTACAACTTACTGTATTCAAGAGTGCTGACTCCAGCTATTAAAGACAGACCTTGGTATAATTTTATCTGGACCTTCTATGAAAGAATTTTCATTAGATGTGACACTGACAGCCTGCAAAGCAAATAATATCATCTACAAATCATCTGCTATAACAAAAATAATATTTAATTTTATTATCAAGCATTCCCACAGGACCCTTCAAGCACAAATTAAGTAATTATGCTCCTATTAGGGAAATCTTAGTAGACTTAAATTTGAAGGGGCTGTGTAATCACAATTAAGTTAGCCGGTGAGAGAATTGAGTCAACTTCAGTTTGCTTTAATCTTAAGCCAAAGTAAAATATAATTATATACATCTACAAACCTAACAGTATGCTCCACTCGTCATCTGACAAACTTTGCTTAAACTTGAAACTTATAATTTATATGGTCAACACACGTTTTCTATATCAACACCTCAAATCTGGAATAGCTCACTACCTGTAGAAATAAGATCTAGCCCGAATGTAAACATCTTTAAATCTTTTTTGCTCTACTTCGATCTAATCTGAACTAGTTATATGTAATGATTTGTGCAAGAAGTAAATAGCACTGAATGGCATTAAGGTGGCACAAGGTGTTAATTTTGTATTGTGAAAATCTTGATCTCATTGGTTGAAACATGAAAATTGTTGGAAAGTAAGGAAGACTACTAATTTCCTCCAATTTTTCAAAATATCATATCTACAACTTGCACAGTCTGCAGTTTCAAGTATCGTTTATAAAGCAAATCGTATGTTCGGTACCTTGTCAATTGTGCCTGTTTCGTAGCTATTGTTTTTGGCTATTCCTATTGGTTGGAACAGAATTTGCTCATAAAAATGGAATGAAACTAAGCCATTCTACAGTAACTACTTTTAATTCAAAATATTCATAATTATCACTCAGTGTTTCTGTAGTCTAAAACACAGAAAAATCGTATTATCTGAAAGCTGAATTGCCGCAGCCCCTATTGATTTGCCGTACTTATTAATTTACGTGGATCATTACTTAATTAAGTTAATAATTACCCATACATGTATGTACTACATTGCTATATACATAGTTTAATTATTAGTTGTTATGTTAGTAGATAAGAATTAATTAAGTAATGGCCCATATAAAAACTGTAGTGTCTACGGCAAGGAATGTTAAAAGGTGTTAATTTTCTATTATTCTTTCTCGTAATTTCATTGGTTGATACTTATAAATTCAATAGAAACCTATCGAAATAATGCATTTTCATTCGATATTTTTTTGTGGTTTGAATTTATTTTTGATAAAACTAACTATGAAATTTCATTTCACTTCCCTTTGTGAAGTGATATTTCACTTTTGATATATCCCCAATTCTTGTTGCAATCTTTTCGAACAGTAAGTTGTATGTTGAGTGAATAGTTTTGAAGAAATTCCAATCTGGATTCGTAAACTCTGCAATTATTAAGACCAAAATCCAGCCATTTTCATGAAAAATGAGATTTTTTTGCAAAAAGAATCTTAATTGCATTCAAAGAAATCAGGAGAAAATCATTGGCAAACCACTTCATTGTATCCAATATCAACTTTCCGTTTTAGCACAAAAATTATCTCATAGATACGAAACTTTCACTGCATATACAGTATCTCAATAAATATAAAATGTCCCGAATACGTATACTCATGTATACTCATGTAATACGTATACTCATGTAAAACGTATACTCATGTAAAAAAATTGACAACATTGAAGAAGTTCACAACAGCCTCCAGTCCTACCTTAACTTTATTATACCTTACAAAATAATTATCCTCCAATCAAATGTGTGTATTCAGGGCTTGCTTTTGATTTTAAAATAGAGCATGTCTTCCCTGGTTTCAAAAAAAGGGAAGATTTCCAATTTTTTTGGGTGACCATTGTCTTACCCAAAAATGAGGGGAGACCTACATGTATATGTGTATATATGTTCTGCATTCTGCTCAGCCCAGATCAACTGAGCAAAACTGTATGCTTTGTGAATTATTGCCACCCCCTCCAGGGAGTAGCAACTGTTTCCCAGTCTCCAAAGTCGTGAGCAGCGCCGTATTCAAAATGGAGGAAACTTGACAACGAGAGGTGTGCAAGAAAGACTATCAATTTAAATTGAACTGCAAGAAGCAGGGCTAGGGAGATGAAAAGTATACACAGATTATAATGGAGGACTATTGACTTCCCCATTTGCAAATATCGGGGGAGATAAAAAAGACAGATGCAAAATTGCACCGAAGCGCAAGCCGTCAGGTATTAGGGTCATGTGCCAGTGCAATATTTTGTCACGTAGGACAGCTGCTTGTACCTATTGGACAGTTGACACAGCTGTTCATCTTATTGTTAGTTTATTGATTGGGGGATTATTTGTTTGGTATAATAAAGCACTTACAGGATTAAACCTTTGCCCAATATGGAAAATATTTAAGTCTCGGCTTTTAATATTAGACTTGACCTTCGGTCTCACCCAATATCGAAGTCTCAACTTAAATATTTTGCCATATTGGGCTTGTATGAATCCAATAGGTGGCTATATAATGTTTGATTTTTAATATGTTAATTAATTAATTTTTAACCCTTTTATGCCCACATATGGAATTTTCCGTATTTTACTGGTTACTTGATTTTAAAGAGCTACATGTAGGCCTGAGATTCCCACAAACCATAATGTATAGACAAGTGATCCTTGTGAACTGCATTGGGCATGTTAACAAAGAATAATGTCATCTAAATCCTCCTTACTAAGAATAATGTCATCTAAATCCTCCTTACTTTGCATACATGTAAGTTAACTACAGGTTACATTATTTCATTTCAGAAATAAAGACTAAAATAGCACTTCTAAAAATAATTATTTCTCCTCAGATTTTACATTTTCTCTCAAAAATGCATATTTCACATAACATTTAGAGTTTCATGTTTGCACTAACTTCACTTTCTGTCTCCCAATACCTAAACTTGCCCAGAACCAAGCCATTCTGTCCACAAGCACTTCACAGGAAGCTAAATTCATCCATAATGACCGCAAAGCATGCCGGGAAACCCTACCAAACAGCGACATGGCACTTCCCCATCTTCATTCTTCAAAATATATACCAAGTCTAAAGCCATTTCGACCTAATACCTTCATATTGGAATCAATGTCAAGTAAATCTTGTCCAATATTCCAAAAAAGCTAAAGTGACAGAAGACGTCCTGGCTCATTCACAAGTGGGAAATGAGGCTCTTTCTCCATCACAATAAACTGGCACAGACTCGGTTCTTTGAGAAAGTGCTGATTGAAGCTCTCATCAGACTTAATGATGTCCTCCAGCACTCTATAAATGGTGAAAAAGGCTTTACAAAGCCTGAAATTCTCTGTATTCCTCCAAACAAACTTCCCGCCAGCTCCGTTAAGTAATCCACAACTGCTTTCAAAATGGCCATCTAAAAACTTTGAGCCCCCAGTATTATAGGTCAGTTGAAAATTCCATGGAAACAATGACTGTAGTTTACTTAGGGAGGGAGGGTTCTTTTCGGTCTAGAAATAGCTAAAAATTGGTTCCAAAAACTCGGGCCTGAAAGGGTTAATAATTATGTTTACAATTATTTTATGACAACAACTGCAATAATTATTATGATATGTATTTATTATTGGTTAATATAATATTATTTGGTGTGGGCATCAAAAATAAATCTTTTTTTTTTAAACTATGTGTATAAAAAAAGTCTGTATATACATTGTATGTGAAAAAGGAACTCAAGCTAATCCATGACTATTAGAAAGGTAATAATTTTACAAAGAGAAAATATGGAATTACTTTAAATAAAAATGAAATTCATATAATTAAAATAAGGGCTCATGTCATAACAAATGTATTTATCAAACTGCACACAGTTGTGTATATTTATTTACTTATTGCATATCTAAATTGGGTCACTTAAAACTTGGAATGATCAACTGTGGTGCAAAACACTCTTATATACAAATTTCGCAGCATAAAATAAAATAAATATAAGTTAAGTACTGCAAACGTTGTGCATGTCTCAGTATCAATACTTCCATGTGGAGAAAATTTTAAATAAGAATTGTAAATCCCTATATATGAGACATTACTCTATTATATGAAGCTAAAGTGTTTTTGGGGCCCTAGGGTGCCAAGGGAAACCTTTAAGTAAATGCCATCTGTTGAGATGAATTTATACATTTTGTGAATGGATTTATGAGGAAGATGTGTGTGATTCATTAGTGATAAAACACCATGTGAAAGCTAGAACCTCATTATTCATTTACAATAGACTTAATACCTTGTAACCTCATTAGAACAGAGCCCTTTGACATGTTTGTTTTCAAGCAAAATTTGCAAGAGTACAGTGGTAGTATTAGGAGATTATTAAGATGAAAGGTTTTTAAAAATGCAAGGGTATACCAAAAGATAACTATTAACTAAGATAATCCTCTCCAACCAATTCCACACAGTACTTGACAACACTTTAAAATATTGAGTTTTATAAAGGAGGCAATATTCTTCAATGATTTTTATTCAATAGGGAAAACCTAAATTTCTCATTGTAGGAAGGCTTAGAAAGCTTAGAAAAATTGAACATATTTTTTTATATGCATAAAGAGGGTAGTTAATTATACATGTATTTTTAGGGGAAAATTGGTATGACAGGGCTCGGAAAAAAAGAAAATTTCAGCTTGCCCTTTTGAGTTTTACTTGCCCAAGGCAATTTTGACCTAGCCCCAAAAAATTAATGATTAAAATTAATGACAACTTCTAGCAAACTTGGCCATCGGGCAAGTGACTGACATAAAGTACTTGCCCAACATGAAAAATCTACTAGTCCCAGACTATCGGGCATGAGAATTTTGGAGCCTTTATGGCACATTTTTGTACATGCTGAGATAAATCTTTGGGTTTGTATATTTTGGGTTAATTTCCTTAATTCATTTGTCCTACTGTCTGATAAATAATTGGTGAAAATGCATATTCTAATTAATAAAATTTGTTATCTTGTTCGAGTGAGATGCATTTGCATATGTATGTATTTCAGGTTTCTTTCATAATAATTTTAAAATTATTTTTATATTCTGGTCGGTTTTACTCTGATAAACTAGATTCACTCTCATCACATGGCAGCAGGACACAATGAAAATAAAAAAAGTAGCTTGCCCAAATTGCCTGGGTTTAGTAGCCTGAATAGCAACCTGTGAACAGGAATTACTAAAGCCCTACAAGCTAAACTACATGTACATGTACTAGCCCTGGGCTATCGGACAGCACTTATGTTGCGCCCTGAGCAGCCATGCTGGATAGAAATGATAGATTTCTCACATGCAGCCTCACATTTACACTGTAGCAGCTTCAGAATTAGCCTGAATTTCAGACGTCTCCTCTGGTTCGTTCCTCCCGAGAGAGACGTCTGAATCCAATAGCCGATAATGCCATCCAGTGACGTCAAGGCGGATTAACAATTTAATTTATGCAAATAAAACTGTCATGGCGGGAGTAAGAGTTTGTGGGTCACAAAAACAAAGCCATCGCTCGCCTTGAGAAATTATTTGAGATCATGTCTGTAGTATCGTCGTGTACCGTTTAACCAACTGCGTCATAAAATTCCCTTCGTTACCCACGTTCGCTATGAATAATTTGAGACTCAGAAATTTTATACGAACATCGGAATCGACACTTAGAAATTTTAGAACGATTATATGTTATCCTCACTATAAAAAAAATTACTGCCTGAACCGGGATTCGAACCCGGGCCGGTTAAGAATCAATGCAATGGCTTACCCACCACCAACCCAAACCCTAACCATTAGACCACAAGAGAATTCGCTGATTGGAGTCGTTTCTTTTACCAAATTTATATCAACTTCATTAGCATGTTCATAAAATATTCAATTATAGTATAATATATACTATAATAGCGGTACGACAACCCACCGAGCGCGCGAGGTGTGATTCCCCACGGATCTCAACGGTACACGACGATACTACCATCATGTCGACCAAAATAAAAGCCTTACCTATATATATATATCCATCCCATTTGCTTCTCAAGTGCCTCTTACAGTGTATGTTGTGAAAACCTTTTCAAAGCAACAAATCGTTATATTATATTTGGAGGCAAAGTACAATTGATCTTTGTCTTTCCGTTGATCTTTGCCTCGCGATCTGCCGTTCGAATCGACACAGCTACGAGATATTACCTATGTAAATGATGCAACAGAAAAGTAGAAAAAACATGAATGGATAATGGCGAATTTTCGAAGAAATACGAAGACTCTTTTACGGGAAAGAACAGTTCCTTGAAGAGAGTAGCGACATTCTTTACCACTGCGAGTGTGAACAAATAATCAATTAACAACGATGCCACGGACATGACGGGATAAAATGACAGTCGGCCGGTAATTGTGCAGGACACTTTCAATCCATTTCCAGATGTTTTCCTTACGAATTCAAGGTCTTTCCCAAAGACAATCACCACTGAAACTCAACGATCAACAATCGTCCAAAGTGAATCCTGCCGTCTTCTCGGATGAGCTAATTATGATAATTATGCGAAATTGTAGAATATGAACCAATCGAAGATCACTACCAGGCTTTCTGGTAGTGACGTCACTGGACGGCATTATCGGCTATTGGATTCAGACGTCTCTCTCGGGAGGAATGAACCAGAGGAGACGGCTGAAATTCAGGCTACTTCAGAATGAGTTTACCAGTAGACAGGGGAAACTGGTTTTTATTCTCCTGGGATTAAACATGGTGGCAGTGTGTATAAGATCTATTTACGTGTATATAATCCAAACTTGTAACCATAGAAAGGAGATTTTCAGTATCTAATATCAAAGGAGTATGTTCCTAGTTTTTCTTGCCCTTAATTAGGATAAAAGTAAACTATTTAAAATATATATTCAAATAAACTATTTTGAATATACGACAAATGAAGTTATTAACAAGAGACACAGTGGGTCAGCACTCATTTTCATTCATAGATTTGAGTAACAGAAAATACTAGAACACTTTATTTTTTGGGCACAATACTTTTCCCTCGACTCTGAAGATGATTACCACTTTATATGGAAATCAGAATATTTCAAAACTGTTCTCACCCATACAAACATGTTGTGCACTCAACGAACTTAACTGATACTCCTGGGCCCAGTTATTCGAAGCAAGCTAAAGGTAAGGGGTTAAAATGCCAACCCAAAGTTAAACTGTACAGATTATAATTACAGATTTTTAATTGCTATTCTAGGGATAAAGTTAGCCTTGCTTCGAACAACTGGGTCCTCGGTTCAAACCATTTACCATTTTTGGCATGAGTTAATATGAAATGCACACATTTTACTACCATTGAGGAAAAAATCATTTTGGACTCTCAGTATTGCAGTTCAACAAAGAGAAATTACCTGCACCTAAGATATCATTTTGTTTTGTAAATAGCTCATATTATTATCCCAGGGAATGAGCCAGGCTGTGCCATAATGCGATTCCCTTGAAAATAATATGATAACTAAAGGGTCAATATTGTCTCGCTTTCAAAGGAAATTAAGTGGCAAAAGGGTCAAATTGAGCCAAATTGTCCCTTCTGGCTCAATTTCTGGCATAATCTCTGATATCCTATAAATGCAAATAACATTATTGTTATTTAGCTGATAATAACATTCATTGCTCAATGTAAATTTTGTTTGAAAAACAAAAATATCACAATATACACGTACAATGTATACCACAATCAGAAAATTAATTTGTATAACCTGCATGTAATTAAAGCACTTGAATTTAATTTGTAGGTTTGGAACCTATACATTTAAGTAAAACTTTTTATCAAACTAATTAATAATTAATGAAGGAACACAAAGGAAATCACTGAGCAATAAGTGATCTGTAAATCTGATACAGATTTTGTCCTGATTTACATAAACTTTTGCTTCAAGTTTTTCGGACAAAATAAGTAACTGTTGTATTGCCAAAATAACTGAAAACATGACTCTATACATCAAGACACTTTCAGCTCGAGTTAGTAAATCCAATAAAGCATGGCCACTCACTCTGTATCTATTATATGTAGGAGTCAACTTTTACATAAGTTTGATCATTATAATCTAACTTGGGTGCAGTTAAATATGCACCAATTAACAAAATTGTCAAGGTCATTGTTTCGAGTTCATTCAAGCCTTTATTCAACATGGCATACACTGTAGGGATCAGACATTTTTTTGTGATATGATTGATCATTAAGTTGACTGTCTGACAGCAATCTGGATCCCTTACACTGTAGCAGTCGCAGACAAATGATTTTACAGTCAAAACAGGTTCCTCCCTAGAGCCAGAAATGAAGTTCAATATTAATTTTGAAATTTCATTTCATTCTTTTCAAATTTCCATTGTTGAAATGAAACTTGCAAAATCAAACTGGGCCTAAATTGCAGGCATTCTTGGGAGCTAGCGTTTGTGTGACAACACTAAGAATAGCTGCGAAGGAGACTAAAATTCAATTACGCTATGGAATAAGTTGTATAATTAAGCCTTTTGCACATAAATACAATCAAAATTCAGTTAGGGATCAATTTGAATTTTACAAGTGTTGATCATTTTAACAATGGCAGTTTGAAATGAATGAAATCAAATTTTGAATAATCAACTTCATTTCTTGCTCTACAGTCTGAGGAATGCTTGACCTGTTTTGACTGTATGCAGTAATTTTGAATTAAATATCAAGGCCGGCCCACAATTTTAGAACTCATTAAATGATGAGTTGACAAATTCTCCTAGCTTAAAGGAACTTTAAATCCAACTGAAAATTCTTATTAAAGTCATATTGATAACTTAATTATTACACCTAGAATAGAGCTCCCTAATGCCCATCTTAACTGTATTTAATGTATGTGTCCCACCATCTTCCGTAAGTGTTTATTTAGTTATTTATAATCTTGTAAGTCAGAGAAAGCCTGAACTGCCTTAATTCTTACAGTTTCCCAGTCAGTGTTTTTTTTAAATCACAATTTATATAATATTGTTTATGTTATTGTGTATTGTAGCAAACAAATAAGAAATACAAATACCAATAATTAGGTCAACAAGCATGATAAGATAGATCTAGAGTAAATTAATTATTAATATGAACTATTAAAATCCCAGGCATTCCACATGGCTTGACCAAGGATTTGGTTGGAATTTTATACTATCTGTCAATAGCCCAAGCTAGGGTTAGATCAATTGGACAATAATTTCGTTGGACCTTGCTAACAGTAATTCATCGCTTTTCACAAAAAAAATAACGGAATAAACACATACATGTAAAGTGTTTAGATCGTTTTCATGTGACGTCATCAAAAATCTAAACTAAAGGATCTACAACCATGTTATTTTAATATGATTTAGGTATCGGTATAGTCTCAGTATTCTTTGAAAATTTTATGTCAATACGGTGAATCGTTATTGAATTAGAGTATTTTGAATTTTGTGACGGCCCAGCTCAGCGTGTTTCCTAAATGTCATGGAGACCATATATTCCTGCCAATTTAAAATGTTTGACTTGATTTAACGTTAAAAGTGATATATAATGTGTTTTGAAGTGAATGCTAATCATATTGCTGGGAAAATCAGCTTTATTTGTAGAGTACGTTTTTGGCCGCCATCTTGGTGTACCAAGGAGGTACACCAACATGCCACTGAATACAAATTACACTAAATTGTTTGAATGTTATTTGTCTGACAGCTCATGCATGCATGCAGTTACGAATAACTCTAATGCTCCAAAATTTCGGCCATTTACATATTTTTACCTGCTCTATACACAACATTAAAAGTATTTTACTAATATCAGTCTTTTCTTGATGCAATTTTTTGTGTGAGGTCAGTGAGAATGATCTATAGATTGATGTAAAGCATATACAGTCATATAATCTAGGGTAACTATAAGCAAAGTATTGTCATCAGAATTTCTAAATTTATAGAGTGATCACAGGAGGCCTATATGCATAATTAATTGAGATAAACAACTTTATTATTAGCAGCCAAGAAAAAGACATACACATGTATATACACTATTTTAGTTATAAATAATTATTGGCCATGAAATTAACTTGTTTTGCTGAAGGTTTTGACTTGTGTGGTCATTGATCTCAGAAAATGTAATAATAATAATAGTCTTTATTAATAACACAAAAGAACATGTGCTCTATTTACAATCAAGTGATAAACATGTATAATAATAATAATACAATAGATAATCATTAAAGTTAAGCCATTAGTCAAGAATATGCACTGCTTTTTTTTTGCAAGGTGACAGTTTTTTGGAGTTTAGAAGGGTAGGTGTTATACCCCATGCTAAAATTCCATATGTTAGAAAAAGGTAGATAAGAGAGTAATACAACTTAATGAGTTAACAAAATCAATACCCAGGTAGTTTATAAACATGTTTCTTGTTTTAAAAGTTTATGATTAATGTATATTTTAACTGAGTAATCATATTTCTTTTGTGGAGGATAAAAGATGACAACATTAGATTTATCTCCATTCAGAGTTTAGTTTGTTGACAATTAGAAGCCATTCAGTGACCTTTGATAATTTATCATTATGGTAGATTCTAAGTGTCCAATATTTTTATCTGCAATAAAAAGGTTAGTATCATCTGTGAATGTAGAGAACATTAGTATAGACCTCATTTATAATGGCCACCACCTAATTTGCATAACTTGGAAGATTAATGTGTACAGTGAAATTATTGCAACCACATGGAAGATTGTACCTAAATTAGTAATTGACCACAGTTTGAAAGCAATGTTTCAAATTGCTGTCAAGTTATTGGCATTTTAAATGTAGAAAATACATGAAAGCGAGGCTGGAAAGGCCTACATCAGGTTTTTCTCATACAAATCTCTCTAATTTCAAATCGCTGTAACTTTACAGCCTTTTATGCTACAACACTCAAATTCTACAGAATCACCGATGTTGGTATGCTCTTTGGTATGGCAAGGATGTTGTTTTTCACACATTGAACATGTGGCTAAAGTGTTAAAATACAGAGACCACGCCCTTATGAATGAGGTGCATGTACCATTATATTTTGCCAGTACTCCTTATTTTTGCTAGTGGAAAATCCTACTAGTACATGTAGACATTTGCTAGCGGATTAAGAACAGCTGAATGCATTTGAATTTTTTTTCTCTAGGACACTGCAATTTTTTTTGTAATAAATCAAACTATCTTATGATTTAGGAAAACACAGAATAAAATTGTAGAAAAAACCTGAACTATATCAATGTTATTAAAGTTATACTTTAATGTTTATATTCCTAGTTGCTTCACCAGTGTTAAAAGTTTTCATTCATTAGTGGGAAAATTAATGGTTATGCAAAGTGTTGAACGTGATTATGCCATTAGCCATCAGATGGTATATATCCTGTCTTCTCTTAATTATAGGCTTGTATGACCATCAGGTGTACACCATATTTTTATTTAGAGATTGGTACCTACATTGTATTACTCAAAATTAAAGTACATTTAACTAGAATCATATTAACAAAAGTACACGGCAACCATAATGCTGAATAGAGTCAAGCGTAACAGTGTACTGATAATGCAATTGTATTTATATTTATATTTATAACAAGTTTCATATTAGAGCCATTATATTCTAAACAAATTAAGGGCATTGTGCTCTTCACTTAACTTTTTTAAAATATGTTTTTAGGCAAGATATTTAAAGCCTGTAAGTAATGAAATGCACTTTGGAGCCTAATGCAGTTTGTGTGGTAGAACCAAAACCAGACAGATTTTCAAAAGATCACTTTACTTGTTATTTTAACCCTATATTTCCTACCATTGTTTACTACTGTTTTTCAAAAATGAACCTAATTTAGTTTCAATTGAAGAGATTGGACACAATTTATGTTAAAAGCCTTACTGAAGTCATTGCTGTTCATGTAATAAGCCAGTCAAAGGAAGTATAAATAAATAATGTTATATCCACAGCTTTATAATCTATTATCCAATGAAATTACACATTGATTACATTTTTCTGTATATAATGTTTAAAAGGCAGGACAACTGTAAACTAGTCTGGCATGAGCAACATCTTGATACCGGTAATAAGTTTACAAATTCGATCAGAGTACCATTCTGTTTGACATCTGCCGGTTCATGATTATACATTATTTCTACTTTCAAAACCTGCAAACCTATTTTCATCTTAACTATCATAACAGTAATTCAATCTAGACTATATCCATTTTAACTAACAGACTTCACCTCTGAATAAACTTATGCTATATTTATGTTGTGGCAAGAGTTGAAAGACAGTGGCTAGAAACTGGAATGAAAATTAGTACTATTAACATGATGTGAACAATGCTTTGCAATTATTCTGGAAGTTCTTGTGGTGTCTGGATCAAATTGTGTTTTGAACAGCTGCTGTTCAAGGATTGACTTGCATTACAATAAATTATGAAAAAAGATGGAAGAAAACAACAATAATAATTGTTGATGTGTAAGTCTCATAAGTTTAAAAAAAGGTCCGCTATTTTTTCCTTTTGCAATTACTGAACCAGAATATAATTTAAGTTATCATGATTATTCTTGTGATGTATACACCTTATTCCAAAATGGCAAATCTTGTTTGAGTAGTAAAGAGAGCAGTGAATAACAGTTGAATGCTACCACATTAAAGAGTATGCCAAGATTAGCAATACTCTGAATGTTAGGGTTGATAGCATAAAATGGTATGAAGTTATCAAGATTTCATTATGTAGCTAGAGTCTCGTATGGGTTTGAGCCAGTTACATGTATACCTACTAGCCTTATTTTTGTGATTTACACTAGCTGTATTTAAATGTCAATATAACTATGCAACAATGAAAGACCAAACTCTCAAACTGCTAAGTATTATTTACTTTTGCATGCTTTTAAGACGGCATTCGCTTTGCCAAATATCCTAAGTTTTTTTTGCATTATGCAAATAAGAGCAGCCATATTGGAATAAGGTGTATAGCTATAGTATGATATTGCCAAATTTTTAATTATATATTTTTGAATAACAGGTATGATTATTATCAAATAACCTGCAGAGATCTGCTTATTATAAAGCTATTTTTTTTAATTCTCATCATTTTCTTTTGTCACAGCCTGTGACAATTAAGATATACCATAGTGAATCTCAGCTTTCATTTAAATTACTTATTTATTATTTAGAATTTTACTCTGGTTTACCAAACATATTCTAAACCGAAACTTAACTGATTGATGTAATGATGCTGCTTTAGGGCTAATAATTTAAAACCCCAGTTAATAACAAAATGCCAATAATAACAATAATTTTTTGAAAACAACATGTTTCAGTAACAAAATCATCTGATTGTTATGATACTTTTGTATTTAAAAGTCAAAACAAAAGCTTAGTAATTATAAAATTATCAATGGAAGTAATAAATAAGACACAAGTGCTTAATTGGGTATTCAACAGGGTGTCATGAATGTACAGTGTACGTTCAAAAAAATTTCAGAAGACTGAAATACATGTAGAAGTTTTAAAGCTTTAAAGTGCCCACAAATCGAAAATTAAGTTGATCTTCTTCCATGAGGAAATCAAATTTCCTATAAATTTCTCCAAAATGTTAAACACAGTTACTGCTGTGTGCATCGGAAGACTTGGAGCAATGTAGGCATTGTATGTGAGTGGTTTAAGGAACTTATTCTCTATAACTGTAAACTGTATTACTATTTCTATAATAAATTATTGTAATTTTATCTTCAAGCTAAAAGGAGCCTGGGGCCAAGAGTGTTTCCATGGCAACATAATTAGCATAGTCTGTGATGTCTATTTCCTTAGTACCACACAGTCATGTGCAAAGTTTAAAATTGTTTTTACCCACTATTTGCAAATATATTCTGCATTTTGTGATTTGCCTCCAGCCTGTGTCAATCAAATGACGTCACATAAAGTTCATCTCATTTGCATATTGCAAAAACTCAGTAACAAAATGATATATTGACAAATGGAAAAATGCCAGCCTTCGTCATTTCGAAAGGATTTTTTATTCATAGGACTTTAGAACCAACACATTGACAGGGCTTCTGATACATTGCATAAAAATTTGGGAAATTGTGCAGCATTTTCAGGGCAGATTGTGTGGCAATTAAGACAGCTATTATGCAGACAATTATGCGATTTACTTGAGTTAACTTGTTTTACAATAAGGTTACTTTTTGCTGTGCATTATTTATTTCAAATTGCACAATTTGTTCACTGATTATCCAGAAGTGGTCAAGTCAAAATAAGATGTTTATAAATACTGACAAAACTAAAACCATGCTAATTACAGGCAGACGTCTGCAGAAAAAGATACTCCATGATAACCTCAACATCAAGCTAAACAACTCTAAAATTGAACAAGTGTCAAGCAAAAAAATCCTCGGAGTCATCATTGATGTAATTGTTGATTATGAGGCACACATTGACGACCTATGCAAAAAGTTATCAAAAAGACTTGGCCTGCTTAAGCACATTAGCCCATATCTAAAGCAATGACAAAAATAAATATATTATAATGGAGTAATTAAGCCTATACTCATGTATGGTAGCTCTATATGGTCAAATTGTAGCAGTGAAAGCATTACTAGAGTCCTTAAGCTCCAGAAAAGAGCGGCAAGAATTATTTTAAGTGCAGACAGAGACACGCCATTAGTTACTCTTTTTAACAGTTTAAACTGGCTTCCTTTTACTAATGTTGCCCTAATCAAAAGATGTGTTTTGGTGCTTAAGCATGTAAATAGTTTCTTCCACACTACCCCTACCTACATTAGTTCCCTGCTTGTGAGAAATTCAGATGTGCATAATAGAGAAACTAGATATTCAAATTTTCATTTATTATGTCCAAGATACAAGCGAGTTGCTGAAGGAGGGAGAACATTTACCATCAGAACTATCAAAGACTGGAACAACATCAATATCGAACAAAGAAGGGCAAATTCTGCAAATTCTGTGATCTTTACAAAAGCTTTTTATGTCAGCAAAAAGCGTCCTTACGTTTTAAAATCTGATTTTCTGCGATTATTTTAATACAAATTGTTGTAAATAGTAGGTTTTAGTCATAAATAGTACATTTGTAAGTAGTATATATTGGTAGGTAGTTCAAATCTTTTAGTAGTATATTTAAAAAAATTGTTTTTTAATATAAATTATAATGTTTATAGTTTTCCATCGGCAGTATTGTAAGTTTTTAGCTTTCTGACTTTATGTCAATTTTTTCCTTTATTTATAACATTTTATTAGAGGGCCATGAGGTTATCAGTTATTGTACTGTCAAGTGTCACCCTCGATAAATAAAGCCTATTATTATTATGCAAAAATTGCAAAATATGTGGTCAGATGCGATTTGAGACTGACTGTGTGACAATACATGTACGCCATCAAATAATATCAGAAGCTGGCCTGCATTGAAGAGGGATTGAACGGGTGCCATTTACTATTGTTGTGAATTTAACTCAGGTGCTGCCACTGCATGGTGCTTCAGAATTGAGAAGTTTTTGAACAGTGCCATAGTAATTTGCAACAATGTAATTAATATTTATTTAATAATAATAATGACATTTGTATAGCGCATATATACATAAATGTTCTATGCGCTTGACAACTACATGTACTAAATAAGTTTAAATATAATAATTTTAAAGGGAACCCTGGCTGTTGGAACAAGTTGCCATTAAATTGTTGGCAATATGGTCTACTAGTTGAAAATATGTTAGGAAAAATGGAAATAAATTTTAGTTTTTGAAAAAATTGGTGATGAATCTGAGCCATTTTTGGCATGGGTGCTGCCATCTTGGATCCTAATGGTGGTCCCTATTATTACACAACAAAAGCTGTTGTTTTTGGACAATAGGGACCTCCGTAAAAATCATCAGATCCAAGATGCTGGCACCCATGCCCAAAATGGCTCACACTCCGGTCCAATAATTATTATTTCGAAAACTAAAAAAAATATTTTTTCAACATAATTATTTGCAACCATATTGTGAACAATATTCTGAAGCACACAGCCATACATTCTTTGTAAATTTTGCAGATTTGAAAAGCTGATTTCTCCAAAAATATCCAACATGTCCTCTCAATTTTGTTAACCAGTTTTCACACTAAATTAGTAAGTAATTTAAGTATTACTAAGTGTGACATTCTCTTTTGATTTATGGAGTCGGTTTGTTTGTAGCTGGACATTTTATTGATGCTAATGAGGTAAATTATAAACAAAGATCACCCTATATAGCTGATGATTGCATGTGACATTGACAACGCGATAACGGTAATTAAACCACAGGCTTATAATATAATTTATTATAGTGTTAATAATATTATTGTTAAAGCCTGTGCAAGAATATGCAAAGCTCTGTACTTTTCCTGCTGTCAACTGAAAAAGACTGATGACAGATACCTTCTGCTTTAATTAATTCATACAAATGTGCCACTCAGTGGCAAAAAGATACAATGGATAACTACAGAACAAAGTTTTAAGGGTGTAATTATGCTAGTTTTAACAACATCAGATTTAAGACCTCAAACATCAATCTGAGACAGAAAAACTATTTGTCATTATTGTTCAACACTAAATTTTCTTTCGTTCTTACAAGGCACTATACATTTAACGAATAGGGTGTATCTGTCAAGGGACTATCAGCTGATACAGCTTATAGATGCTTGTGGAAATTGATGTTCTGTAGTTCCTGTAAAAACTAGTATATAAGGTGTCTTATTGGTATAATCAACTATGAGACAATTAAGGTACACTAACCACCTTTATTCAATCACTCCAGTCTGATTGACGAAGGGCTAGCACTTGAAATGTCAGCTGCTTACTTTAGTTGATTATATCACTGACTGTAGCAAAAAGACATGCATGTTATTAAAGTTAACACTTAACATAAATGTATGTTATCAGAGCTGCAACAGTTTGACTGAAAGTATGTGTTCATGGTGTACATCTTTTCAAAATGTCACACATTTGAGAGAACTAATTAATGTAAACACAGGAACCATAGCTATTTTGTTTCTGGAATGCAAAAAAATATAGATGTCAAATAATAATGCAAGATGACCCAGACAATATTATCGTAAAAGAAAATAGTATACCTTTCTCTGCACTGTTATTCTTCTCCATCTGTGTAACAAATTAGTCTGTCGTACTTGATATTCAGTAATGCTCCGACTAGGAACAGGAGCACTGAATGGCAACGAATGGAAAAAGGTGTTAATTTCCTATTCTTTTTTTGTCGTAATTTCATTCAATTGAAAACCAGCAAGGGAATATATTTTCATTAGATAATTTTTGATGTTTCAATTTATAGTTTTGATCGACTATTTGTGGTCTGATTTCAAAGGAAATTGTTATTGGGGAAAGTTATCAAATTTGTGAATCAAAAATATTTTGTCTTCCCCCTTTCCGATTGGCTGGATGGTGATTTCTTTCAGTTTTCACAGCAAAAATGACCAACAGCGTACAGTTTTCATTATATTCATTTTATAACTTTGACTGTGGACATCTCAGACAGAACTTAAGGCATATTCAAGCAAAATCGTTATTGGGAATTGCTCATTGCTGCACCCTATAGTTGTTTGCTCCTGTTCTTTGGTGAACCATCACTTAATTAATTAACAAATAGAAAATGGGTCTCAATGTTCTATTTAAAAATTGAATGCTTAAGGTCTTGAAAAGCTGTGGATATGCATTAGCCAAATGCAAGTGCGTTAAATTTTAACAGTGTTTCGAGTCATTGAAAGTGCATTATTTTTATTTATAAAATAGTTTCGATAGTACGCGCGCTCTGATTGGCTCTAAGCCGTGTTTCTATAACTCTATAGAAACATAGACAGTTGAGCGCGCGCTTGAGCTAGTTGTGAGAATTTACGTTTTGGTTATCAAATTAAGCGAGCGTTTCCGTGCTTTTATTCGTTTATTTTATAAAGGAAATAGAAAACATTTCCCCCTTGTTTCTATAGAGTTATAGAAACACTTGTGGAAGTTTGGGAGAACTCGAAATAGCTGTGGAAACACTCGCCCTTCGGGCTCGTGTTCCCACTGCCATTTCTCGTTCTCCCAAACTCCCACTCGTGTTTCTATAACTCTATAGAAACACGGGAAATGTTTTCTATTTCTTAAAGGACATACATTGTAGAAAAACATTCTATTTGCATTATAATATGAAATTTAAACTATGCATTTCTCCTGCCAGAGCATATAAAAAGTAAAATGCAGTGAACACAACATTAAAATCATGCATTCTTTGAGATTGCTCACATAATTTATATAATAATAATATTAGTATTATTAATTTATGCTTGGAAAAGTCTAGACTTCTACATCTAAAAAGCATGAAGTATAGCTATTGGGATGAGGAAACAATTACCCTATATCATTATGACGTCACGGCTTGTTTATGAGGGGGACAGAATCGACTTGAACAATAGAATTTTGAACTAAATCTGCTCTGCTGAGGAAAATTTAACTTCGAATTGTCTGGTTTCCAGATATCAGCTGTATCAATGTTTATCCCACAATATTTACCGTATTTGGTGGCTGTTACCACTATTCTACGTTCTTCAAAATGCATTTGATAGCGATTTCCTTTGTGTTGTTGCTGTTTTGTCCCTGTTTTGTCCCCCTCCCACGACCGTGATCCTTAGCGTTTAAACAATAGATTGTTTTGATATGACGTCATAGTGATATAGGTCAATTACATTATATGATTACCAACTGTATATTTAAAAAATAGAAAACAGTATCTGTGTTTATGTAGCATTATGCTGATGACCAAACCTGAGCCCACTGCAACAATGGTGGCCAATTGGTCTCTGATAGACCGGTTTAACAGGCTTGACTCGCGCAGAATCTTGGGTGAATCGTTGGCGCATGCTCAATAAGAAAACAATACGAATACTGCAGAGCCTACTTTTCTTCTCGTTGCGTGGAGTTCAAGAAGGCTCTGCTTGCAGGGCACTTTTCTGCTTGCAATACATGTAAATAAAAATCAACTTGCACTTGCATTGAGCAAGTAAAATGCCTGAAATTCAAGGCTCTGATTCTGAAATTCAAGGCTATGATCTGAAATTCAAGGCTATGATCAGAATAACCTTTGGTGAGAACTACCGGTATTTATAAATGATTTTCTCAAGGCATACTCGTGTTGCAGCTTGTACTTGGGAGATATTTCCATTTTTTTAGGTAGAATAATAGAGGATCCAACCATGAAAATGTAATATTATATATTTAAGTGATGAATCCCAGTTCTTGTGCTCATGCATTGCAGTTCATATTTTCAGTATTTACTGCTTAATTACATAGCTGGCCCAAAGTTAAAAACAGCCAGGGAAATGGTACATATTGTATGACAATACATATCTAATCTCTGTTGTGCTTTTGGATCTGTAAGAAATTCTACTTACAATAATTATTACAGTAATCTAAATGAGATAATATTGTGCAGCAGTATGAACTTTGATCCTAAAATCCTTAAGGAATCAAGATTTTATCTCAAGATTCTTTATCATTTAACCACATCTTTGGTAATTAATTGCCTCGTAATAATTAAATATTGTCAAAGTTCATATTAATTGCACTAATTGCTTGATTAGGTTATTGTCTGAAAATTTAAGCAGCCTGATTATTAATTAAAATGACTAATTTTTGAGACACATCTCAAATAGTTGCTGATAAGCTAGGATGAAGCCCGGCCCACAAGTCAATTATCAATTCATTAATAATAAAGAGAAAGTCTAATTGCCTTTGCATGTAACAAACTCTGGATTTTCCCAACTTATCCATCTACATCCATTGCTGTGCCTTTGGCTTGGGAGATTGGGAAACCACTCCTATACATCAACAACGTTAAATAAATTATCCTTATCCTTATTATCCTTTGCCAAAAATTTAATGTCTGATAGATTTTCCACATGGCAGGATGCTGGTGCAATTGTTTTCTGTTTCCTTCCATTCAAGGTTTATTTTGTGAAAAGCAATGAATTACTGTCCTACTAAATTATGGTTCTATTGATCTAAGTCCCTAGCTAGGGCAATTGACAGATAGTATAACATTCTAACAAAATCCCTGAGTATTTTCCCCGAGTATCAAACATTAATGTCTGGATATTTGGAAGTTCAAGTATTTAGTGTTGAAAATCGTATGTTTAAGATTTAGTATAGATACCCTAGAGGTTTCAGAGAGTTTTTATTTGGTGACAATCCGTGCAGAAATCAATTTTGTTTGGTAACTTAGGGAAACACTGTTTTCGCTAAATGATGTAATTTGTCACAAGTCACTGTTTTGCATGACACATCCCATATCTCCAATATTTTCACAAGCATTCTGTAGCTTGGCCAAGGACCCATGAAGACAGAAATTGTAGGATAGTTGTTGTGTAGGATTTCCATTACCAGCCAAATACAAATTTTGTTCGATTTCACAACTTTTACCATTGTTTTCCTGTTAGGGCTAATTTTTACAGCTAGTTTTTCTGGTGCCATGTTGTGATCAGTTGAAATGAAAATACAGTGAAAATACAATATACTTAATGTAATTGGAAGCTACATGAATTGTACCGTTGTTTGCATCTAAGCTAGACTTGCTCCAAGTCGAACTCGCTGAGTCGCTGGGTTAGCGAAACTGCCGGGGGCTAAGAAGGACTTTGAGAAAGTCTACATCTAAGCGTGAACATGTTGAGGCGAAAACATGTTCTAACTGTATCAAACATAACCTGATTCATCATCAAAGTTTTTCAATTTACATTATTTAGGTAGGTATAAAGCATACAATTTAGAAGGACTTACAAATGAATTGATTGTCTTAATAAATAAATGCAGGTCAAACACAGAATGTAAATAATTTGCAAGCAATTTATTATATTGTATGCTTATCTTGACATATAGATCTGAAGCTCTACTTTGAAAGCCCTTATCTGATTCTTAAACTTTATAGGTGCTTCAGTAGACTTCAACATTTACTTCAATATTTCTTTATAGCATGGTGCATCAAAATAATATTGACCTTGGAATTCTTAAACTTTAAAAAATAAAAGTTTCCCATTTCATCTAGAAAAGGAAGACTTGAAAATATAAATATATATACAGATTAACTCATGTTGTGAAACCTGGCCTCTGTAAGCAAACAAATAAAAATTAACTAGAAAACCAGACAATATTATTTTTTATTGTGGCACTTAATACATGAAATTCTAGAAATTGTGATTCCAAAATTTACGTGAAGAAAAGAATGGATACAATGAGACTTTCTAAACCTAACAAAAAACTTTGTAGCCCACATGTAATGAAAAGAACATAGTTTTGGATTATTAACCTATTTAATTAGTATAGGTAATCAAATGGAGACGAGTGAAATTAGGGATAAATTTCACGCATTTGTCAAAATTGAAGTCATTTCCCGAGCCGCTTCGGCAAGGGAAATTGCGTAGATTTTGACGAACAAAAGTGAAATTTATCCCTAATTTCATGAGTCACTATTTGATTACCCATTTATGTTATGGAGAGCAAATTACGATCCAGAAAAACATTATTTTAAGCATGCGTAGGCAGCGTTTGAAATTTCACATGTGAAATTACAAATTACGGGTGAAATTTCAAGTTGAAATTGTCGTCTATGGTATTATGTGACTAATTACAGTGTATCTTGCAAGTGTTATTCTGTAAACTGTCTTTTGTGTTCGTTTGTTTTGTTGTCTGTTTCTCTTCCTTTATAAACTAATTAATTCTGTAACAAAAGGCTGCCTTTGGAAATATGAGATTTTTTTCTGTAACTAATAATAATAATTATTATTTATAAATGAATGAATGAATAAATAGGATTAATCAGTGGCATTTCCACGAGGTGGCTCTTCATCCACTGATGGGCCTATGTTTTAACGTCCTTATCCGAGAAGACGTGAAGGTCTCATCATTTGCAGCTCGTGAAAGAAATTGTTTCACAAAGGCAGCACCTTCTTCTCAGTTGTTTTAAGACCCTGAGTGTTGGTCGAGCTGGGGTTTGAACCGTCTCCCACACAACAGACCGGTACTTAACCACAGCTAATCGGGAGGTGGATAGTCATACATGTAGTGTGTACTATCATTTTATTTTAATCCCATAGTTTGTAATCATTTTGTGTAATGATTTGTCTATTAAAAATATAGGTTTTTGGCTATTGGCTTTATGGGCACTTTAAAGCAACATTCATCAACATATCTCTATTATAGCTCAGGGCTCAACACTAACACTTTGATATGATAGCATAATGGCTAACTAGTATCATGTGTGTTCTTACTAGCCCAACTTTATTTTCACTAAAATTAGCCAATTTCAGTCTGAAAACTATTATAATTAAGTGAATAACTTAATAGACTTTTGTACACAGAACTTCTACTACCCAAAGTTGCTAGTGGAAATCCAAAATCTACTAGCCAAAAACAAAGTGTACTGTCTACTCTTTGTCAGCTAGCAGACTACAGTTGGTGTCAAGCCTTGTAGCTCCAATATAGAAGTATCCTACCTCTCCTCCTTTCCTTCAGAGAAGACACAACATGCCTTGAGCATGATAAATGTCAAAAAAGAAATCTACTGTCCTAAGTTGACGGCTCAGTTCTAACCTTCTCACATATTTCGATGTGAAGTGTGTCTGTTGGGAATCTTTTTTGCTAAATATTTTAAGGGATATTCGCTGGCTTTAGAAACAAAATCAAACCATCATATTTAAATTAATTAGTTTTATTAAGCTAGGATTTCCATCTCTATATATTTATATTATTTAATATTTCCTATATATGAACTTAATATAACTAGTGTTTTTTTTATTAGTGTGATTAACTTAATCATGTGTCATTATCTTCATATCTTAATCTATTTTGTCTTTTCATATCTTGATTTTTGTCTGCCGCCATTAAATAAGCCTTGGGCACAGATGCTAGATGTAACGGTCAACTGTATCCTATGTTTCGACTGCAATAAATTGTATTGTGGTGATATTTAGTACTGGAAATAATGTTATGCAATGTTATTCGTCATAATATTATAACCTTTTTATTAATATGCTGTAAGTCACGAATATACACATTTCATAAAGTTCTTGATGCCTGCTTATAATAGGGAGTGGCTTATATTCAAGTCAGGATTTTCGTTAGTGATCAGTCTAAGTGTAGACAGGCGATTGCAGCTATGCAGCATCATGCGAGACCAATACCACAGACAAAAAAATGCAAGAGACTTTTAAAGCCTTCATGGATTTGGAGATCTACTGTACAATGTGTTGGGAAGCTACAAAATAATGCAACTATTCGCTTCAAAATTAACTCCAACAGCGTCATATTCGAAACTTACAGAATGAAATTAGTAAATGACATACTGATTCCATGACAATGTTTCTTTTTTTTCTCAGTTTGCTAATATATTGCCGGAAATGGCGAGACTTTAGAGTCTCCTGTGGGTGAACATTAGAAATCTAAAAACAAAATTCCAACATTGCCATCTGGATTTCTAGTCTACATTTGCTTATTTGTAATTACTTTTCATGCGTGACGTCACGCTGTATAATCTTGTGGCAGTTATATGAACAATCTTTTCACTTTTGCAAATAATATTACTGGTTTACTCTACAGTATTTACCATATATTTTAAAGGTTATAAACATGTTACTTCTTATTAGTTACTTGATTATCTTTATTAAAGTCGGGAACTTTGTGTTCATGTACTCCGGAGACAGTTCCCATCTTCAAGCAAAACCAACCATTTACTCAGGTCCCTCCTATTTCCAAAATTAATGAAACCTGCTTACTTCAGCTTGTGGATGGCTATAATATTCTTGCACACTTTATACACGATTATTCGAGTTACAATTCTGCTGCCATTATTGGCCACTTAATTATGTCTGAGGCCTGCTTGAGTTGGAATTTGTTGGTGTCACGTATTAAACATAAACTAATTTTATAATAACCGTGGGATATCTTAAATTTCTCAATATCTTGAACATAGTTTTGCATTGCCAAGTTAAGGATGGCAATAATCTTCTATATGTACGTGTAAAAGAGATTAGTCTTCCCTTTCACATTTTAAAAAGCCGGCCTGTCTTTTCCAGACAGCTAATATGGCAATTTAGTATTAAACTTATTAAGTTTGAAAATACATTTAATCTACTCCTACTAATGCTAAAACACAAAAAAACGTATTTTTCAAATTCACAACGATTTCTTGTCACTTGAAATCTCCTATAACAACAACGATTGTTGCACTTAGCTTTTTAAATATTGTCTTTAAGAAGTCGGTTTGTTTTCTCCTCGCAAATAAACGTTGCTGTTAAAAAAAACTACATACAACTTGAAATGTTTTACAGATATTAATTCTGCAATTTGGTGTTCATTTGGGTACTTCTACAGGCGGTTCAAAAATACAAATGTCCAATAACACTGGTAATTGTTTAAATTGAGTTGGTAGAAAGAAACTGACCAATGCCGAAACCGTGTTGCCAAAATACACAACTATCAAGTGATTTTAAACAAGTACTTCAAAGTGTGTTGACTAATTGTTCAACTGTTTTGCAAAGCCGACGAAAAATAGGAAATGAGAAAGATGGGTTACTGGAGATCGACAATTAAGCCACGAACGACAATTACTGTCCAATTGTATTTTGATTAGGAGTTGAAGACCGGGCATTCAAATCCCACAAACTCGTAATCCTCCCTTGATTTGAAGATCAGTTTCTTTCCTTTCGTTTATCTTGCATATTCATAAGGTGCAATTAAATGTGAAGTTATAAATTTAGTAGATTAAAGCTTGATTGAAACAAAAGTGGGCACTTTCCAAGAGAATGGCGTTGAAAAACATCGCAAAATGATATACGCGGTAATTACGGTGTGCATATATTTGTGCTTTTTTTTTCGCCATTCAAATGAAGTACAGAAGTATTAGGAAGCTTGAAATGACTTAATAAAAACTTTGGATCGAGAGAAGAACCTTGCGCACGAGACTATCTATTTCCGAGCTCCATTGCAGCTACGGTTTCAACGTGAATGGGTGTTTTCTTTTAGTACTTGATGGAATATCTTTCAACGGTTGTAACTACCAAAGCAAAAATTCTACCTCCCTGTCTTTCAACGCTATTATCAGTTTTGCTATTTCAGATTGCATTCCAAAAGACTGCAATTCGATGTATGAGAATCATTCCAAGGGATGTTCCGTCAAATGCGAATAAGGACAGTCCTAGCAAAGGTACCTAGGAACCTGTACGAATACGGTACTTCATCATTGAGCCTTAAGGGATAGAATCCGTAATAAGGAAATGTTAATAGGGTTTTGGACGGTGCAGTGTTAGGTACAATGACAGACCACATAAGGGATTACCCTACCATTTCATAGACGCAGAAACGAGGTCCGATTTCGGAAATTTGATAGGCTGGTACATAGTCTAGTCATGGAGAAAGCGTAATCCGCGGACACGTACTCCAGAAACATGTACCGAAGAAAGTTTGCGCTCTCAAGTGGAATTAATAACATGTCCAGAAACGCCATGCGAACTTCGACGCGAATTCGTTGTCTCCAGAAAATCCTAAGTGCTCTAGGCTATTTGTTTATTTAGCTTAGCAAGTGAAATATGGCGCAGTGAAATCCCACTTAAAATGGAAAACTTTGGGAATATTTACAGATTAAATACTGTCCATCCACTTAGCCGAAAATGAAGGATCATTCACGGAATACGTTGTTTGCACCAGTAACATCTGCGTTGAAGAAAACCCGAATGCTTATTACCATAGAGCTTCGAATCGCTAGCCTAAAATTACCGCGAACTTCCCCAAGTTAGGCCGCGTTAAAGAAGACAGTTCGAAGACTTTAATATTGAGAACCAATTCAACTGGTTTGCTATATCGGGCAGTTTTCTATCGGGCACTTACTACTAGAAACGATGTTCAATCTTTTCAATATCACGGTAGCAAGCATAAGAGCCACGCATTTCAGTATTAATTAAATACTGCACGCTATTTGCAATCGTTGAGCATCGTATTATTACACTTAAATTGCCCGAACCATAGGTGATTTGTGCGTGTGGGAAGGAGCCAGTTGCTGGTGTGTTAGGCCTTGATTGACAAACAAGGTCGCACACAAAGGACTTACGATTTCTTTCAAAACGACGTGAAGTTCTCGCAAAGTAAATTCCCACCCGACCTAATAACACCACGGAGAATGAAAAATAAAATTCAAACCAACACCGAGTGTCCTGAATATGTTTTTTCAGTTTCGTTTTTTTCCTGGGGCGAAAAAGAAATCATAGGGACCAATCAGCAGTGAATCTGGCTTTTTGAATCTGAAGGCTGTCGCTCCGAACCGAACAAGGCCTTGGTCGATTAGGGATAATTTCCACGACAAGTACACAAGAAACAACATCGAAATAAGAATGGATGAACGCCGACAAATAAGGTCAACACAGGTGTTTTGTAAGGCAACTTCGATAATATACCTATGGAGTCCAACAACACTTATTTCTGAAGGCAGAGAACAAAATCGAGAGTGCACTAGTCTTGTTGCCTATCACAGACTTCTGAAATCAAGATTTTCGAATGTAAACATGGCCCGTTCAAATTTTCACGGCCACTGACAATATATTTTCCACGCTTCTTAATCATCCCTTCTCATGAAACTTTAATATTCTCGCAGATTGTGCTCGTTTGGTCTTTGAGCTTACATAGAGATCGTGTCGCTTCAATTTTCCAATATTATTGTACTGTACGGGTATTTCAAACTGCTCCACTGTTGGCTATTGGGGTTCAAACTGCGGTTGAACTGGGCTCGTTCTCAGCCGACTTCAGAAAGATAAACACAGGAATGACAGTAAACAGAATTATAATAAACGTAGAAAGAGCACTGGATAATGTGCCATAGTTACTTGAGGCTATAGCCCCGTGTAGAATAATAAATCCGCTTCGAGATTTGAATATTATATACAAGGGTCATCATATTCATTAGAAAACAAATGGTTTTTCTCAGTCGTTAGTAACATGTAGCTTGAATTGCTGTTGCCTAAAACATTGCCATGATTGTAATCTCGGAGGTAAAATAGTAATAATAACACCTTTCATTCGAACTTGTTGTGGCTGTATTAAAGTATTTTGCCATACCTTGTTCTGGATCCCCAAAGCTGGAAGAGATGTCCTCCTTCGGCTGCTAAGGCTGCTTGTAGACGATACGCTAGACGAGCGCCTTGTTCGCCGAATAATAGGCACCTTACTTTCCACTTCTGTTGGGGCTTGTGCAAAGAACGCCTGAACATTCCTCGATAATGTTAAACCGGCAAAGGCCGACAGATAAGCCAAGAAAGGCCCACACCACGAACGAAGTTCGTGCAGAGTCACCCAACAGGAAATTCTAGCGATTGTCAGAAGCAACAAGATAACGGACGATGGCACGAGATTCAACCTGTGGAAGGTAGCTGTGACGAGGCTAGCTAAAATAAGTGTAAACAAAAAACTAGTTCGCAGGAAATCCGAGCTATCGAAAAGTACGCCGTCGAAAAGTATTTGGATACTAATTTCTCCCACCGCACAAATGGGGAACACGACTAGAGAAACGCGACTCGTGCAGTATTTCTGTACAAGCAGTTCAGCCCAGTAAAATACACACACAAGGCAGAGCATTGGAAGAAACATTGCGATCACTCGCTGGAGGATCGAGCACATCACAAAGACCCACGTTTCTGGTACAGAAGCAAAAACGAGCCATAGTATACAGAGGGCGATGAATCCGATTCCAGATTCTACGGGGCCAATCTTGCCGTTCAGAAACGTCCACGAAACGACAGGCGCTCTGTCGACGGAGGGTACGGTGGTTGTGATGTAGCCGTTGTATGGCTCCCTTTCCTTGTCGCGCACACCCGAATCCCGTCTGAAGCTGGCGTCGGGTAATCGTGCCATAGCTTGCCTTGACAGGTCTGTCTCACCGAACTCCAGAGGGCCAGTGCTGTGAAATCAACATGCTATGACGAGCGCGAACCATTCGGCCGCTCCAATTCTCATTTAGTGAACAACACAAACGTCTTTCCTAAGCATCCAACACGCGCAGCATGTCGGGAGTCGCGTGGACCAATTAGAAGGCTCCATTTTGTTGGAATTTTGTTGATCATGTGCCCTCTGTGACGTCACTGGTTGTCACACGAACTGCTGCGATCATGACTTTAAAAAATGAGAAAGAGGAGAAACATCTAGGACGCACAACTTCTCTGCTAGCTGCTGTTTAGCATTCAGAATTTTTTTTCATCAGATTTCTAAGAAGGAACCCGCGTTTTCAAGGAGAGAATCGTACCGCTTGTTCAGTGCTCCAACAACAACTCACGTCCTTTGTAACGTGCAAAGCAACGTTACTAGCGATTGTTTATGCTCTGCTTCCGTCTACATTCTCGCCATTGTTCATGACGTAAAACAACTGAAAAGGGTTTTGAAAAAGACCCATTGTACTTGAAGATTAGGCTTTTCAACTTCTCAGTTATGGGGAAAAGGTTGACAAAGGCCGAAACGACGCACCAAGCTCACGAGAATCGTATTGATTTGAATGAATATTTAGTGATTAGAAGCATCGGTGTTAGGGTTAGGCTGTTAACTGAGGGTGTTTCCCCATACTCTTCCTATTTTCCATACCAAATAATGGTCAATGATTTGCCCTTATAATTTTTCAAGCAGAAATTGATTTTTTTTAAATCGATTCATTTTTGTTTTGTTTTTCGAGTTATAATTAGCTGTCGAAAACTGAAATGTAAATTATGTATTTGCGTGTTTTTGTCACCGCTCGAAAATAAATCATTAATTTTTATGGTTTAACCCCGGTAATCCGGATTTTGATTATGGTCGGATTTTCCTGTGCCTTCAGCTATCTTTGTTGGGACAGGAATTTAAATTTGACAGTGACAAGCTCGACTGTCCCTTGAAAACCACGGCGACCTTTTAGTCAATCGAGCATATCTGGTTCAGGCCTTCTGCAAATTTATGTTAACTAGTTACAGACTTATAATTTGCATACGATCATTATACTTTTGATCATGAAAGCAAATAATGAGATCTAGCAAGCAAACTCTGCCAACCGTACTAGCTGCTCAATGTAACTTTGAGACGAAGTCTATCCTTACAACTATTATCCGCTGTGATCTGAGAAAACGCTAAAGCATCTAGGCACTCGTAGATAAACGAGAATGAAGTAGGAAGCTCATAATCTTAAACGTTAAATTCTTGAGTTAATTACTGTCAGTAGTCCGCCAATTGAATACAATTTAACAACTTCGATTTTGCCGGCAGTCGTCGCACTCGATTCTCAGAAAATCCATTAGATAACGAGTTGCTCCGATTCCCCGATAATAGCTGATTGTGAAGTATCTGGCATGTAATCAAATTCGCTGGAGTTTCCCAGTCAAGTGGCTCGTGTAAGTATATGTAAACAAATTCATTCTTATTCAGCTCGTTAGCTGAAACCATCAGGAAAACGTGAGAATGATTTATTATCTTTTATTCGAGTTGCCGTACTATTAAAGAAGAAACCCAAATGCCTAATGGTTGATTTTGCGTCGAAAATATATAGAGCCGTTACCGGGTCTCATCAAGCCAGATGCTTCTGAGGGTCGAATTGAATTTTAGGTTGGTTTTTTAGGAGGGAGGAAAACCGGAGAGAAAAACTGGGAGGAAAACCATCGAAGCAAAAGTGAGAGGCGAGCGCTCGACCCACTTGGCATCCCTTGCTTCCCAAAGAAAGGGAATTGAAGAACTGATATAAACAAACCATTGACAGTTGTTTTCTTTGTCAATTTAGTATTTCCCGAGTTTTCCGTTCTTGCGTTTGTAATACTGACCAATCCAACGTTACGATAACTACTTAAATTAGCGATAGCACCGATACTGCTGAAATAAAATTTGTCAAAATCCAATTTTTAGAGTTATATAGTCGAGTAAAGTGCGCTATCCTTACAGAGGTTTGTATGAAGGGTGCAACAATATTTGCAGCTCCGCATATAAATGTTTGTTAATAGTCTTATTTCGTTGCGGACCGTATTTTTGCTCCCATACAAGATAACTCTCAAATTTGGGATTTTGATTAATTTTGAGGTGCTCTTGAAAGCAGTATTGGTAATATTGCTCATAATGGTAATAGTGATCTTGGATTGGTTTATGTGTCGGTTAGCAGACCCTGCATTTCGATAACAATATTTGGTCATTCACATGTTGACTAAGGTTATTACATAGAAGAAAACGATGCTGACATGACTCCAATAATCCCGTAAGCCTATTTTACTGGATTCACTAACTGCTAAAGGAGAATGTAGTGGAATCCCGGGGGGGTCTTCATGGTAATAAGGGTAGAGCGGAAAACCTCGAAAAATACCCTAAAAAATACCAAGCTGTGAAAAATTGCCCACCCTTAAAGGTATACCTCATGGTCTGAAAATCACCCTAAAAATGGATTTCGCTTGGACAACCCCTAAAGAAAACTAAATCACCCATTTCAACCACTAAAAATACGACGATCATCTATACTAGCCGAATATAGGAATAACCCCAGTTCTCTCAGAAACCTGTGATATCCTATAAGGCAGAAGGAACATGTTAAAATTACCTTTATAGAAAAACTACTTCTAAGCGACCACAATCACATTGAGCACGACGAACTGGTTTTAAAGCAGCAGTGACTCCACTTCACGTTGTAGAATAGTAGTGTAGAACTAACGTAGTAGAATAAAATATTCATTGGACATGATTCATTGATTCCAAAGTAGCAAAGAATCTACTTCCGCTTCTAGAATAGTGTTCTAATGACGAACTAACTAAAGAATGTAAAAAGGCTGAGTCTTCCTCTCTTCCGACTTCAGTGCTTCATGTATAGCTGTCCGGTTTGTAGAACTTGAACAATACGGCGCTTAAGCAACCACGACGACGACGGCTGTGACGACGGAATGTAGAAAAGTGTTTTCTCCCGAAATTTGGTGGTTATAATTAGGTGACTTTCAAACCCAGATTTTCGAAATATTATCAGCATAGTTCCATTCAGACCGAACGATAAACGTGTGATTTACCGCATTGTCATATATGTTCACGTTCTAGATCTCTTCATATATTATGAACGTAAAATCTGGAGTTTTCACATTGCATGTGTTTCAGTTGCAGAGAACGGTCAAAATGTCGGCGAAGTCCTGCATGCATATGCGACTATGGTTTTATAATAATAATAATAATAATAATAACTTTATTTACGTGTCAAATACATCTAGCAGAGGGGAAAACCCACCGCTAATAGGGGACACCTACAACTAATAGGATGTTAAAAAATCTAAAAACTTGAATGACAATATCTATAATAATAATTAATTGGTGACTATTTACAAGTTAAAAAAACTAACAGAAGAAACAATGCAGTTAAAGTTAAAATACATTCTAAAATAATTATGTGTTGCATAAATGGCAGCCACTACAACCGTCGTCCTAGGTGTTGTCGTCCAAGATGTTGTCGTCCTAGGTGTTGTGACCGCCGCTTATTACGTGTACTTTGTTCGAATCCTTTCGCAAATACCCTTCCGGATTTTTAATCCTAAGAATCCCGGTTTTGGATTAGTCCTTCCATTCTGAGGTATGGACAGTACAGTAGAAACTCGCGTGTAAGAACCTAGTGATTTAAGAACCTTTAGGCAGAAATTTGGCATTTAAGTACCCAAAAATATAAGAACCTGTTTAGCCAGGCAAAGTTAAACAGAAGTTATCATACAGGATCAGTTTTGTCACATGTAAAAAGTATTGATAAGTATAATACAGATGATTTGTGATAACATACCACACCCATGCTTGGTTGTTATATACTATGGTCAACAGCTACACTGTACTACATACATCTCTTTAAAAAAATAAGAACCTATTTAAGAACCTAATTAGCCTAAGTTGTTAACAAGTACCCCCAAATACAAGAACCTGTTTTGCCAGACTTAAAAAAATATAGGTTCTTACACGCGGGTTTCTACTGTATGGATTCATGCAGTAATGGTGATACAGAATCTTTTTAAGCATTATGGCCGTAAAGAAACACAAAATCCGGGTTTTGCCTTTTGGATTCAAGAATCCGAATCTGGATTCTCCCAAAGAAACGCATTCTAAGTTTACAGTGAAAGAGCATATGAGCCCAATTTTTTTAATCAATAAAATCTATTATACATCAAGTAAATAGTTGAATAGTAAAATATTTCTTGATTTGAGTGTCGCATTTATTAGTTATAAAGGTTTATATTTTGAATATGTTAATGTATGACGTCAAACAGGAAATTTACTGTCATTTCATTTTCCTTGTGAGTGAAACTTACTTCCGATTTAGACGAAATATTCGGTAAAATCACTGAAATAAGCTTCAAATGTAACATACATGTTTATAAAAGGTCATATATCTCTACCAGCAGGTTTTTGTGTAATAAATTATGCCCTGTTTGATGTCTCGCATTAGCATACTTGAAATACCTTTATAACTCATAATTACGAAATATTTTACTATATATTCACCTATTTACTTGATGTATAATCTTAATGATAACATATTTGTGCTTATTTGCACATTAAGCTTCAGATTTAGATTACCGGAAATGCTTCCCCCAATGTTCGACGAAAATGTAATTCCTAACCGTCTTCCCAGGTTTACCCGAGTCAGTAACTAGTGTTCTTGTGAGATCCCTATTTTTAACGAAAATAGAACTCCTAAAAGTGATTAGGGCGTCAGATTACCTGAGTCGGTAATTATTGATGTGCTGTAGCTTGAAAAAGCAATGAAGTTGCGTTCTATTTACAATATGAATGATCAAATTCTATCGGATATATAATGGCGAGCCATTGTTATATATCCGATACAATTCGTCCACGCGAATGTTGTAATGTACTTATGAACTGAACTGATATAAAAGTTAACAATTTTCTGAAATTTGGACGAAAATTTGGCATAAAATAAGAAACTAGTAAGTCAACATAGAATATTCTAACTAATGTATTCAGCGAGACTTCACATCATCATTGTCATAAATACTAATCTTGCAGTGGACTCGCTATCTTATGTGAGTTGTGACACTACACATCAGTGACACATGCATGTGTGCATCTTGGTTTTACAAATTAACACTACATTCAGGCAAAGAGTTAATCTATAATGACACTTTGTTATGCCAAGGAACTTATATATCAACACAGTACAAGGTGAGGGAAATTCATGATCAAAGTACTGAGTTCATTGCTGTGTTCAATTCCTAATCAATTAATCTACACTGGATTTCTAACGGGACCTGAAACAACCATAAGAGGCTGGTAAAAGCCCGGACCCGGCTACCAACATTGATCATATTAACTTATTCTGCAACTACCACCATGTTCTCACTTCAAAAATAGTTTCAATGCTCTGAAGGAACTGGGGTGTACTTTATACACATGCATATGTAGTTTATGTTCTACCGACTGGAGTGTACTTAATATTGTGAATACTCAGGAACTGGAATGCAGTTTATACACATCTGAATAGCTGTAACTAGCTATAGGGTTGATTGGTGTTCTACACTAACTCCAATTATTGCTTTACACTGTATACCACATAGCAAAATGTGCTACAAATGCTCAAATGAATGATAACCATATAAACCACATGTATAAGCATCACATGCATCCAATGATTTAATGTTACACAATATAATTATTTAAAGTTTTATACCCATATGTATCCCCTTGTATATCAATTTATAAGTCAAAACATTCAAAATTTTCACATTAGTTAAAAACAAGCATTTTTTTATCAGGATTACTTACACCCACATCATTGCAGCAATCTTTCAGTCTTTTGTGTTACCACAGGAAGCCCAGTCCTGTCGAATGCACTTTAATAATCTATGATTACTTCTGGTTTTAATTCTGATTCAATATAGCGTAGCTTTGAAATACCTAGTATATCCGGAAAAAATAAAAAAATAAAATAAGATAAAGTAAGTAATATAGTTTACAAAATATGTGTGCAGTGTGGACCTATATACAAAAATCATAACAGCTCTGTGTGATCAACATATCCTCGCTCTACAATTACCAATAATCAGTAATTGGCTTTTGCTCTTCAATTATCAATAATCGCTAATTCTGGAACGCAAATTAAACAATGACATTCTTAAAACCAGTCAAGGATAAAGATAAACAATTGTCCAAATCAAAATGGCGGTAGACGCGCTTAGTGTAGTGGGCGTGACGCCTGCACTACCAAGCACAGCACGCAAACGATTACGAGTTCGAGCCCGAGTAGGAGCGCTCAAAAAATTCTTTCTCTCGTTTACCTTCTCTTCTTGTTTACCTGTGAACCCTAGCTCTAGGTGAGTGAGAACCCGTCGTTTACCCGCGAACTCGTCCGATGGTTAGGGTTCGGTTTATGGTTCGTGTTAGGATTTGTTGTAGGATTACCAATAATCGGTATTCCAAGCGTGTTTGCCATTTATTGATTATTGGTAATTGTAGAGCGAGGATACGCTGGTGTGATATATAGAGGTAACCTGAAATACAACCACCTCCTCAGCTCGTTCCAGGCTCCACTTCCCGAGGAGACTGAACCCTGGAACGAGCTGAGGAGGCGGCTGTTTTTAGGGCTACATACAGATCAGCCTAACAGCGATCTTATGTATAGCAAAGGAACTGAGTAAGTTAAACCATGAAAGAGAATGATTTTGACATGAGTCAGTTCGTCATTTATAGCAGAGGTTCGCGAAATCAAACTCTCCAACATGTTTTCAATATCTTTCAACACCTTTCAACAAAGTGAGCTTGAAACCGTTTGAAATGGCCTGAAAAGCTAGGTTCCGTAAATGTTGTACCGCGGTGTTTTTAGACATCATTAATATCGATACTACATGAAGTGAATAGGAGTATATTTCAGTGATCTATGAGTTTTTGAGGTTTATATTTCAGTCCAATATATATGCTAATGTTGACGTCAAACCAGGCTTGCTGATAGTAAACCAAGCAAGTTGCATGGCACTACCGAACACACGACGTACATTTGTAGCTAGCGCCGGTCTAACGCGCATGCTCTCATCTTATTACCTGTGGAGTGGCAACCATGTACAGCTGTTTCGCCTCACTGTAGATCACAGGCATCAGAATCTGGTTACTCCAAGGACGGGCTCAAAGCTGCTTTAAACCCCAGCCACCACGCTAACACGTGTGGGAGCTGGAGATGTGAGCAAAGTGCTATAGTGATGTGGATCTTTCCGAAGAGGATGTGATAGTGCAATATAAAAATGACACGGTAGTAGTGATAAATAACCTGTTATAGGTATCAATTATATTTAAAGCTTTTATCAGTAATTGTACCAAATATTTTTTTTTTATCACAACTGAAACAGTTTCATTCACAAGGAAAACGAAATGACTGTAAATTCCAGGTTTTTCCTCCGCGCGCGCAACAAAAATCACTTAGCAAAATGCTTTTTTTTTGTTCACAGTTTTCTCGATCGCTAAGTTTATAGAACGGTGGATTGGTTATGCTATAGCTAAAACAATTAGACTTCTCGCCCTTGGTTTCTATCATTATCGACTTCAATGATAGTTGACTCGGGGGCTGCGCCCTCGCCAACTATCTGCCAATCGAAACCCCGTGCTCGCACTTGGTTGTACTGTATGGCAAAAAAATCAATCTGACTTCATTTATAAGAGGCACTCGTACGACTCGGTAGCGTTATTAGCAAAACCTGTTTGCAAATGCTATTTTCCACCACTGTAATGTATATGATAGACAGTGCTAATGGCATTAGACAATGACTGTTTATTTAGTCGCCGCCGAACAGCAAAAGGAATGTTTGTTTAGTTTGTTATCTTCCCGTATAATTAGAAAGTTGATTTAATGCCATGCAATCAGTTAGTTAGGTGTACGTGTTGCGGCCACATAGGAATTTTAGTCAGTCCACGCCTATTTCTCTTGGAGTTAACAGCATTCGGAGTTTAGCAGTTATATTCGGAGTTTTTTGGAGTTTTACTGGAGTTTGGAGTTTCACAAGCCCTTGGAGACAGCATCGGATGTAAGTTAATTACTCGCATATTCACGTTTAGATTTCTTCGATTAAAATCTGTATATTTTGGAGACTTTTGCCGTCTAAGTTTAGCTAATTGTGTATACGTTATTCTAGTTTTTACTGCTTCGCCTGTGTAGTAATATCAACCCCTGGTTGTGAATAAAGACGTTTAAATCTGCTACGCACGAATTGGTTAAACTGGCGGACCTAACTTGAACGCACCCCGTGCTATACCGAGTCTGGAGTTCGCGACAGTAAAAAATCCGTTGAGACAAAGGAATGGAGGTAAGCCCTATATAACCCATAGTTGAACGACGATGAGTCGGAGAGAGGCAGAACCGAAAGAAGAACCGGAGTCAGAAAAGAGAACGCGAAAATTGACCAGGCCCTCTTTGCACAATCTGACAAATTGTCGGAGACGTCATCGCGTAAGTCTGTTTACTCGCGCCACACCAGATCATCATCACGTTCATCTACAAGTAGTTCCATTCGATTGCGTGCACTAGCCTAAGCCGCAGCCGCAGCCGCGCTCGAAGACGCTGACTACGAACGACTTATAGCGGATATAGAACACGGCCGCAAGCAATGAAAAACGCCGCGAACAAGAGCGCGCAGAGCACGAAAGAGAAATCGCGATCCTTTCCGCTAAAAAGAAAGTCGCCGTAGCTAACGCAAAACTCAAAGCTATCGAGCAAGCGATCCTGGAAGAAGAATCAATAGAGCCAATAGAAATTCCTGGGGTCCCAAGAGCGCGCTCCGAAGAAAGAACTCACGAATGGTTGCAGACCGCTTGTTCACCGGAAAATATTCCCGCGCTAACCAACCATGCCACCATAGCAACGAAAACCCTCGATCACCCTCATCGCGCGCCGGAATGCCCACCCACGAACTTAGTCTCTGAGACTACTCCAAACGGGAACGTGGGCCATAACCCCCAGCACGCATTGGGTCAATTACCGATAATTGCGTCTACGCCTATTAGAAACATTTCCGGTAGCCAACTGATTGAAACGCTAATGTCGGCCAATCAACAAATGGTCGCCGGTTTAGCAAGACAAAAACTACCGGAGTGCCATCCCTATACATTTGACGCTTTTCCACCCCTGGAAGGCCGCATTTAAGGCTATGATTCGCGATGCAGATGTACAAGCGGAGCAAGAAATAAACTACTTGCGTAAATTCACCAGCGGAGAAGTACAGCGAGTCGTTGATAACTATCGCAAAAGGCAACAAAACAACCCGATCGGTCTTTTGCGCAGTTTATGGACGGAGTTAGAGAGGCGTTTTGGTAGCGCGGCAGTCATCACTAATGCCCTCATGGAGCGTTTAATTAAATCAGCTGCGTTTAACGGCAATGATCACGCGAAGCTGCAGGAATTTTCCGACGTGTGCGCAGACGTAGAGCCAAATCGAATATCTGCCCGGTCTAGCTTGCCTAAACTACCCGAACGCTATCCGACCGATTCCGGAGGAATTGCCATCATCACTTAGAGCTAAGTGGGAAAAGGAGGTGGTGACATACGCCGAAGGTCACAACGACGCCTATCCAGGTTTCAAGCGCTTTGCACGAGTCATTGAAAATCAAGCGAAATTAAAGAACCACCCTAACGTACTCGCGGGAGAGAAACGCGAACCCCATTCGACACCTCGCCGTGGAAATCGGTCAGACAACAGAGGGCCTGGTCACGGCAAAACCCTTAAAACCAACGCCCAGCCCGACAGCGGCAAAGAGCCAGTTCCAGCGAAGTCAGTATAGAGTTAAGCAATAGAAAACGATGCCGATTTCACGACCGAGAAGGTCACGATTTGACGGAGTGCAAGGTCTTCGGCGCAAAATCGCTCAAAGATAAAACTGATTGGATTTTTCAGAACGGACTCTGTTTTCGTTGTCTGTCCGACGGCCATAAGGCAGCTGACTGCAAGTAGGAGATAGCTTGCAGCATATGTAACGACAAGCGCCATAGCACGCTCTTGCATAAAGAGAAAGTCGACGAGGTCCCTAAGGACAATATAAATACGAAGTGTACAGCAGTATGCGACAGAAGCGCGGGTGGCTTATCGTGTAGTAAGATTGTTTTAGTTGACGTCTACAGTAAATTGAGACTGGAGTCGTCGCATCGCGTTTTCGCTATAATCAACGAGCAAAGTAATACGTCACTAATCAGCCGCGAGCTTGCAGACCAACTAGGCGCAGTCGGCTCTAAAGATAAATATTATCTGACCACCTGCAGCGGCGAGAAGGAGATAAAATATGGACGGCGCGTGACGGGTATTTCGTTGCGATCCATGAATGGCACTACGTCTAGTCTACCGACGCTAATCGAGTGCGACGACATCCCGGAAGACAAGCGGGAAATAGCGACACCAGAGCTCGCGAGAGGTTTTCCCCATCTACGAGAGATCGCGGACGAGATCCCGCCATTTGACGAGAACGCCGACGTTCGCTTACTCATCGGTAGAGACCCGCCAGAGCTGCTAAAAGTTAGAGAGTTCAAAAAACGGTCCAAGAGGATCACCCTGGGCGCAGAAGCTAGTATTAGGTTGGACGGTATCCGGTCAGGTGTGCCTCGACCTCGCCGATGGACCAGCCCACATTCAAGCGCGCAGGACAGGGGTGGAGTTAGACGCCATAGACGCGAGTGCCACGCCCTTGCACTCGAGAGACACCCCTTCTAATTGGAAACTCAGACTATGACGTCATTCCATGTCCAAACCAGTTCAAGGTCACAGACAGCCTTACTGAACACGGGCATAGGTCTGTAGACAACGTCTTCCTTTCAACGAGCGAAGACAACTGCATCAGCATGTCAGTGGAAGACCGGAAGTTCTTAGAAATAATGGAGAAGGGCATCCACAAGAGCGAAAGCGGTAATTGGGAAATGCCGCTTCCTTTCCGCCAAAACGACACCAACATGCCCAACAATCGGAGTCAAGCCGTCCACCGCTTGAACAGCCTATTGAAAACACTCAAACGCAAGCCACAGATGGAGAGAGAGTACCTTAAGTTCATGAGTAAGACCATCAACAAGGGCCACGCCTCACCAGTCCCCCCTGACGAGGTCATCGCGCGGTCTGGTCGCGTCTGGTATCTGCCACACTTCGGAGTGTATCATTCAAAAAAGCCTACACAAATCCGCGTGGTGTTTGACTCCTCGGCAGAATTCAAAGGCATCTCGCTGAATAAGGTGTTGATTCCAGGCCCTGACCTCACGAATAATTTGTTCGGTGTGTTGCTTCGCTTCCGTAAAGAGAGAGTAGCAGTGATGTGCGACGTGGAACAAATGTTCCACTCCTTTCACGTTGACCCTAAAGACAGAGAATTCCTGCGCTTTCTCTGGTTCCAAGACAACAACCCTCGCAAACCGGTCATCGAGTATCGCATGAACGTGCATTTGTTCGGCAACGGGCCGAGCCCAGCCGTAGCCACCTTTGGTCTGCGAAGGACGGTAACTCACGGCGAGGGGAGATACGGTGAAGAAGTTAAGAGTTTTGTGAACCGTAACTTTTACGTGGATGACGGTCTGGCCTCGCTCTCTGCCCCTCAAGAGGCCATCAACTTAGTGACCAACGCACAAGCCGCGCTCGCCACTTGTAATTTACGGCTCCACAAGGTTGTGTCCAACTCGGTAGAAGTGATGGAAGCCTTCCCAACGGCCGACAGAGCAAAGTATATTCGCGACTTAGACCTCGGTCGTGATACCCTCCCCGCTCAGCAGTCCCTTGGAGTGTATTGGGATCTGGAGAGGAGGACGCGTTCACCTTTCGAGTGTTCCTGCCGGATAAGCCATTCACAAGGAGAGGAGTCCTGTCCGTGGTCAACTCCATATACGACCCCCTGGGGCTAGCGGTACCGGCGATGCTCGAAGGGAGGAAGCTACTACAGCAGCTAGTAGTCCTGGGCAAGCGAACGGACACTAACAAACCCCTCGGGTGGGACGACCCATTACCAGATAAGTTGACGCGGCGCTGGCAGTGCTGGAAAGAGTCTCTCCAAGATTTGGAACACCTCAGTGTCCCAAGATGTTATCATCCACCGGAATTCGCAACCGTAAGAGCAGAGCTACATGCGTTTTCCGACGCAAGCCAAGACGCCATCGGAGCAGCGGTCTATCTGCGCTTGTTCGACAACAAAGACCAAGTTCATGTGTCGTTTGTGCACGGGCAAGCTAAGGTGGGCCCGTGCAGCCCACAAGCATCCCACGGTTAGAGTTGTGTGGCGCCGTGATGGCTGCGCAAGCGGTACAAAAGGTGTTAAAGGAGATAGATGTAAAGATAGAAGACGTCACATACTACACCGACTCCTAAGGTAGTTTAGGCTACATCACAAATGAGAGCCGACGGTTATACGTGTATGTAGCGAACAGAGTACAGGCGATACGTAGCGTGTCAACACCGAGCCAGTGGAGGTACATAGAAAGTGAGCGCAACCCCGCTGACCAAGCCACGCGCGGCATCAATCCTAGCAAGTTAATGGAGTCCGACTGGATCAATGGTCCTGAACTCCTGCGACGCGGAACAGCTATCCCCTCGCCGACTGAGATAGCTTCGCTAAGCGACGCAGACCCGGAGGTACGAAAGGAGATCGCAACGTGCAAGGTCAAGCTCGACGGGCAACGGCAGCGTGGGCTAGGGGCAGACAGGTTCTCGCGCTTCTCGAGTCTGTCATCTCTGCAGCGCGCTATAGCGAATCTAATCGCCAAAATAAGGGAGTTCAAGCGCAAGCGGAACCAAAGTCGAGCCCACAAGACGGAGCGTAGCGTCACATCATCCAGCACGCTACGACTCCCCACAGCGGAGGAGTTAAATCAAGCCATGACAGTTATCATTCGAGCAGTCCAGACGGACACCATCGGTAGGGAGTACAAGGTATTCACAAAGGCTTCCGAACCCACCGAGGGGAAAGACGAGCGTGCGCATGCTAGCAAGAGAAAGGAAATCTTGAAGAAATCAGACCTGAGTCGTCTAGTTCCGTTCGTCGATAGCAACGGTATTATTCGCGTTGGAGGTCGACTACGACCGATTTCGAGTACAACGAGAAACACCCAGTACTCCTACCGAAGGGGCACCACGTCTCGCAGATGGTGGTTAACCACTATCATCGGCAAGTTCACCATCAAGGACGACAGATTACACATGGCGCCATTCGCCAAGCCGGGTATTGGCTCATCGGTGGCCACAGCCACAGCACTGTCAGCAAAGCGCTGTTCTCTTGCGTGGTCTGTAGGAAGCAGAGAGGGCGTCCGTTAGAATAGCACATGGCAGACCTCCCACCAGACAGAACGAAAGCCGGTCCTCCATTCACGAATGTCGGATTCGACGTGTTTGGACCGTGGGCTGTCCAGACAAAGAAGATGAGAGGCGGAGCCGCCAACTCCAAACGCTGGGGCCTCGTGTTTACTTGCCTTGTCAGCAGAGCTATCCATGTTGAAGTGTTAGAAGCCATGGAGTTGGATACTAGTGCCTTTATCTGCGCACTACGCCGCTTCTTCGCGTTATGCGGCCCCGCAGCCATACTAAGGTGCGATCGCGGCACTAACTTTGTCGGTGCTAAAACGGAGCTAGACAAAGCACTCAAGGACCTAGACAACGAGAAGGTCGAGAAGTTCGCCACCGGACAGGGATGTGAGTGGATCTTTAACCCACCTCACGCGTCACACTTCGGAGGCGTCTGGGAAAGACAGATCTCTACTATACGCCGAGTGTTAGATGCCATGTTTGCAGAACTAGGCAGAGAGCAACTGACGCACGAGCTTCTCGTCACGCTGATGGCTGAGGTAACCGCCATAGTTAACGCCAGGCCAATCGCAGCCCTTCCCTCGGATACAGATGACCCACAACCTCTGTCCCCTTCCATGCTGCTGACGATGGAGATACGCCCACTGAGACCGGCCCCCGGCCACTTAATCCCTACTGATCTTTATGCGCGTCGACGCTGGAGACGAGTCCAGTACCTCGCCGACCAGTTCTGGACTAGATGGAGGCGCGAGTATCTGCAATTCCTGCAGATTAGACAGAAATGGAACGACAAGAAGAGAGACCTAGCAGATGGCGATGTGGTATTGGTCAAGGAGGAGAGTGAGCATCGCAACATGTGGCCAATGGGACGAGTTACAGAGGCCGTGAAGAGCGAGGATGGTAAAGTGAGGAAGGCCAGCATCGCAATCTTCAAGGACGGAAAGAGGAAAGTTATGCTACGCCCAATAAAGGAGCTAGTCCTGTTGGTGCCCGTCCAGGACGACGGTCTGCACGACGAATAGCTCGAGAGGAGAAGTCGGAGTGGTAGCAAGGATGAAAGTTCCTCCTTGGACGAGGAGTGTAATGTATATGATAGACAGTTCTAATGGCATTAGACAATGACTGTTTATTTAGTTGCCGCCGAACAGCAAAAGGAATGTTTGTTTAGTTTGTTATCTTCCGTATAATTAGAAAGTTGATTTAATGCTATGCAATCAGTTAGTTAGGTGTACGTGTTGCGGCCACAGGAATTTTAGTCAGTCCACACCTATTTCTCTTGGAGTTAAGCAGTTCGGAGTTTAGCAGTTATATTCGGAGTTTGTTGAAGTTTTACTGGAGTTTGGAGTTTCACAAGCCCTTGGAGACAGCATCGGATGTAAGTTAATTACTCGCATATTCACGTTTAGATTTCTTCGATTAAGATCTGTATATTTTGGAGACTTTTGCCGTGTAAGTTTAGCTAATTGTGTATACGTTATTCTAGTTTTTACCGCTTCGCCTGTGTAGTAATATCAACCCCTGGTTGTGAATAAAGACGTTTAACTCTGCTGTGGTATTGTCTACGCACGAATTGGTTAAACTGGTTAAATTGGTTAAACTGGAGTTCGCGACAACCACCAAGTCGATAAAGCCTATCCCATGGGGTCACGAGCCTATCGTTAAATAGAAACAAAGGAAGTTGAGTGGGTACTTGAGCTAGGTAAGAGGATCAACTAGTAAATAGTCTATCACACTTATTATATTTATTATATTTATAGGAGTTATGTGATTATGATATATGTAAATAGCCTAGTACTTATTGTAAGTTACGCGCTTATCACACTTATAATTATAGGAGTTATGTGATTACGATACATGTTATTAGCATATATTTACCTTCTATTCTATATGCACAATTTATGTTATTCGCAATTTACCTTTATTTTGCAGTAAAGTTATAGTGTCCCCAATTAGCTGTAACTAGCTCATTAAACTACTACTAACTACTACTACTATTATATTTTTACTATTACTACCACTACTATACTGCTACTACCACTGCCACTACTACTATACTGCCACTACCACTACTACTACTGTACTGCTACTACCAGTACTACTACAAGTATTATAGTATTACTATTACTACCACTACTACCACTGTACTACTATACTGCTACTACTATACTGCTACTACCCACTACCACTACTACTACTACTACAACAACAACATCAAATAAAACGATCGTTTTTTCGTGTTTTATTCGTTTATGTTATGTATACTGTTTCAAAAACGTATCAGATTTACAAACACGAGCCAAAATGTTTCAGCACGACATCCCTTATTTTTGTCGTGTGAATGGTATTAGTATATACTACTATATATTACTTTTCGCGCGCTGGGTTGGGCTACTCAAACTGTGAATATGATTTCATATTCACCTCCGAGCAAAGCAGCGATCATCTCGCGCGAGTTTTTGTCCATTTGACAGAAAATAGAATAACTATTTGGTGCTGGCTATTCACCTGGAGTGTGGTATATACTAAAACAATTATCCACCTCAGTGTTGGTGAATAGCACACCGCGGCAAAACGGTATGCTCCGCTGGCCAAAAGAACGAAGGCTCTGCTATCAAATACAAATTACCGAGGATCAGTTCAACTTTTTTAGTAAATAATTTTATAACTTAGTAAACTCACGGTGAATTACAAATTAAGAAACCTTCAACCTGTTAAAGTCTTAGGCTTAGCTTTTAAGTAGTTTTCTTATTTTTTGACAAAACAGTTCACAAATGGATACTTTTAAGCAGAAATTTTAAAATCACGGGTATGCGCCTGTTGTTTCATTTCAGTTTTCGCGGGAAACTGGGGGCGGCCGCGCGCCGACAAGAAATAGCAAATACGCATGCGCGTAACGTTTTGCCGCAATGTGGGTGAATAGTGGTGGTGCGGCTTGGTAGATATCCACCTCCACTCCGGTGAATAATTGTTAAATATTCCGGGTACGCGTGGCCGAAAATCTTGGGTGCCGAGACCCTGCAGTGTCTCGTGGCGCACTTATTCGTTCTCTTCACGTCGTGTCGTCAATCTGTGCTTCTATAAAAAGGACAGCCAGATGGCAGAATGGAATATATTTGTTATTTAGCGTTTCGACTAGCTCAAGCTTAGATCCGAGTAAAAGGCGAATTCGTCAAGTAGTTCTGAAGTCGAAGTCTTTCGAATGAAGAAACTTTGCATGGATATGCTAGCTAGGATTGATACTTAGGAATGCTTTATTTTCGTTTATCAATGTGTTTAGTTCTCGTTGGCTAAGTGGCCGCTCTGGTTTCAGTTGTCGCACTGTAAAAAAGTGTTTGCTCCAAACCCTGCCCGGACAGGCCTAAACTGCACGCGTGACTGAACCATATGGTTTACTTAGTTGTTCATTTATTTTACGATTTAATAGACCAGTTCGCGGTTAATTCCGACATTTCGAAAGGGGCGCGAAATAGAGTGTTTGTATGGGAATCCGATGCCAAATAAAATACTAATTTCATCACTGGTGTAATTTTTTACATGGGTGTTACACGCTTGAATTGATATTTTCTCCGCGAGCGGGAAATATCAGCGAATAACCCACTTTGACGATGTTGTGCACGCAACTACTTGGACGTTATCTGATCCTCGAAGCTCACAGTTTCCCTCGAGACTTCGCTCTCGAGAACTGTTATCTTTTCGGAACAGATAATGCCGGCGGACGAAATATTAGGGCATATTTCGACGCCACAAATAGGTTGTATTTGTATCGCACGCATACACATTTAAACGAGCCTCTGGATCACTCTGTAAAACGTGGGTAAATAAATTACTACTACTTCCTCATCTCATTCCAGAGATATTCGGGTTTTTCGAATATGCAACTCAGATGATTTATGACTGCATTAGCTGTGCACAGCAGGAGACCAATCGATAAAATAAAGAATCTCAGTAAATAGTAATTGCCTTTTTTGTCGGAAATTTTATTTTCCTGCTGCTCATTTGAGCTGTTTACATCTTCTGTGATTTTCAAACATCTGCCGCGATCTTTGTAATTAATAGGCAAGATTCGTATTCTCATAGCCTGCATCGCATCTAGCACTCAAGACAATGTAGGGCTCATGAAGGGGAAAACGCTACAAGCCGCGTCGAGTGCTTACCAATTCAAAAGGTGGCAAACGTGACGTCATACATCCGGGAGATGAATGGCGTATTTTCCATATTTCACTCTAACGAGGATTCTACGAATCGCTAAGATCCTGGTAAAACACTCGTCCATATGATAAGTGAAAATATTTCTCGATTCTGATTTCCAAAGAGCTGTGTGAGTCACGTGACGCATTCAACCAATCAAGCGCGAGAGAAAATATTTGATGGGTTCAGGAGTATATTACACAGGAGTGTTCCTGGGCCCTTGTGTTGGCCCCCAACACAGTCAACGCATCCTCGCTCTACAATTACCAATAATCAGTAAATGGCAAACACGCTTGAAATACCGATTATTGGTAATTCTACGACAAATCCTAACCCTAACCATAAACCGAACCCTAACCATCGGACGAATTCACGGGTAAACGACGGTTCTCACTCACCTAGAGCTAGGATTCACAGGTAAACAAGAAGAGAAGGTAAACGAGAGATAATTTTTTTTTGAGCGGTCCTATTCGGGCTCGAACTCGGGCTCGAACTCGTAATCGTTTGCGTGTTGTGCTTGGTAGTGCAGGCGTCACGACCACTACACTAAGCGTGTCTACCGCCGTTCGGATTTGGACAATTGTTTATCTTTATCCTTGACTGGTTTTAAGAATGTCATTGTTTAATTTGTGTTCCAGAATTAGCGATTTAATATTGATAATTGAAGAGCAAAAGCCAATTAATGATTATTGGTAATTGTAGAGCGAGGATATGTTGACACAGTAGATGTTGTGTCTATTTATAGTCGCGAAGTTCTGGTATGCGATAGCCTGGGAAAGCAGCCGACTCGTATGCAGTAGCCTGGGAAACCAGGTATGCGATTACGTTGTCTTTTGTTCTCTTGTGCTTTCGTATTTTTAGCAGTTTGAACCGTGTTAATTACAATTTTCAGTGCATCCTGATTGGTTAAAAGTCACGGCCTTTGTTTTTTCTTGCGGGAAAATAACTCTACCTTCTACAGTGTTGTGTGACAATATAATGTGAGAAGAGGATCAGGAACACTCCTCTGTAATTAATATACTCCTGATGGGTTATAATGACAAACAAGGTTAAAATGAACCTGTATTCTGATTGCTCCATTATACTGTAGCTCTGTTGTTTTTGTGTGTGTCGTATCGTTGGGTAATTAGCAAATTTCCTCTGGTTTTCCGTGGTGTGGACTCTTACTTACCACGATTTACGTCATCACATGGTCAAAATTTGTTGTGGACTCGCTCGGCTGCGCCTTGTGAGTCCACAACAACTTTTGACCATATGATGACGTAAATCGTGGTAAATAAGAGTCCGCACCACGGAAAAACAGGTAATTTGTTTTTTATAGCAATATTAGAAAACGTACAAGGAAGTTTCGTTACAAAGCGTGACAAAGCGTGACAGCTTTGAAAGATCCAGCATTGTCTATAACTTTCTCGCGTCAGCACCGTTGTCTGGACTCTTATTTACCACCGCACATCGACCAATCAGATCGCGAGATTACCGGCAATTGTGGTAAAAGACTATATATAAAGAGAGTGCACAATTACAGTAAATACTGTATTCTCTCTTGTGGCCCTAACAAAAAGGATTGAAAATAACAAGTCGAGTTTAAATTCAAATTTATTTTAGCACTTTCTCATTATTTACAGTAAGGTGGGAGAATATAGAAGATAGATAATAAAAGTATTTAGTATATACCACACCAGAGAATATCACTTTTCGCGCGCACTGATTGGCTACTCAAACTGAATATGATTTCATATTCAATCCGAGCGAAGCAGCGATCACCTCGCGCGAGTTTTTGTCCATTTGACAGAAAATAAAATAACTATATGGTGCTTGCTATTCACCTGCAGTGTGGTATATACTAAAACAATAGACCAGTTCGCGGTAAATTCCGACATTTTGAAAGGGGTGCAAACATGGCGCGAAATACAGTGTTTGTATGGGAATCGATGGGAATTCGATGCCAAATAGAATCCGTAAAATCGAATTTCTGAAATATTCTTCAGATACAAACTTAAGATACCAGGTAAAAGATTAACATATCGAAATTTGAGGGATGTAACTGTGCTGGGAAACTGAAAACAGGATTGCACGCTTCCCAGCACAGCTACATCCCTCAAATTTCGATATGTTAATCTTTTACCTGGTATCCTTAAAGTTTGTATCTGAAGAATATTTCAGAAATTCCATTTTACGGATTTTATTTGGGATCTGATTCCCATCGATTCCCATACAAACACTGTATTTCGCGCCATGTTTGCACCCCTTTCAAAATGTCGGAATTTACCGCGAACTGGTCTATTATTCACCTCTGTGATTAGTGGTGGATATTTACCGAGCCGCTTACCACTACATGTATTCACAATTATAAAATATTTGGGGAAGATCAAATTGTGCACAGAACCCAAAGTAGCACTCTAAAAAGTTTGTACGCGAAATCGATATACGAAAAGATATAAATATAAATCCTAATAAGAGAGAAAAGAATTCGAATGGTTTTTCAAACCATTTATATTTAAAATATTGGGTTTCCTGTGGGCCCATGATGCTTTGGGATGCTATTGGTTTTCTACCCAACGTGCCGTGCGGTCCCAGTAGTTGTATGTTCTCCACGCGGTCGAGGCAAGTTCTTGTCGTTTTATAGCGAGGCTGAGGTCGGCCGCCAGTTAGCTTTATTTTTAGCCGATAGTCTGTCTCGTTTTCAAACGTAAACACAGGGAAAAACCTCCTCCACTTCCCGATCAAGCCCGAAGCTCTACCAAGCCATAGAAAACCGCCATTTGGCCGCGCAATGGCAGAAAACGTGGCCGCCGAGTCACTAACCACAGAGGACTCCGTGCCTCGACAAATAGTTATGTCTCGGAGCGAAGTCTCGGATACCGAAGTTCTTCAGCCAAAGCTTGAGGACAGGATAGCTACTACTATTGAAACTATCCCACAACAAACTGAAGGCATTTCTACGATATGTGATGTTACTCTTAGCGAGGAAATTGCTACGAGCGAGGCATTAAGTGAAGCTGAAGGGATCTCTGTCAGCACGCAAGTCAACGTTATCTCCGAGCCCGATGCAATGGCGCCAGAAATTGGCGGGCAAACCATATTACAGACTAGTGCTCACGTTATGGGAGATGACTCTCTAACACACGCGACAGAGACAGTTACTATTTCACAAGACACTATAGCTATTGCTTCTGATGGCTTAATAGTTGGCTGTGGTGAGCCCTTACATATGACGGCCAGTTCTATCCCTCCAAATCTACCCCCATGGGCTGGCCGGCTACATGATTGGGAACTGATAGGCGATTCCTATAGGGGATATGTGACCAATGAAGTTGAACTGGACTTGATCTTGACTCTACACAAGCAGCATACTAATAGTTGCTGGGGAACAAGGCAGTCCCCTTCTTCTGCGAAGCCATCTATCAGGTTGATGTGGAAATCCCAGTATGTTCCTTATGATGGAGTGCCATTTTTGAATACAGGTAAAACGTGAAAAGAATCAATTTAATTTACCCCGGAGTTTGGCTTTGTGCATATGTGAAGCATATATCGAAAGTGTGCTATTGGCACTATTTATATGAGGAAAAGTTGGGTGGGTGCCTCGGGTTCCCGAACCAACTTTTTGCTATATAAATAGGGCCTAATAAAATGTTTTCACATCTAAGATATATAATTATAAGATATATAATTATATATATATATAAATACAAAATAAATACAATACAAATTCAAGAAAGTTTGACTGTTGAGAAGGACATAATATGATTAGTTGATATTATATCATAATCAGTCCGAAATGTGCTATTCGAGGACACACAACCAATTTCTCAACTGTCCGATTGGATATTTTCATAGTTTTTAGTTTGCGATTATTATAAAACAAATTGATTCAATTCTGCCATGTGTCTGTCTGTTATAGATACACAGATTACTTCTGCGAAAAGAACATTGGTTACACCATTCGACGGCATCTCGTGGTGCACTTTTTTGTCTCTTCATGTTGTGACATCTGTGCATTTATAAGAGGGGACACATGGCAGAATGAAATCTATTTGTTAATTGTTATTATAATTAATAATATTTTATAGGATAAATATTTATTGCTGTCAGCAAACTGAAGGCCTTATTATCTATATATAAGATACTTTGCACCCATTTGTTTTCATTTACATGTAACCTTTCAGCCCTTAGTTTTTGAAACTCATTTGTAGCTATTTCTAGACCAAAAAGAACCCTCCCCCCTAAGTAAACTGTAGTCATTGTTACTATGGAATTTTCAAGTGACCTATAATACTGGGGGCTCAAAGTTTTTAGACGGCCATACTAGGGAGTTGGCAGGAAGTTTGTTTGGAGGAATACTGAGAATTTAAGCCTTTTTCACCATTTATATAGACCTATTCGAAAAATGGCGTCCAATTTAATTAACTATTGCTTAGGACTGACTAGCCTCGCTTACACGTTCAAAAGCTTTTGTTTGTACTGACTAGCCTCGTGTTCACGTTACCAGGACAATAGCTTTTTAAATTGGACGCCATTTTTTGAATGGGTCTATAGTGCTGGAGGACATCATTAAGTCTGATGAGAGCTTCAATCAGCACTTTCTCAAAGAACCGAGTCTGTGCCAGTTTATTGTGATGGAGAAAGAGCCTCAGTTCCCACTCGTGAATGGGCAAGGTCGTCTTCTGTCACTTTTTATAAATGGGGGTCTGGAGCCACCTATCATAGCTTTTTTGAAATATTGGACATTTACTTGCCATTGATTCCAATATGAAGCTATTACATGTAGGTCGAAATGGCTTTAGACTTAGTACCGTATACATTTTGAAGAATGAAGATGGGGGAAGTGCCATGTCGCTGTTTGGTAGGATTTCCCAGCATGCTTTGTGGTCATTATGGATGATTTAGCTTGCTGTGAAGTGCTTATGGCAGAATGGCTTGGTGCTGGGCGAGTTTAGTTGTTGGGAGACGTAAAGTGAGGTTAGTGCAAACATGAAACTCTAAATGTTATGTTAAATATGCATTTTTGAGAGAAAATTTAGAATCTGAGGATAAATATTTTTTTGTAAGTGCCATTTCAGCTACTTTTTCTGAAATGAAATAATGGTAACTGAAGTTAACGTGTGCAAAGAAAGGAGGATTTAGATGAAATTATTCAATTTTAATATGCAGTTCAGCAGGATCATTTGTCTATACATTATGTTGTGTGGCAATCTCAAGGCCTTGCTCTTTGAACTTAGCAAGATTGAATTCCTCAAAGCAAGTAACCAGTAAAATACGTCAAATGGTGTGTACTGGTGTGAAAGGGTTAATACAGGGCTGACATTAGAAGCCAGCTACCAATGATTATTGCCTGCAACTATGATGATCACTGGCATGTATAACAAACACTTGAGAACAAACATTGTTTTTCAGCCCAGGTTCCTTTAAAGCCAGAGTTGTAGTTTATGGCACAAAAAGACCAGCTTTTTTTCACAGTTTTCCAGCCACTTGAAAACTTACAGTTCTGTATTCTAATTAGTTCTTCAAATGCAGGGCTCAAAATCACTGCTCGAAAAGTGATAGCAGATATTTTAATTTGCAAGTGAAAAAGATTGTTCTAGTATATTTCTGCAAGTCAATCTTCCTTTATTAAAGGTACAGTGGAACCCGGCCTTACAGACACCCAGTTATTAAGGACACTTTATTTTTTTCCTGGCAGAAGCTCATGAATACATTTTCTCTAAACAAAGCCAGGTTAATAAGGACAATGGTTAATACGGACCACAGACACTTTTTCTTGCACCGAGTAAGACATTTTCATACAAAGTTAACCCAGTTTATACACACTTTTTTCATTGTCACCTGTAGATTACCTTTCATCACAACTCTTGTGTGGAAAGATCACCTTTTAAAACTAGTACAGTACAGTATGAATTACAGCTGTATGTCTGTACAGTATGAATAAAATATTACAGTATGCAACCTGTACCGTTAAAGTGCGAAAAGTTGATAAGCAATTGAATTGCATGCTCATACAAACTTAAATACTGTATGCATTTAAAGACATTTAATGTGTTACCGTTGATGATACATTGTATATATATCACTTGTTTATCAATAAAACACAAAAATGTGACATACATGTAATTTCTGGAACCAGTTTATAAGGACACCCGGTAAGACAGACACTTTTTCTTTCTCCGTTGGTGTCCATATTAACCAGGTTCCACTGTACAACCTGGAGTCTGAAAACCACAAGCAATCATGGCATATTTGCAAGAGTTTATATTACTAAAGCTTAATTCTTACCCAATGCACAATTAAAAGTAAATTATTTAAAGTAATATGGTGAACATATAGACTGTGTTTGTGCTGTCTTATTTTTCCAGTACCCACCAGATTGTTACTAGTGGAAATAAATCTTACAAGCAGACATTTAGTCTAGTGGATTTAGAAGTTAATTTCGAGCCCTAAAATGTCCATTCCACCACCTCATTAAAGCATTTGTTCTCCCACATTGTCAAATTTTATCATCAAAATTTCTTACTGCATACAGTCGTGAACAGTGCACCTGTTTCAGCACAATCGCAAAGTTGAGTCCCAGGAGAATAAAAACCTTTGTTGTCATCTGGTAAACTTTTTCTGAAACCCACCAGGTGTGAGGCTGCCAGGCCCAAAACCATTGTTTTATCCAAGATAGCTGAACAGTGATAATAGCCCAAGGCACTGGAACACCCAACACTTTTTTTAATTTAGCAAAGAGAAAACTAATACCATGAATGGAAAGAGCACCTCAAAATTAGCCTGATTATCAAGTTTCAAAGGAATCGGTTGTTTTCTCACAGAGTACAAGTACACAAAGTTTGTACAATGTACAGTCAGATGTATAAATTATGTTGGAGGGCAACAGAAAATTCCATACATTTGTCAACAATTGGATTATTATATAACATGAGATGCAGTCTGTACTCTTGGCCCGCTCTTGCAACGTCAGAATTAAAGCCACATAGACGTTTGAAAATTTGAAGAAAATCACTCTCAAAGTGAATGAACTCGCTCAAATGCCACCAGCGTTTGTTGGCGCCAAAACACAAAAGCATCTACGTTTGTCTCCTTCACCAAACTGTGAGACAAAGAAGAAGCAAAGAAACTTCGTGACAAGGCGACTGTACTGGAAGAAGACTTTGGTACCAATACCGCTTTATATAATATGGATTATGAAACTCCTACTCAAAGATATTTCAAGAAACTTGCAAAAGAAAAAAGTGACCAAGAGATAGTTGCGGCAAGAAAACAAAACAAGCTGTCGGAACTCGAAAGTAACTTCAAGCCACTTGTCGTAAACAAGAAGCCGTTGTGCTCAAACTGTCATCGGTCTACCCATGTCGGGTAGCTTTATACCCGATTCATCAAAGAATTTCAGTTTACAAGGGTCAACTGACCAGATGTAATTTACAAAGTTCTGACAATAATCTAAGTTTTCTGGCGTGAACTTATTGGCAACAGGTCGTGTTAGTTTTTTCCACGTCCACTTTCCGTCGTGCATATCGTGTTTCAATGCTCATTGGATTGCTGATTTCGATGAACCACCAGCGACATCACAGCAATCATCCACATGCTTATATAGTTCACCAGTACTCATTGACGGTCTATCAGTCTTCAGAAATCGGATAAACTGATTATCATCTGGCTGCAGATCCTTAGTTCCCCCGGTGCTGCTTTCAATGCTTGTGTTTCCAGTTTCACAAACGTTTTTCCAAATTTTTCGAATCGAGTCATATTTCAGTCTGTTGTTCTGGGCAATTAATTTTGTGAAAATCTACTGGGGAAGTATCCTGTGATAGTCACCTCTTCGATAATATCCTGTATAACATTCTTACGCAAGTCCAAATTCAAGGCTTTTCCACGTTCATATAACCTTCCGTTGTTGCTGAACGAAGCCATTTACCGTTCTAAACAAATTTTCCCGCCTTTTACCACGGCCGTTAGGAATTTGAGTAATGTCTCAAAGAAAGTGGGCCGGGCAGTGATACGTAATTTCGGGCCCATTCCACAGTTCGGTGATTTCCGTAGTATCAAGAGCTGTATTTTGTGTGTGAAATACTTTCCAGTATTCCTGACCATAGAAAACTGTAACAGGGCGAGAAGAAAACAGAAGTTGATGCTTGCCCTATGAGAAAGCTTCAACCTTACTTCACTAGCCCAAGGGTCTATCAAGCCAGCCCAAATTTTAATATTAATAAAATTTCAGTTAAGGTAAGTATATTTTGGCTCCTTTTCCATTGGACAAGTTATCAAACCAATCTACCAGCCGAGCAGGAAAACCAACTAGCCCTGTGCTATCGGACACAACTTTTGTCGTGTCCTGAAAGAGATACTAGGGACCTTAAAAAATGGCAATCAGGATTAATGCTTTGCGAGCTTGAACAATAGAAAACCGTTACAATCGCCATTTTTGTACTGTACGAAAATGGCGATTGTAACAGTTTTCTATTGTTCAAATGTAAACATGGGCTTGCAAAGCATTAATCCTGATTGGCATTCTTTAAGAAACCAGGACGGTGACGACAGGACGTAGAAATAATTTTCTCCCGAAATTTGGTGTTGCTATTTCCCTTGTTTGCCTTGAATTGTTTTTCACAACCAGATTTTCGAAAAATATATAATGACTATAGAGTTCCGTTCACGCTGAACGAAAAATGATTCGATTTACTTTCTTATGTTCGCGTTGTCTTTAAAAGATTTGGGGTTTTCACGTTGTGTTTTTGCAGAGAACGGTGAAAACGTAGGCGACTGCGTGCATTTTCACGTGCAATTATTGTATTTTGTAATTAAGGCTATTGTTTTATGCCATCGTCCTAGACGTTGCCGTCGTGGTTGCTTAAGGTCTCTACTATTTATTTTTCAGGCCGCAGAGCTACAGTTATGGAGTGTCAGTATGGACCGAGACGGAAGGGATGTATCAGTAAGAAAAACTCAGATTATGACGAAGAGGGAATTCCAGTCAAGAAGCCACACCGACCAACATGTCCTGCCAGAATTTATATCAAGAAAGTCAGAAAGTTCCCAGAGTTTAGGATTGATCCCAGCCTTGAGGGGAAGAATGTGCGTCAAGCACAGGAAAGAGCGTTAACAGCACTTAGACTTGCTGGTGTTGAAACAGGAGGGGAAGAAAGGTACATGACTTGAGTTAATTGTGTATACGACGTGATGTACATAGTGTAGTCAATCCAGAGGTTTCATTTGAAATAGGTTATACATGTAATTATTACAGGCAGTCTACTGCTACCTATGTTGCCTCTCACCGCTGGTTAATTAGGAAGACTTACATTCAAGAGAGTTCTAATTTATTGTAATATAAAACTCTGTGGCCGTCTACTTATGAACTTTGGATGTCTACTCAAAAACTTCATGAAACCCCTGTTGGGAATCAACAAAAATTGGTATCATTTAATAATTGATGAAAAATAATGGACAGTTTACTTTGAATTGATTTACGGTATGTTGTGGACTGCTATCATTCAATTGGCAGAAATTGGTGTCACTTACTTTACATATATTTATCAGTTTTGTTGATTGTCAGTGATCTGATCTATCTGTATTGATTAATTTGTATGTAGATACAGAATGGGTGACCATACTTTATGGGATTTACAAACTTGAGTTGAAAGCGAGAGTTTGTAAATCCCATACAGCATGGACAGAAATTCTGCATATGACTCACCAAACATCTACATTGTAGATGTGTAGCATAACGTTTTCAGTTATTTTGTGGATACAGCTTATTTTGGCCGAGAAAATTGAAGCAAAAGTTTACGTAAATCAGGACGAAATCTGTATCAGATTTACAGATCGCTTAGCGATTTTCTTTGTTTTGCTTCATGAATTATTAATGAGTTTGATAAATTATATTTTTAATAGGTTCTATCAATTTTCGGATCAGTCAGAGTGCATTTTCCCCCTCGTTACATATGTTGCATCATGTGACTGTCCATACATGTTTGTTAAATTGCCTGTAAGCCCGAGCCAGAAATCATTTATTTGGGCACAGTAAAGTGTCCTAAATCTTGTTCAACCATTTTGGGGCAATTTATGGTTGTAATATTGGTATAAAAAGCAAATTACAAATCCTTGAAATGATGTCATTTAAGGGACGTTATGCTAATAAGTTGAAAATGAATCAAGTTATAACAGTGAATTTCTTCATGTAATTATACAGTTGTTTTTCAGGTGTCAGACTTTTTATACTTACAATCTTAGAGAATGATCTTTTAATAAGTGGAGCTGACATAAAAACAGAGCAAAAGGAACTATAGTTACAGTCCCGCTCAAAAACTTTGCAACCGTCAGCGCCACCAGCGCCGCTAATTTTTTAGCGGCTGGGCGTTAGTGGTTTGGTGGCACTAACGGTAAAAACTGGTGGCTAGCCGTCGACGCCACTAGACGTTTGGTGGCTAGCCGTAGACGCCACTAGACGTTTGGTGGCTAGCCGTCGACGGCGCTAGACGTTTGGTGGCTAGCCGTCGACGGCTCAAGACATTTGGCGGCTAGCCGTTAGTCAGTGCACGATTGAAAAAGTTTGCACTGTGCTGCGGTGTGAGTGAATGTAAACAAACTGAAGTCGAAAATTAGCATATTAACAATAATTGTAGTCGCATCGTGTCTGACAGAATCGAAAACATTTTTTGGGAACTTCACAGATTTTCCCTGGAATAACTAAAGAAAATCACTTCAAAAAAACTCGAACAGCGAACAGCTAACTTCCTGTTTCATTCTTCACGTGTTGCTTTAAACCGCTTTGCTGCGCTGAGATGGTTTTTGACACAACAACACTGGAGTGTCACGTCGTGACAACTTCGCGGGAAGTGTGACTGTAGTTTAATTCACCACACAACTACATGGACTCAACCTTGATGGAAAATGAAAAAGGTGTCCAATAAAATATTCTGGAGTTCTTTTATTAATGTGGAGGATGCGTTTTTCAAAGGTCTCAAGAATTCTACGACACGGCCGTAAAGCGTGACATTTTCCACGAACTGATTTGAATAATCATCGTATTTATAGGCCGTCAGTGTTTGGCTTTAAAATCGCCTGGATCGCACCAGACATTTTCTACCTTCAGAATAAAATGTTTTGTAAGTTTTTATTTCATTTTCGTTTCGTGTCTGAACAGTTTCACCCGATGCGGGAAATGCTTTGAGTCGATCTCTGCCTAACAGTGAGAAGTTTTGGCTGTTTTCCAATTTGTTGTCAAATGAATGTTAATTGCCGTGAGATCACACTGTATCAAATCTTCTGGAGTTTTTATCTTCATCACTTTGTGATGAGTTAATAAAATACCCCATTAGGAACTATACATGGCATTCTACGGTGGTCTAGAACATAAACAAGAATTTTCTAGCCGTAATGGGACGGTAAAGTTAGTTGAAGTTCAGTGAACTTCTACATTCAGTGGGCTGTGCGCTGTGACTCATGAGAGTCGATGAATCGAACTTATACATGGCTGACTAGTAGACGTAAAACGTTTCAAAACTCGGCTGCTGACACTAGATGGTAAATTTATTTTAGTTGAATACTTCTTCCTTCAGTACTGCCACGGAAACCGATGAACTGACTAATAAAACAAACGTTTCAAAAGAAATTTCTCAAAACTCTGCCTTGACGAACATTTCAAAATAATTAAACTTCTCAAAATGCAAAATACTTCAAGTCAGCGCATAAAAGGCTTCAAAATAAACTTCTCAAAACGTCGGCGGCTCAACGATTTAGTGGCTAGCCGTTGGTGGCTCAGAGGTTTTGGTGGCTAGCCGTTGGTGGCTCAGAACTTTTGGTGGCTAGGCGTCGACGGCACTAGACGTTTGGTGGCTAGCCGTCGACGGCGCTAGACGTTTGGTGGCACTAACGGTAAAAGTTAGTGGCACTAGCGCCGCTAAAAGCCGTTAGCGCCGTTTGGCGTTTAGTGGTGGTTGCAAAGTTTTTGAGCGGGACTGTAGGTTATCCCTTAAATTACGTCATTGTAATTTGAGCCTTAATAAATGGGGGCACTTTAAGGGGTAGCTGTATCAGCCTCCATTTATGATGCCACAGGAGCTGTGCAAACAATCATATATGGGTCAAATATTAAAGTTTGCAACTAACTGAATCTGCAGCTTAACTATTAAGCCTTTCCCTCCTGCACCGCCCATAACCACCCAATATCAACCATGTACCTGGAGAAAATTATTGCATCAAACCTAGACATGCTGGAAATACAATGTTGTGATATTATTTCAAGGGATGAATGACTTCAAAGCCACAGCTATAACGGAGATCGCTTGACTCTCCCACTTTGGAGAGAAACTCATTTGTTTTGGAGATCATTGTTCATTTCTTTGATTTTCACGAATTTTGAGGTGCTGAAAATCGGCTAAAAAACCTTCCCGTTTGCACTTGAAATCAAAAGCAAATACAAAATCAGCACTCAGTCGTTACAGTACCTTGTTTAATCTTTCCAACCAGCAGATTTGTTTGCACAAAACACACCAAGCGACTGTGAACCATGCCAATGTTTACACTGCATTTCACTCAACCACATTTTCCTGCTCCCACCTCCAATTGCATGCTGGGTAACCAACAAAAAAATTCACAAGGGGTCTCCCCCTTTGGTACTCCTGTAGGATTTTACCCCAATAACCAAGAGCAGTGATTTGGACTCAAGACATTGCTTTAAAGTGACAAAAACACATCCTAATATGTGCGAGCAGAGCACCATACATATAGCAGCTGCGTCAGTGAGCACAGCTCATAAAAAAGATCACCAACTGCAGAATTTCAAGGATTTCATTGCAAAAAAATTCATGTCTCAAAGTAGAAACACAACAGAAAAACCCAGTGAAATCCCCTCACAAGGCCTACTAAAAGCAAAGCAAGTACTTTTCAGCCATCCTCAGACTTAATGATGCTCTCTTGCAGTTGCTTATTTGTCCAAAATTAGAGCACATTTCATTGGAAACCATACAGAAACAGCCATACCTACCATAAACGGGTGTACAGAATTCTCCCAGCAGTATTTAACTACCCCGGGCTTGCCAAAATTGTACTGAGGGGGGAGGGTTGAGTTAGTACTCAGGATTTCACCAAACATAGGGAAAAGCTTGTACTTTAAGCCATGGCTTTTAAGTCGTGATAAGCTCATTTAAATGGCCCTAATAGAATTGAAACCCATGCATATTATGTTTGTTTTTGCAGGTTTTATGTCCAGTTACCTCTTCCCATAGCTCATGAGTACCATGACACTGACGACATTCCCATGACAACAGTCAATCTTGACAACCAAGGACAACGCCTTCACCAACAAATCATTGACAAGATCCAAGAGTTCGTTGCCAGGGGTGTAACAGGCATCTACACAATAAAGCATTGTCTTAAGGAATATGTCGACAAAGAGTTGTTTGGAGGTCAGGTGATACCCCCCAGACACAACAAGGCATATTTCCCAACTATTATTGACATTCAGAATCACATCCATCAAGCACAGATGGCTTTGGTATCAGGGAATCTTATGCCACTACCTCCTGTAAGTCTTAAAATAATATGCATACATGTGTGATATGTACAATAAACACCTACATTGTAAATACTGGTCCCAAGGGAAGCAGTGAGTTTTGTTTTCCCGAGATCCTCAGACGGAGTCAAGGGGAACATCGAGGATTGACAGGAAACAAACTCACTGATTCCCAAGGGGCCAGTGTTAATTGCAACTATTATAAATTCCTTTTCCCAGATTTTTGGTAGACAAATGTTTATTTTCCCACCTTCAGCTAGTCTGAGTAGTATGTGCAACACATCGCACCATCTTATGTCAAGAGCAAATTGTGAACAACAAGCTAAAAAATTGTGTGCTTCTGGCTAGAGGCTAATAAGCTAACCTTTGTTAAATACTTCAAAATCAAATTTTGTCAATATCCCACAGTTAAAAGTTTTTTATCCAGCATCAAAATGAATGATTCTTCTAGAAAGAAACGGCACAGTAAAGTATCTATAGGCATGCATGTTCATTGATTCCAACTTATCTTGGAAATCACATATTAAATCTGTGTCACTTAACCATGGGAAATAAGAATACAACATTTAATATTAAAATAATGGCTATGCATTACCACATACCCAATATGGGAGCACAAACACACAGACTCCAAAGATCACTGTTATTCCTGCATGACCAGACCATCAGTGTCTTCATTAGGGTTCAGAGATCGGTGATCGGCTACTTTGCATTCTTAATGCATTTTCTGTATACTTTAGGACACACTCTCCTGCTATTTCATTTCAATCTCCTGCTACTTCAAATGTTAATGAATACCCTGGACCATCAATGTGGGACCCAATTGTTTTGCTCTGTGATGTACGACATACAGTCAAGACGCAAACTTTGTCACGCGCGGAAAGGCAATTGCTGAACCGGCTCGTTAACCGGCTCGTTCGTTAACAGCAATTGCTGTTTTAGAAAACAGCAATCAGCAATATCGTTTTGCCGGCAAACAGCAATATCGTTTTATGAAAAACGTAATATCGTTTTTGTAAGTAAAACAGCAATTGCTGATTTACAGCAATATCTCCGATATTGTGACGAATTTGTACAAAATCGATGTTTTCCGTAATCGTATGCCAAATGGTTTGTTTTTGTTGACGTAGAGAGAGCCGTTATGGAGCACCTACCCAAGAATTTAGGGTTTTTTTTAGCATAAAGAAAACTGGTGAATCTGGAGAAGTTTGACCCTTGGCGAAACCCGAGCTCGATATGACGATCGATCCCGCATATGCGTGCCTATAGTAACGAAACTTCATGCTGTCCTTGCTACTTCACAGCTCGCTCATAACGCTTCTGCAAACCTCTACTGGAAACCTATACTTAAAATATTAGAACTAGCATGAATATCGAAGCCTCAACTTGCGACACAAAATAATAACAAAACGATTAGCGGTCGCTTGTTTAGTTCCCTGACTGATACGGGATTCGCTTTAAAGTTTGCCGCTAAGCGCAAATCATAACAGTAAATAAACTTTAGCTTCTGTAGTTTCACATTTTCGGTAGATCCTTGTGTAGTTAAAAGTTTCGGCTGAAATTATTGCAACTGTTTGAAGTCCTGGCATGTTTTTCGAAAATTAAAATCTCAAGTTCTCGGAGTGTGAATTTTCACGTGCCATCAGTCAGGCGTGAACGTGACAGTCTGACTTTTGACGAGTCTGTCAAATCGCTGAAACTTTCTGGGAATGTGAACACAGTTTTGAAGCCAATTCGTAATGAAAAGACGTGCAAAAAACTCTTACCAGAAAACCTCTACTGGGAATGTGGTATTCCTGTTGAATGCAAATTACGTTTTAATACATTGAAAGTTTTCAAAAACATCGAAGGTCGAAATTAGCATATTACAATCGTCTCTGTCATCTACAATCGCTAAACGCACGTGCAAGTCAAAGACGTGGATCGAACTTCAAGTATCTGCAAAATCAGGGAAACCTGGCAAACCAAATACGTGTAATCAATTAATAAATACTGCCACAAACAAAATCAAATGGCAAAAGACATCTCAATGTCTGTGAAAGTAAGTTAATTAAAATAATATTACCGAAACGCTGTCGAACTGAACTTGCTGTGCGCAAATTTTATTTAAGCTTATATTAAAAAAGCGTTCATTTCTATTCGGTTCTCGAAGTTCTTTCATTGCATTGGTCTTGTAACTTTTTGCGTTGTTTAACTTCTAGCCGTTGAGCCGAAAAGTGGGGCATCAACTTCTTAAACGTTTTGTGTGTTTTTGCGGTTGAGCGAAAAAAAGCGGGTTCCAACTGCGTGCTGGTTCTTTCGATGTTCAAGATAGCGATCAAACCAGGTAAACTAAATAATTACGAATCAGGGTTTTGTACAATCAAATCAGCAATTGCTGTGCCGATATATCATTTGAAAAAAGGCAAAAGGCAATATCGTTTTTTAGAAACAGCAATATCGTTTTTCAAAAACAGCAGCAATGTTTTTGAAAACAGCAATATCGCCGATATTGCTGAGCAGCAATTGCTCTTAAAACAGCAATTGCTGCTCAGCAATATCGGGGCAATAGCGTGAAGAAGTTTGCGTCTTGACTGTACTTGTAGCTATAAAGAAGGAATTTCATCAACATTTTTCGGGCCTCCAAAACATTAAGTTAAGCAGAATTGTTGGAATTATAGCTACACTTTTAAGAACACTTTGTTGCCAAGCACACCCTGCAAAGAATTTACTATGCACTGATGCACCCCTATCTGAATTATGGTATCTCGGTATGGTGTCAAGCTACATGTAGTTTGTAAGACTCATCTTAATCATCTCCCTATTCTTCAGAAATGTCCTGTGCATTTGATGAATTTTGCTAAATGGAGAGACCATACAATCCCTATTTTTGTTGAATATGGCATATTTCCTTTACTTTCATATTATATATTACTTGCTTTATGCACAATGTTAAATCACCTATTAATATTTCTTTGAACATTGTTTACCAGAATAAATGATGTTCATAAAATATTATTAATACTAGTCAGATCTAGAACACGCAGCAATCTTTATCAGTCTCGGTCAAGGTTAAATATTCACGCAAAGTCATTCTATTCAATTGGAGTGAAGGTCTGGAATTGTACTCCATTATCGATACGCTCTGTAAAAAAAACAGCTGTCATTATTAAGAAATGCAAAAGTTTACTTATTGATGTTTTTTCATCTTGTGATGATTATGTTGATATTGTCCAGATTATGCAGCATGTAGCAAACCAATAACTTTTTCCATCTTTGGCTCTTCTCCTTGAATTCAACTAATCCTGTCTTATTTTCGACTAGGAAATTGCCTGAATCTTTAAATCTAACCAGTTGTATAAAATTATACATGTAGTAGATATTTTTTTTTTTTTTAGATAGTGCTTAATATTTTAGCAGTCAGTTCTGCTGTAATTTAAGATCGTTAATAAGATCCAGTCTCTTGTATATATATTAATTTGCTAAACCCCCCAACAACCTCAAATAGCATTTGCCAAATGCAGGTGGGTTAGATTCTTTGTAACGTAACTTGTAAATTGAAATATGTGTCACAAAGTCATGTCATGGTGGGATACATTTTATTTGTGTCCTGCAGAGATACATTGGATTTTGATGACTCACTGTTCACTCAGCCATGTGCTGGTTCAACCAATGAGAGCATGCACTGTGTCTGGAAAACTTATACCTAATAGATGTAACAGTGGATATTAACTTGTGGTTTGCTCAGGCCTTGAAAAGTCCATGAATTACTGTCTTTGCATTTTCATAGATTAGGTTTTCTCTGTGAAAAGTCCTTGAATTTCTAACCAAGCTCGTTGAATTTTGTTGAAACCTCCTTGGATGTTTGACAAGACAGTAAAACAGCCGCCAAGAGATTGTTAGATTCAGCGGTGCAAACAAGTCGACGAAAGGGTCAGCTACCATTGGGTCTCATTTGTGTACTCACTAGACTTTCATGCTTAATGATTTATTGAGTTAAAGGAGAACTGAACCCTAAATCAATCCGACGACTATACAAACTTGTATTCAAGAGAAATAAGTTCTGCTATTTTATTTCTTTGTGGTGCACGTCTAAAAAGAGGAAATATGTTTTGAAGGTCCAAAAATAGCAGATTCTCCGCTGATAAAGCTAGTTTGTGTGGTGGCTCAATTCAGTGCTTTTTTTCCCGTATTGTACCTCATGCATACCAAGGAAAAATAACCACACCTTCAGCATAAAGAAATCACAATAGTGCGTAATTATGAGTCGTTAGTCCATCTATTCAAAGCCGAAAACAACATGACAAAACTAATTTATTCCACATAAAAATATAGCATGTCACAGATTAAGGATTCGAGCCATCTGTACTTAGCGGCAGTTGGGAGTAAGATTTGCAGATTTTCTTTCCTTTGACGCAAAACACAGTAAAATTAATTTTGGTACAAGTCTGTTTATGTTTAGATCTACTCTTTGAGCTAAAGCTGATTTTAGGGTTCAGTTCTCCTTTAAAAAAAGAAATTTAAACAATTAAATATTTTTTTGCTTTCCGGAAAGCATGCTGGATATTGTAGTGTTATAAAATTTATTTACTCCAGAACGATACACCCTATCAATGTATAATTTTCTGTGTAGACTTTTATTATCGATGTCTGGAATATATATGTTCTAGACATTAATAATAAAAATATACATTTATACAAAGAACAGCTGTGTTAAGGACGATGATGTCACATGCAAACCAACAGTACCACAATCTAAGTGCCTAGTCACGGTGGGTTTACCCTGGTTTCCAGAGGTTAAATGTTTTGCCTTTTGTTGGTAAATTCGGCGAGCCGCGCGGAAGGCAAAACAAATTCAACCTCTGGGCCAGGTCTGTTTGAATCTCGTTTTCATGCAGAATAATGCGTCAGCAAAAAAGGTCTAGATTTTGATTGGCTAAGAGCAGCGCAAGTTATATTTGAAAATTGAAAGACCAGTGAAAAAAGTTGAAACACCAATTCAAATTACACTACCTTTTCACAAAGTCTCGAAACCAAAGATTCTAACGTTAAATGTAACCTAACTTTGTACACACGTATTTCTTGCACGTAGTTGATAAAGAAAACTGCAGAGAAAGGGGAAGTTTCGGGTGAAAAGTTTTCAATTTTAGTTCGCGCGTGCTGCTGACGCAATCATCACTGCACGCCATTTCGAACATCGAGCGCGCGCTCAACGTGGGCGGTTTTGGACACGTGATGGGTATTATCCAATTACAGGTTGTTGTGAGCGTTAGCCAATGGCTATCGGTCTCCATATTTTGGATGAATAAATTATGTTCAAACAGACCTGGCCCAGAGGTTAAATTTTGCCGTCCGCGCACTCGACGATTCTCGCGCCTTTTGCGCTCGCCAACGCTATTTACCAACAAAAGGCAAAACATTTAACCTCTGGAACCCAGGGTACGGTGGGTTAGGATGGGTGTAAAACATATCATTTGAACATATCTTCACCTTTAAGTCATTTGTTGTGAAAATTGGCATCTGGGCTGGGACAATTAAGGCAAATATTTTGATATTCATTTTGAGAGAACATTTAAATTGATGGCGTCACAATCGATGACGTCAATTGATACATAACCGTATTAAAAAGTTTAACATATTTATAATTTCTATAGCAGCTTTGCAGGAGTTTGTCAAGAGATGATGAAAGCTGCAAACCATTTCTCGATACAAGCAAAATTCATCGAGATATCACATGTTGAGTGAAATATACATGCCCTCCTGGACCAGACTTACAGTTCAAACAGACATGAAAATGTTTATTGGATTAAGTCAACTCTTGTTTGGTATATAAGGCTAACCGGTAGGGCGAAATGCTGTCGTTTTCGATTTTTGGATTCAACTTCATAAGGAATTCAATATTTGCAATTGTTAAATTATGACATCACACATTGGATGACGTCACAGACAAGTTTTGTTGCATAACTTAGGATTGAAAAAGGTTTGAGTGAAAACATTTGATTCTCCTTATTCCCCGATAGCTTGGTAATATTTCTGACAAGGTATCGGAACAATAATTTAGTACCACACGTTTGACAATAATTGATTAGATTTATTTACTGAAATACAGGGGAACTTTAACCCTTCAACAGCAGGTTTCTGGCTGAATAATAATAATAATAATAATAATAATGGTGTATTAACAGTACTTCCACTGGGTGGCTCTTCGCCTGTTAATCTAAATAATGTAAAATATAAAATGTTGATAAAATATGACTAAGATATAACTGAGATTTAATGATAACCGTACTAAGGATTAAAATATGGCTATACGTAACTATTGTAAAATTAATCAATGGAGTCTGTCGGCAGCGCAGTTCTCTAGATATCAAATCGATAACCGACAAAATTCAGCAAATGTTGCAGAGTTCCTAATATTTACAGGTAAATTATTGAACACGGATGAACTGGTATCCTGGAATGTGCCATTTTCAGGTGGGACCTTTAACTGTTTAGTGCTGGCTGACCGTAGTGTTCTATTGGGTATGTACAATTCTAATGGAAGATAAAGTGGCCAGTCACTATAATGAAGGGCCTTATATAAGTGAAATTTTCTGCGTTCTAAGACGGGTAGCCAACAAAGTTTTAAGATATCAGTTCTACTAGCATAACGATTGAGAACAAAACCAGCAGCAGCAAGTTGGACACGCTGTAAGCGTTTGACAAGATAGCCAGGAATTGGGTGTAGCACAACATCATTAAAGTCAAGCTTTGGTAAAATGAGACTTTCAACTAAATGCTTCCTAAGCATGAAAGGTGCTAAATGTTTCAGTTTTCTAATAATGGATAAAACAGAATAACAAGATGATATAGTAGAGTTTACATCATCGGTCCACTTTAAGTGCTGTTGAATTTGTGTCTCGAGAAGGCGAGCAGAAGTCACTCTTTCAAGCTGTTTGCCACCCACAGAGAGACGAATAGTATAGTCATCCAGATTATGAACCCGGGAGAGCTGAGCAGTGGAGAACAGCATGACTTTCGATTTTTTGGGATTGAGCACGAGGTTAGAAGCGACGGACCATGATGTTAATTGGTCAAGGGCATATTGTAGCCGGTCCTTGCACTCTTTAACTTTCATGGGCTTGCCGTGAGTGTATATCGTAGTGTCATCGGCATACTGATATGATGTCACCAACTTCATACGATCCGATAGGTCATTAACATACAAGTTAAATAGGACTGGTCCAAGGATTGACCCTTAGGGTACCCCAAACGTAACTTTAATTCTTCGAGATGTCCTATCATCAATCTGGACATACTGTGTGCGTCCAGTTAGATAGTTGACAACCCATCTCAAATAGGACTTCGAAAAGCCTTGTTTGTGTAGTTTCACCAGAACGGTTTCACAGGCAACGGTGTCGAATGCCTTTGAAAAGTCTGCAAGTATTGCCATGGTGACCTACCCGCGTTTCATAGCACGTATAATGTCATCTGTCATGGCAAGCATGAGAGTGGTAGTTGTATGGCCTTTACGATATGCACTGAGTGAGTCCTTTAACACATTTTCATCAGATAGGAAACTAGCATTGATATAATATATTTAAAAATTGATATCTCAGCTAATTTACGTCGTAGCAACAAACGGTTTTCAGTGTTGAAGACATCTTGAGTATATCTATCAATTCCCCTATGTAAAGGAACTTAGTCGATATTTAAGAAATACAATATTTAAGAAAACATCAAAATTATGACATCATCGACTGTGACATCATCAATTTAAATTTTCTCAAAATGAATATCAAAATATTTGCCTTAATTGTCCCAGCCCAGATGCCAATTTTCACTACAAAAGACTTAAAGACAGTGAAGATATGTTCAAATGATACATTTAACACCCATCCTAGCCCGACGTAAATTCATAAAATGTCGGAATAATTATCATGTTATTTAATACTGGTACTTGACTTTTGTTGTTGAAAACAGCTCGCCAACCTACCCATCATAGCCTCTACTATAAACAAAGAAAGAGTCCGGAAGAGAAAAAATCCTGAAAAACTGTGCCAGACATCGCAGACCATGCATAGACTGCAGACAGCAGAAGCAGTAGCCAGCATTCAACAAGTGCAAGATGTCTCGCTTCAGGAAATACCATCAGATGATGCAGACCAGACTGGACATACAGAGGTAAGAAGATTCTGTAATGAATCCTCATTGGCGGGTTTTTCTCCGGTTTTCCTCCCTCCGTAAAAAAAATCAACTTGTGAGTGGAGTGTTGTGCGTCCAAAACAGTTCATGTAGTGAGGAGTAAAAGCAGTATAATTATCATAATTGTAGACAATTTTATTAGCTTTAAAATGATATATGGCGGAGGTATCTACAATGTTTCCTCAAGGCTGAAGGTGTCCAGTAACCTTAAAAATAAGTGAGTGTGACTTAATATGATCAAGTTTCGAATGAGTTTTCAAAATCTCTTTACAAAACTTTTAAATAGACCAATACATCTTGCCTCTTTGTTGCCCCATTTCAGGTTATGTAACAACTCTCTAGGGGATTCAGTGCTAGTCAGGTCCTGACTTTGATAATCCCCTACATTGGTTGAGGTTAACTAGAGTAAACCAGCCAAAGTATGGTTAAGAATATTTACTATAATGGTTAAAATAGAATATTAAGCCTTGAGAAAACCAGATGACATGATGCATTCCAACATGAGTGTTGACAGTTCAGAAACCACAAACTTGGATTTAATTACCTCAAACATCAAAATAGATGAGAAGCTGTCAACTACAGTAAGTCAATAACTTACTTTAGATTAACTTAGCGAAAACCCATCTTTTCAGGTCAGCTAGCTATAGTTAATTTTTCGTTCTTCCTGTCGCCGTTGTCGGAGCAACTAATAACAGTTGAGTTTACTACGGTGAACCGTAAAATGCAGGTCACACTGAAGATGCCGTTAACTATAATTAAATCCGCTTTAACTATAGTAAACTTTGTCCAGTGTGCTGCCCTCAGCCACTGTATCAGGTGTTTCAATAGAAGGCGGCTACCGGCGATAAACCGCCGGTTACTTTGCTTCTTACCGCCGGCTACTTCACACGGTCATTGTGGTTTTTTGTCAAGTGTTGAGTAAAGTTTACTAGGTAAACCACTGCCTCTATAATGACAGGACTGCCAGTTGCCTAAAAAGTTATTGAAACGCCTGCTGTATGTGTGTTTCAGGTGCCATTAAAATTCACATTCCTCTTGGAATACAGGAAAAAAGTACATTGACTCAAAGGATAAAGTCAGGAGATTTGTAATGGGGCAACAAAGTAGCAAGCCAAATTGGTTTACTGATTTTGAATCTCAATAATTTTGCTACACGCATTTTGGCTTACCGGTATCTTTTCAAAGTATCTGACCTTTGCTATGGATACTCAGACTTTAAATGGCAGTGCTTATAATTTCTTATGCCCCAACCTTCGACCAAGGCAAGTTTAATATCTGGAGCCATTTAAAATATTACTGTGCAACTACGGTAACCTGGGCCACTTAGACAAAGAGAAAAAATCACATTGCAGAATGAAAATGAAGCACACCAATTAACTTACAAATCTTAACCTATCCATGTGATTTTATTCATTCCAAAATATTTCAACTTTAAATTACACTGTAAGCCCATAAAATTTGCCTTTTCACCAGATCAAATCTTGAGCAAGTTGAAATGCTAATAATTGTATCGTGCTCAATGCTGACTGGTTCAAATAATTGAAAGTTGGAATACTTTATTTGTAATCGTTCTGCAGTGTGTTTGGTTCTAATTGTTTAAGTGGCCCCATACAGTTACAGTTAGCAGTCACACTAATGAGGGAATGGTCTAGCTGTAAAAATGTTGAAGTGCTTGTCATTTTCAGACTTATCTCAGATTCTAGCTGACAAAAGATTTTTGTGTGTGCTGGAATGCACATGTACTACGCACCAATACCCACGATTGCTCTCATCTGACTTGATAGCTCAGTTGGTAGAGCGCCAGACATGCAACCTGGAGGTCGTTGGGTTCGAGTCCCACTTGGGTCAGAGATTTTTTCTCTTTCCCTCGTAGGGCGTGCACACATAGCACTACAGCATACCACTTTACATCACATTCTTTACACCTACTAGTGCTACGCGGCAAACATGATTTGATATCATAACTACATATACATATATAATCGCCGTGACCCCATAAAACGCACCAATACCCACGATTGCTCTCATCTGACTTGATAGCTCAGTTGGTAGAGCGCCAGACATGCAACCTGGAGGTCGTTGGGTTCGAGTCCCACTTGGGTCAGATTTTTTCTCTTTCCCTCGTAGGGCGTGCACACATAGCACTACAGCATACCACTTTACATCACATTCTATGCTGGTAAAACACTTGGTGCTTACAGCTATTGTTCATAAAATATACTAATAAATTTATTGCTCATGCTCATCGTAAAAAGAAGAAGCTCGAATTGGCCATTTGCTAGCGGCCTCTATCCATCTTTTTCAAGGCCTTCGTATGCTTAACGTTCACCAAATGTTCTTACACAGGTCAGTCAGGAATCCATACAGCAAGAACGGGATGATCTACAGGAGCAACTGAACAAAATCCAGGAGAGTAGCGGCCAGCCACAACAGGTGCTCATCACAGGGGATATGCATATGCCAGGCAATAAAAATGGTGGGTATTCTGAATTTCTAACGAGACCTGAAACAACCATAACGACCATACACGTACTGTTTGTTTAATCTCTAGTGAATATACTATAACTGCCAAGCAAGCAAGTTTAAAGTGCCCCTCAACCCCAATTTTTTTATTTTATTATATTCATTTTGAAATCATTGGTGTTTCCTGCAATTTGAGTGGTTAAAAGCAGCAGTGATTTCAGCTTAAATTGCATCATTTTGTCTCTGTTATTGCATCCTTTTGCTGAACCAATCAAAAAGCAGAATTTAAGAAGCCATTTCACAGCATAGGGATTGCATGATCGCTCGCGCATGCTCTTAGATTTTAATTGCCTTCTTCAAAGCTCTATCCGCTCGACTTTTCTAGTTTGTTGTTGTAAAAAAACAAATTTACGAATGTTTATCGTTTATAATTAAGTGGTAATAGACCTGAGTGGAGTGCAATTTTGGTCTGAAATCATACTCTTGATTACAAATCGCACTCTCGCTTCGCGGTCGTGCAATTTTGTAATCACTCGTATGATTTCAGACCAAATTGCACTCCACTCAGTTCTATTACCATTATTTATTTTCGAAAAGAGAAGATAATTTTGAGTAATTCTGCGAAAAAAGTTTTGAATTTTTGTTAATCCTTGATTTTTTATCAGTGAAACACGATCTGATGGCCAAGCGCCGCCATTAGAATTGTGACGTAAGTGAGTACGTACAATGGACAGTCAAATATCCTGCACACATTTCGCTTTCACTAAGTGAACCCACTTGCGCCTTTTTCTGGCTAACGAACCCTCATCTCCCCAGAATGGAATTTTGTGAAGACTGATATCTTGCTTGGCGTCTGAACAGTTGCTGCAGCCCCCTATGACACATATATGATTTTTATTAATTTCGATTAAATATACACATTCTGTCCCAGTCCTTTTACAGTTTACGAAAGGGCTAACAGAGTAGTGTTTTCCAGTTAATACAGCCTATTTTGGCCAAGAAACTCGAAGCAAAGGAAATCACTGTGCTAATCAATCTGTATCAGATTTGCAGGTCACATTCATTTCCTTTGTTTTTCCTTCATGAATTATTAATGATTTTTAGTGTTGTTTTTTTACTGATAAAATTCCACTAGCATAATTTAGTGATGTTTTACTGATAACATTTGAACTGTACCGGAAACAAATTGGGGCTGCTGGCCAGTTTTTTGATGTGGCTCTGTACTCTAAATTATACTGGTATATACAGAATACCAGCTGATCATAAAAAAGGCTAGTGGAATGCCTGAAATATCTGGTACATGTACATGTATTGTCAAGGTCTGTGCTAAATAGAGATCTGAGGCCAACCAAACAGAATCTATCCTGGGTGCCAGAGGTTCTAGCCAAAGTTTAGGATTGACGAGACAAACTTTAGGATCGATGAGAAGGCTGGGAGAACCTCTGGGCACGCGAAGTATGAATCTCTGTGACTTCCATGCCAGACTAATCCCTTTTGATTTACACCTGAGAAACCTTTTTCTAGCAAATTGATTAAACCGGTTTTGTCCATGTAGGCTTAATTCCCAATGGATTATGAAAGGCCAACACTTTCGGACAGCTGAAATAAATTACACTTTCCTCTCCCAAGGGCCGAAGCACTACATAGAACAGGTCAGCTGGTTTAAATGGCCTTTAATTCGGCCGTTTGCTGGAGTGTTATAGAGCACGAGGGAACTCGTGCAAACTCCAGCGACGGAACGGGTAAACAATGGCGCCCTTGGAAACTGCTATGGCGTGATCCAATCACAGCAATCGTTACAATTGAATTGGCTCTAGACCAATCAGAGGGTCAAATTCTGACTCAGACAGAGTCAGACATACTTCGCGTGCCCAGAGGTTCTCCCAGCCTTCTCGTCGATCCTAAACTTTGGCTTAGAGAGGGCAGTAGAACCTCTGGCACCCAGGGTAAACAGAATCAAGATCATGACAAAAATGTTAATTACTTGACTGTTTATTTATGTACAGGTCAAGTAGTGATTGTTGTCACATCCAACAATGTTTTCAACAGTCAACCAGAGTCTGACACCCCTACAACATTCGCCCTGACAACTCTCCCAACCTCTCAGATCACCAACATTCCACAGTCACACCTCGGCACACTAACATCAGGTAATCAAGCTGTGCTAATTGCACAGCAGGGAGAGCATGGCCCATACCTGGCACATACACCATCTGAGAACATTCTAACTGTATTGAATCCCAGCCTTCATGGGGCAGCGGTAGATGAAGGGGTGGTCCTTAGCATGATGACAGGCACTGGACAGATAACAAATCCCGAGGCGACACACACACAACCTTCAGGTACCACTCACAGTGTTCAAGTGTCTATATAAAGCCCTTTTTTTTATCTTTAAAGTGCACCTAACACCTTTTGCAATTTTTATACATCACAGACTGTGTATATTTTCTACATATCGATGTTGTTGTGATAGAAAGGCGCCATGGAGAATAATGCATTAATGAGGTGACGTTAGATCAAGAATCGACCCAGGCTTTTTCTTACCCGGTCATGGGTCAGGAAAGGTCAAATTTTCACCATTTCAAACAAGCCTAGAACATAGAGTATTCTCTGTGAGCCAAAAAGTTATTTGCAGAAGTACTCAAAACCTTTCAAAGATTCATATGTATAAAAATTGCAAAAGGGATTAGGTGCACTTTAAAATCAGTTCTATACATCAGGTAAATAGGTGAATAGTAAAGTATTTCTTGATTTGAGTGTTGCGTGTATGAGTTATAGAGGTTTCTATTTCCATTATGCTAATTCGGTAATGTTGCAGGAGGCCAACAAAAGGTCATATCTTTCTCCTTGTGAATGAAACTATTTCTGATTTATACAAAATATTTGGTAAGATCACTGATATAAGGCCAAAATATAACATAACAGAGGTGAGAGGTAAAACACTTAACCACTGCGCTACCCTGGCTCCCCGTAAAAATGCCTAACAAAGCGTATTATTAACAGAATTGTTCATGTTTTTTTCAGTCCCAGAGCAGTTACTAGCCAGCCAAGCAGCTGTTGCAGCAATATTAAATGCAGCTGCAGGGACAGTAGTTGGAACAAGCGAATCCAAGCCTGACCAATCGCAGGTCAGCAGCAGGGGAGAAGACGAAGAACCTCAAGCTAAGAGGCAGGCTGTAGGACTCGACCTGTCATCTCTTGTCAAGGAAGCTGTGTATGATCCACAACAGGTATTGAGTTTAGATTGCGTTTCTCATTATTCCGACCTAAATTCCAATCCTCAACGCAAAATAAATTATTTGGCATTGGAGGAGGAGGAGAGCGTTCGCAAGGGAAAATGGAAAAGACAAAGACGTATGCTCCTTTCCATACCAACTAGAAAAATCAAACCATAATTGAAAGACCTTGAAGAACTTTGTAAAAAGTTACAGATATATTTTAACAAACATTTTACTGACTTTTTCTGGCTCAATCCTGGTTTCTGGGAAACTACCCACCCATCCCTCCCTCCCTTAGATATGCATCGTTTTATTAATGATTAATGATTAATGATTGATCCCTTTTCCATAGTTCTTCATAGTCTGTAAATAGTTCGAATTTTCCAGTGACCCTGGGTTGACACTATTTGCTGCGTTCCTCACTGTCTGCGCTTTGCGCCTTCCTTCGCGGAAATAGAATTTCTGGCACCCAGGGTAGCCTTCCCACCTTTCGTCAACTGATTATTTTGCCATGCTTCATTGTGCCAGTCTTTGTCTCAAGAAGAGAAGGCAAACTCCTAGTGTCTACAGGCGCGGATCCAGATTTTCGTTGTTGGGGGAGGGGAGAGGGGGCTAGGAAATTGCGTTTTTGGAAACTCAATTTCCTACTCCCCTCCCCCCTCGGTCGTTAAACCACCAACTCCGCGCCTGGTCTACACGAGTCTCGATCGCAAAATTGATTCGCATTTATGCCATTAAGTAAAACCTTTTCGTCCTTGTAGAACTAGCAAAAATACGCTCATAACCCACATTTTGGAATATTAGAGTATTTCCTAACCGAGCTGTACGCCAATGAATGCATGGTAATTTTATGTAACTGTGTATGCAGCCACCATGTTGGTGTTCCGTTTTGCGGCCTCGAGAGCTTAGAAGAAATTAAGCTGATTGTAATTGTCACTAGTATTATTAGTTTTCACTTTATATCTGTTAAGTATTCAACGCAGATGAATTTCCAGGCTCAAACATCGTTAATAGAGTAGAATGGTTAGAAAACCCGGCAAACGTTTTAGATATTATTAACTATGTCAGTAATTACATGTAAATTTTATATTATATCATATATACCGTAACCGTGCTTCAAGTAGATTTTTTAAATTTCTGTATTATCACAATTTTTTAATTAATATTAATGTTAAGAATTTTTAGAGTTTTAATAGATATATAATTATGATTTGTTAATTTCTGTTATTTTTATACACGACCCCACAAGCAGTGATGCTTAAACTTCTATCGTGTTTAAATAAAGATTGTTGTATTGTAAACTTCAAAGGGGCTAACAAAGGCGCTGCGATTTATGTTGGAAGGGGTAAGACAAAATATTGTGCACGGTCATAGTTCATTAGCGTCCCCTGAACGACTGAACCCACACGTTTCTATTGGCTGATTGATTAACAGATTCCAATATCTATTGTGTTTTGTGCACGGTCACAGTTGAGAAAAGCGAACAAAGACCTTTATAAAATATTTTAGATAGTATGCGTATTATGATTGGCTGATAACCATGTTTTCATTAGCCTGTGCAAACATGGAAATAGTGTCACACCATAAGACAAGTGCTCTTTTATGAAAAGAATTATGCTGCGGTCTCGTGTTTGTTCTGCTCTCGAATTCTCCCAAACTTACCTCGGTTTGCATGAGCCTGTGCAAACACGGCAGATCTGTTTCATTTCTTAAATAACAAAGAAGGTCACTGGGTTTCATAACCATTCCATTCTATTAACTATGCCTCAAATGATAAATTGTCACGAATATATTGATGTTTATGCCCTTCGATAACACGCTGAGCCAGGCTGTCAAAATACTGAGAATTATTGAACTCCGGAACAAAACACCCTATAGACGTGAAATTTTACGTGAAGGCTTTTATTAACGCTCTCTAGAATATATCATAAGGGACAATTTTGTAGGATGTAAGCCTGGTTCACACTAGTGATGCAAGTGTAAGCGCAAGATACGTACGCAGACGCAGTGCCGTAAGTTTAAGATAAGAACAAGTACCGCTAATGATCAACGGAGTATTACATATGTTGCTTGCGCTTATGTTTGCGTCGCTGGTGTGAACCAGAATTTATAGTTTAGATTTTTGATGACGTCGCATGCAAACCTACCCCAGCGGTTACATTTTAAATACAAGAAGGAAAAACGTATTTAGTGTTGCAAACTGTAATCAAAGCAACTTTAAGTTGGCTCGAAGGTGTATTTGTCCTAGGGGAGCCGGGGTGGTGCAGTGGTTAAGCACTTCACATCTCACCTCTGTGGCCCGGGTTCGATTCCCGGACGCGGCGCCATATGTGAGTTGAGTTTGTTGGTATCTCGCCCATTCCCAGAGGGTTTTTCTCCGGGTTCTTCGGTTTTCCCCCCAACGCAAAAATCAACAGTCTAAATTCCAATTCTATCTGTGAATTATAGCCACGGCTTTGATCAGCCCCCATGGTCGTTTCAGGTCTCGTTAAAAATTCCGTATTCCGTTTCTGTATGCAATATGTGCACGTTTTTTTGCGGGTTTCTCCGCAAGGCATGGAACTGAAAAACGAAAGCGTCTTAATGAGTTCAAATTATTTTCCGCGTACATTTGCAACACCTCTAAACTGCATGGGTTGCCTTAAATAACGGTTCTAAATTAACTGACCTCAAATAACGAGAATTGTCTTTTCATGAAACCTCTGGCAGCACTTGAGATGCTGGTACAGGAGGTAGTTTTCTTGGAAATTGCAACGCAATCTTTACCAGAGAAAGTCATTGCAAGTTGCTGTGGGGTGTCGGACGTTCGTAACTTTGTGCGCAACTTGCACTGCGATCGAATTTTAGCCAGCGTTGCGCTGCGAACAGTAGAAGATGGTTCAGCCTTCCCTGCAACTCGTCTCGCAAACAAAGAGGGGTGTCCTTGATCAGTATAATTTATATTGGTGGACGAGTCACCGTTCGCCTCGTTTTCGTGTGGACTTGATATATTCAAAATGGCGGAGGGAACTGTAGGCCAGAGAATCGCTCACTCATTCTGATTGGCTAAAATACATAGATTAGCAGTGGTTTTGAAATTTAAAAAATTGACAGCAATAGTCCAGTTTCGTATTCGAAAATCACCGCTGGATGCGATGACTACAGACGCATGTACGCAGGGTAGCCTCATTCTGAAGTTAAACATTCATAAATACCAGCGAGAAGGTGGGCTATTCACAACTCTGCGTATTGTTGTAGTTTCGCGTTTTGTACCTTCTCGCTGGTATTATGAATGTTTAACTTCAGAATGAGGCTAACCCTGCGTACATGCGTCTGCAGTCATCGCATTCAGCGGTAATTTTCGAATACGAAACTGGAGTATTGCGTGACGATGGATGTTTAGTATAGTGGTTGCGTGGGTAAGATCTTGTTTATTGACCGGTAAGGTTTTTTTTATGGTTCAGGATAGGATGTTAGTTCATATTGTCATTTCATGAATTCTTTATTAAGTGAGCGATTCCTCTCCTTAGGAGCTCGTACTGTGAGCGGGACTATTGCAAATTCTCATTAAAACATCCGATTCCTTTGAAACTGAATTTTCAGAAAACGCATTTGATTGGCTAGTATGCCTAATTATCATATACGAGCCAATCAAATGACACGACCAGATCCTGGCTGCATAACGTCACCAGAATGGATTTTTTGGCCTCGAATCGCAGACGGTCTCTATCGGGGGATGCATTTTGACTGTGGCTCCCGATGCGAGACGGCTGTATTCACAGGCTATTCTGCAGCTTGTATCGCATTTCGTTACAAGTTGCAAGAAAATTTGCCTCGTGGAACAGCTAGTTAACTTCGTGAACTATGATTGATCAATTTGCGGTCCAGAACTTCCCGCGTTTAAAGGGGACTGTCGCACTTAAAGTGCCTATGAAGCTTATTTTATTATTTTAGATATCAATTCTACATCAAGTGAATAGTAGAATGGTACAATATATCTTGCTTTGAATGCTGTGCCGCTGAGTTAAGGAGGTTTTAATATCCAAAATGCTAATTACATGACGTCAGGGGAGGTATCTGCAATCACTTCTTAGTGGTTGTGAATGGGCGTTTCTACTGAAATAGAAAAACAAATTTCTAAAATCATTTTATTTCAAACATGGGTATAACACTGATAATTTAAAAAAATGGTTTAATAGGAGATATTGTAGTTGAGTCTACGAATAGCAGTTTCAGCGGTATTGACCCGAACGCCTCACTTCAATGTAATGAAGCGCTATTCAAACTGTGTATCTAAATTAGTCGTGCTTGTTTAGGAGGGTGTTGGTGTCGTGTAAGAATGATGGTTTCAATGGCGCTTCATTACATTGAAGTGAGGCGTTTGGGTCAATACCGCTGAAACTGCTACTCGTAGACTCAACTACAATATCTCCTATTGTAACAACAAAAATTGTATAATAATTGATGCCTCCCCTGACGTCATGTAATTAGCATTTTGGATATTAAAACCTCCTTAACTCAGCGGCACAGCATTCAAAGCAAGATATATTGTACCATTCTACTATTCACTTGATGTAGAATTGATATCTAAAATAAAAAAATAGGCTTCATAGGCACTTTAAGCTTTCGCACGACGAAAGACAAGAATAACTACTCAGATTAGCAGAGTATGCTCTTAAGAAAATGTGAGACAATGTTGATGAAGCACGCCGGGCACAAATGACCGTAAAAAGGCCGAGATTGAGTGTGCACAAAAAAGTAAAATTAACACCATTTCTCTTCATCTACTCTAAATTTGAAGAAATTTTGGCAGATTGGTTTAGCTTCAAGCATAAATCAGATAAATCACTATAAAATATAGCACTAAAGAAATGACTTCTGAGTGTTAGGCAAATTTGTTTCATAGATATAATTTCAAAAATTCAGATAACGTCTCCAAATATATTTATGACGTCATAATGACGTTACAAAGGCTTCAATATCTGATATTACGGTTGCATCTACGATCTTATGAATAGCAGTTGCAGCGGTATTGGCCAAAAAAGCCTCTTTGTATTGCCCCGAACACCTCACTTCAATGTAATGAAGCACAATTCAAACTGTATCTAAATTAGTCGTGCTTGTTTAAGAGGTGTTGGTGTCGTGCAATAATGATGATTTCAATGGCGCTTCATTGCATCGAAGTGAGGCGTTCGGGTCAATACCGCTGAAACTGCTATTCGTAGAATCAACCGTAATATCAGCTAATAATTCTAAGCTGTTATACTAAACAAAAATCAAAATTCTAAAAATAATTTTATTTCTAAAGAGTTTTGTTATTGCGCAAAATATGATGCACCAGTATTTCGAACTCTAAAAGTTAAAACGGGAGATATTTTCTTAAATGGTTTTATGCAGGAGCTCGTTACTACCAAAATTTAAAATTGAATAAATTTAGTTCACCAAACCAATCGAGAACGGGTTTTCGATTCCTTCATTCTCATGAGCAAGAGATTAAAAAAGATATAATAAAACGTTTTTAGAGGTAATTATAAATTATAAAAAACCTATTAGAAATGGATAAATGACGTCGTCATGACGTCATAATGACTACATTAGCCTAACATTTACACACCTACCAAAATTCATTCCTCTATGTCGAAAACTTTTTAAAATATAGCAACTGCAGCCTTTTTACGGTCATTTGTGCCATCGTGATGGATGGCAAACATTGGGGTGGATGAAAATTACTGTTTTTAAGAAAAATTTAGAGCAACTCAAGTTTCTATAATAAGCTTTTGTAATCCACTATAATCTTTGCAATCCTCTATCGAAAAAAGCTTGAAGAGCATATCAGGACATTCACATGCTCTTCTATCTCAGGGTTCTATTTCTGTAGTTTTGTTTAAAAGAAACTTGGAGATTCAATTCGATCGACAGTGCCCCTTTACTTAAATGCTGTTTATTCTTATGCTCTTTTTCCTAGATGGCAGAAGTAGGGATGTCCCATGCGCATGTGATCCAGCGACACATGACAACTGCGCAGCTGACTGCGGCGTTACAAGCTCAATCAAACGCTACTATAAACACCGTACCCATCGCGTACCAAAGCACTGAAAATGGTAAAGAGGACAACCAAGTGGTTACCATGGAGATACAGCAGCTCCCGGGAACAGGGCGGGGAAGTGCGCCCGAGTCATCGACAGCCGGGATTTTAGAGGGTGGTTACCAGGTTGTTGATATTTCAGCAGCCAGTACACCACAGCTATCCCAGAGTAGTATCGATGTTAGGGATTTGGAAACCGTTACCATGACAACCGCGCAATTGATGGCTACGTTCTCCATGCCTAAGTTTGCAAAGCCGGCAACGACGGAACCGATGACATCATCCATGACGCATGCGCAGTTCAGCAGAAGCTCGCTTCAAAGCCAAGCCATTAATAATGGTTCATCTGAAATATCTGAACTGCGTCTGAATATAGGACAGGCTGAAACAGAGAGCGACAAAGCTGTGCACGTTGATCCATTCCAGTCCGGTGCAGATAATCAAGAAACTACTGTCGACGGCTCCATGGAACGTGAACTGAACTATAGTCCAGCACAAGCTTCGAATAGAATGGAAGCTGCGGAAGCTGACGAGAATTTTAATGAATAAATTTGCTATGTACCTTGTAGGAAAAAAACTAAACACCCGTCCGCCATTTTGAATATTTCATGAAAGCGCTCATGAAAACGAGGCGAACGGTGATTCGTCCGCGGATAAAAAAGAAGCAAGAGAATTATATTTAAAACAAATCGCGAGATTCGCTGTACAATCGTGTAATATTTCTATGTACAGTACTTTGACTCGTGGTGTCGCTCGAGTCAATTCGCAACGTTTCCATGCAGTTTTATCACGTTACATGACAATGCCGAAGGAACTGAGGGGGAGTATTGAGACTTGACAGTTTTAAATGGCCTCCTTAGGCCCTTTCTAATGGGCTTTTTGCAGATACGATCACTGATGGCAAAAAGTATCCGAGTTCATCATTACGAAACTTGTACGAGATCGGTAGTGTTATTAGCAAAATGTGTTCGCAAATGCTAGTTTTCACCTAGTCGATTGCCGAACTTTCTGAAACTGCGTCTGGAAGATTGTTTGCCATCCTGTCAAGCCATCCATGGGATCACGAGCTCAATTCATTCGCTATTGAAGTGATATATCAGCACGCGACTGTTAGCTGCAAAAAGGTCTATTCCTTGTAGTTAATTACCATTATTCTCAATGAAATTCATAATGCGTGTTAACGAAGTTGTCACATCTTGTGTCCGGCTGTTTTACCGGAAGTCGGCTGGCGCGCTTCAATCTTCTGTGCATGTGCGGGACGAGTTAGATTGAAGCGCGATAGCTGACTTCCGGTCAAGCTACGTCTCTAGCAAGTCCTACGGTAACTGAGACCATAAGGTAAGCGGACAGCTCTGTTTACGGACGCCTTGACAACACCCCGTTCATAAATATTCGTCAGTCAAATTCTGTAGCTTTCTCGTTCCCGTAAGCGGATAGCTCCAGTTACGGACACCTTTACTGCTTTCTGAGGTGTCCGCTTATGGGAGCTTCGACTGTATTTAACAATTATTCACCGAAATTGAAGTTATATCAAAAACGAGAGCTAGTGCTTTACCAGGGGATCCAAATACTGAGAAAGATGAAAGCACGAGGCCGCTACGGCCGATATTTTCGCATGCACGATATTTACTTTCGCTTCTGTTCCTTTGAAAGATAATTTGTTTGCAAAAAGGCAGCATTCAGTATCCCCAACCCCCTACGACGCTATCTTTAATTAGGCACGTGAAGGCCCCTGGGTGTACGAGCCCAGAGACGTCCCTTATGTTCGCGAAATGTCGGCTTGCTTTCACTGTCGGCTATTTCTAGCATCACTTCGAAAAGCTCCAAATTATATTCAAACTGATAGAAACTTAAAGAATATGGATTGGCCGTGATGCTTGGCGGCCTTTTGTTTATTTCCGCTTCGTGAAACTCGAACTAAACAGGAAAACTACAAAAGAAACTTTGCAATAACAGATTGAAACTTTAACACAAAACAACAGGATTGTAACGATTTTCAAAAGATTGGAAGAAAACTCGTGCAAAAGTGAGGAAATGGCGGCCATAACGCGCAATGCATGACGGTTGGTGTATATTCTTTTAAAATAATACCTTCTGCATGCACGCGTGATGATTTTTTAGATCAGGATCTCGTGGAAATAACTACTGTCATCTTTAAGAGCACCTATAAATCAACATTTTTTTAAACTTTTTATAGTATAGGATGAAATCCGGAAAAGATGTTAAGGATGGGATTTATAGACAAAGCAACACAGGCAAAAATAGAAATCATGCATGTGCTTTGCGCTCCCCAAAAATATGTCGCATTTGAGGGTTGTAAAAGAAAATTCATGCTCACACTAGATCATCCACCCCTTAGGAGTTCAGTATGGTTGGTCCCTATAACAGAAAATCTAAGCTAACATAACTTAATAGGCTGTAATAAAGCTAAGGTAATTAATTGACAAATAATTGATGAGGCACTTGGCAGGACGCTCCCTCTCCAGTAAGCCTACAAATACAAAATACATGCGTAGCATATGTATAGAGGAAATCGAACTGAGTGATCTGTTGAAAGTTTAGCCTGTTGCCAGGACGAGTTTGAACGGCGTGAATCAAAGGCGAGGCTTGTAGTACGTAGTTTCCGCAGTTGTAATTGTTTCGTTATCGGCCGCAACTTTCGACCTATTTCAAAGAAGATAGTCTGCCAAATTATGGACATCCCCAGACCGCGAAATGGATTGTGGTCGTGTAGCTGAAAGTCCAGTCTGATGAATGCGTTTTGGGGGGATCAGAATCAAAACCTGTTTTTGAAATTTTGAATTATATTACTTTGCTTCAAAAAAAATGTTTTAGTTTAAACCTTGGCCGCTCGATCGTGTTAACCCAATTTTCTATATCAGACCCAGTACTAAAATGTGCTCTGAGATGGATGCGTAATTACCAAAATTGAATGATAAGCCTCCTTTTTTCAGTTTAGGGAAATTATTGATGGTATTCGGTGACGAGCGGCGTTTGAGCAACATCTTGACCGAAATACGGAGCATGTACGTGACCGTACCGCAACTCTGTAGTGTTGAAAGGGCAAATGCAAAAAAAAACTATTTATACTGACAGCCTCCTAGATATTGAGTTACTCAAGTAAGAGGTGCCGTGATGCGCGTTCGATCGCTGCATGTCTAGTACGGTTCATTGAAGAGTCCAGTTTCGTATTCGAAAATTACCGCTGAATGCAATGACTACAGACGCATGTACGCAGGATTAGCCTCATTCTGAAGCTAAACATTCATAAATACCAGCGAGAAGGTGGGCTCAGTATTCACAACACTGTATTGTAGCTTCAGAATGAGGCTAATCCTGCGTACATGCGTCTGTAGTCATTGCATTCAGCGGTAATTTTCGAATACGAAACTGGTCTACTGACAAGATACAACTCTGCGTGAGAGTTTAAAGGGGCTGTGTCACGGTAAGACTTTATTCGTTTTTCCGGGCCGGAAAGAGCTATTTCCACCGATTTTGATATGAACTAACGAACCTCTCGGTCATGTGGGATGCTTAACATGAAAGCAAATATGCAAAAATGACTAACAAACGGTGTATATAAACAGACTTCAGGGAAAATATTGAAAATACTTTCAATCAAGCACTAAGGGAGGAAAGTGTAACTGTTTGTATCCAATTAACAGCCACTAAACAAGCGATTACTCGATACATGCGCAGTACCAATTTGAACAATAGAAAACCGTTACAATCGCCAATTTCGTACTGTACTAAAATGGCGATTGTAACGGTTTTCTATTGTTTAAGCTCGCAAAGCATTAATCCTGATTGGCATCTTTAATAACAATTGGAAAATTCATTAAAAAGGTTTAAGGGTGCTACCCTATCACATACCCCTGTAAACCCATTACGAACTACGAGGAGTTGTATCATGCATATTCATAACCCGTTAATCTAAAGTTAGAACAAAAATGCAATAATATACACCAGCAACAACTACTGAAACTTAATTTCCATTCCGCAAAGATGTATTCAATCATTCATTCATTCATTCATTTCAAGTTAATATAAATACGGTGTATTGTAAAATGACATCACATTGTTTTGCTTTTGTGCGATGCAAAGCCTCAAAGAATCCCAATGGATTTTAGTTATCTATTCATTTCACAACTAGTTTACAACATTCGTGTGGGTGTTGTGTCAGCCTTTTCAATTTGGAGTGCGCGCACTCGAAATTGTAAAGGCTGATGCAACACTCCCGCTCATGTTGTAAACACTACATTAAAACCGATGCATTGTGACTTAACATTACACAGAAGGTGGGGCAAGAAAACGCCACCAGCCACAGAAACGTGGCGCCCTACTCGAGGCCGCAAGCTCGCTCATGCACGCACACCAACGGGCACTGGCCAGAGGACAGCGTTTTCATTTCAGTTACGTAACTTGTACCACTTTGTTACCGTGTATCCCCTCTTCAGATATATTCTTCTTGAAGCCTTTGACTCCAAAAACAAACGACTTCACCAGACTTTTAGCAAGAACCATAATCAATTTCGGTCTGGATACGTCGCTTTTTGAAACGGGAATGGTCCACTCCTGAAAATAGCCCTTTCGAGTCATGTTGACCTCGTGTTATTACGTACTAGTCCTATCGTATTACCAGAAACAAATGGAAATTTGCAGAGTCCAACATTAACAGCAGCCGGCAAAGAGGCTACTCAAATTAAGCGAATTATCACAAGAACAGAGTTGTTATTTAGTTATCTAATCCCAGGTAAGTAAATATCAGTCTAAAATACACTTTAATAGTAGTAGAATCATTAGAGAAAACGATAGGTATTCGTAATGCAAATTCTTATGCTAGTTTCAAAATGCTATTGAACTATCTGGAAAAAACTTCGTTCCGCTGTTTCGGAGGCAATAAACCATCCTTTGTCAAGATACCGTGAGCATTATTTGGCAGTATGTCACTTCAGCGGGTACTGTACAATAAACCATGCTTTGTCAAGATACCGTGAGCATTATTTCGCAGTGTGTCACTTCAGCGGGTACTGTACAATAAACCATCCTTTGTCAAGATACCGTGAGCAGTATTTGGCAGTATGTCACTTCAGCGGGTACTGTGCAATAAACCATCCTTTGTCAAGATACCGTGAGCATTATTTCGCAGTATGTCACTTCAGCGGGTACTGTACAATAAACGGATCCCAATAAACCATCCTTTATCAAGATATCGTGAGCAGTATTTCGCAGTATTTCGCAGTATGTCACTTCAGCGGGTACTGTGCGGATGAGGCAATCAGTTCAGGACTGATAACATTATATGCTTCCTCATAGATCTTTTAAAACATGTGTCTTAAATTATTATAAACCTGAGTTCCGGCCGGTTCTTGGTTTGCAGCTTGACATGTCAGAAAAGTTTATTTAATCAAACAAGAAGCTAGTCCGGGGTCGGTAATCCGATTATAAAAACCGCTTCCCAAACCAAATAATAATAATCGTAGAATTATAATTCAAGTGTCACGCAGCAGCTACTGACATATGTTAGTAAAGTTCTTGGAAATAAAAGCGATACGAGCGATGAAAGCTTAACGTCACTTATTCACAAAAATGAATTGAAAAACACACTTGATAATTTGCCGAGCAAAGTAACTGTGAACAAAGTTCTATAGCTTACGTTTTTTTGCGTATTCACTGTTTATTTTGTATTCTCAAGAATATTGATCATTATTGATATTGATATTACTCTTACCACTGATAATTGTCAGGAAATGTTGATTTGACTGACTTAGAGATATAATTTATTCACACAACTGACATCTTACATAATGTTACTTTACTTTATTTTGTTTTTATTCCCTGATTATTAATTGCGTGATCAATCATTTTTCAACTCCATTCGATGTAATTGTAAAACCAAATTCTATTTGATCTACATTCTATAAATAAATTATGATTGATATATACGATTAACGTTTAACATTTGATGGAGTATTGAATCGATTGAGATACCTATTGTAGAAATGTTGATATTTGTATTGTGTAATAGTTGTGGAAGATTTATAGTGCAATGAATGTCATGTACTGGTACTTTATTGTCATAACGGCAGTAACGGTCCTCACCTTTCATGTTCTTTTATGCCGTAGCACGTACTCCTCTAATAAATAATAGATAGTGGTAGAAAAAGTATATTTCTTTTAGGTAAGCAAAAGATAATTTCTATCCGGCGTATCAGGCCCTCCTTCGACCTGATAACATCACAAACCAGATATGTTATATGATACATCGTTATTTTTAGTACTTTACTAATGGCCAAGGCATATGATTAACAAATATAACGTGCGGTCTCAGTTTCAAGTTTAACTTATTCAGTTTCTCGAATACCACCAAACATTGCACGTTTTATGAATGAGAGAAATTTTCGCGGAATACAAGGCTGTTTCCTGTATATAAGCAATCTGGTCAGTTTAATTTAGTTGAAAAGAGAGAATTAATTATTATATATTGTTAATTATACAGTTGGATTTCATTCGCGTGCATCGTTAGCAGAATAAATAGTGTTCATAGCTTCAGAAAATTAAGTCTACCAGTTTTCATAATTATTCAAACATTTCTATTTGTAGGTGCCACATGGCAGTAACCTTTTTAGACAAACAATTTTGTTTTCAAATCGGCTTTAGTCTGAGTAGCTAGAATTCACTTATTGTCCTTCTAAAACGTACTTCAGTTTTCAAACGTCGCGCGTCGAACTTGTCATGCGCCGAACGCACTTGAGACAAAAGATAATTTGGCGGCTTCTCAGTTTGATCTAATTAGGTTCGGCGCATTAAATTGGACGTTTGAATCGGGTCTAAAATGATAGCGCGCCGAAATTAAAATTACGAGACTTGAAGCAGTTTTAATCCGGACCACTTCGGATGACTTTCCGCGGATACTCACGATCAAATTCACGGTTGGCTAATTCAAACAAATTAACAGAAACTAAGCCGTAATGATATTTGCTTTGATATGAATAATCAAATAACGGATCGGACCTCAGCCGACAAACGTTAATTGTGCTCTGCTGACCGAAAGAACGAAGGCTCTGGTTCAATAAATAACTTTTAGAACTTAGTAAACTCACAGTGAATTACAAATTAAGAAAACTCCAACTTTTTAAAGTTTTAGGCTTAGCTTTTTCAGTAGTTTCTTTCTCTTCGCGAAACATTTCACATACTTGCCTAAAATTAGAAACAGAAGCCGAAACTTAAAAGAAAACAAAGGTAATCACTCAACAAAAGCGAATGAGCGTGACATTTTGCCGTGGTATGATCAGAGCTTTACGTTGCACTTTGAAAAAACACGGAATTTCTAACGGGACCTGAAATAACTATATAAGAGGCTGATCGAATCCAGGATCCCGCTAATTCACAGATCGAATTGGAATTTAGCGTGTTGGTTTTTGTGGAGGGAGGAAAACCGGAGAACCTGGCAGAGAAAACCCTCGGAGCAAGAGCTAGATACTCGCATATGGCGCCGTGTCCGTAGATCGAACGTTGGACCACAGAGGTGAGTGGCGAAGACCCCACCCCGGCTCTTGACCATCTTAATGAAATTTCTGATGCCGTGGGATTCTAGCCTATGATTAAATTCAGTCCCGATTTCGACTCCCATAGTATCTGCTCTTGGTCAGTTTTAAACGACCAATGAAGTTATAAAAACATACAGGCTGAAAGAACAGTTAAAGTCCATATGAAGTGAAAAATTCGACCCCGTTTTTATTTTATCATATTAAATTTTAGTCCGTCCATTGACCATTTTGTGCAATTAAAAATAAATTTGAAGAGCGCGAACATGTCTTTTCGTGTCAGGCATAATTGCCAAAATTGTGTAATTACATGCGTCACGTCAGTTGGTGTGCACATTTATATAGAAAAAATATGACAGACGGTATAATGTTGCACAAAATGGCCAATGGAAGACTAAAATTTAATATGATAAAATAAAAACGGGGTCGAATTTTTCACTTCATAGGGACTTTAATTGTTCTTTCAGCCTCATGTGAATATTTAAAGTAGGCGTGCACCTTCGTGTTTTCCAGCCGTTTATACTCAGTCAGTTTGACTTATAATTTACCGTATTGAATGTTGAAATAAAGTTTAGGATATACCAAATGCTCGTATAATATCCGTCAACCATAAGATTGCGTGATCATAGACAATAAGAAAGGACACGAAATTAAATGATTGAGAGAATAATTCATGGTTTCATTCAGAAAAAAATTGCTTGGTAACATATCATATGGTTGCATGGTAGTATAAGGTGCTTTCTATTAATTTATCCTCAGAGCATAATGTTAATCACGAAAACAATCTCACAAAAACAATTTTTCTATCTCATGCTCTATCTTATCAAGTAATACAGATAAAATATACCAAAAATAGACTGACACAAAGACAGCTGTTTGAATCCGGGCGGACGACTGGTTCTGGGTGGTATAAAATGAACTGATTCACTAAACAGAAGCTATAAGCGCTCCAGATCGCTGATCGATCGGACCATTTCAGTTCTTTCAGTTGTTAGTGAAAAGCGCCACTCAGCCTAGAATGTCATAGGGTTGCAACTGTTTTCTTTTCAGAACCAATCAGTACTTCATGCAGTTTTCCGGTAACAGCTAACTTCAATTTGATCTGTTGTTTAGTCGGGACCTGACTTTGATCAGCCCCTATGGTTGTTTCAGGTCTCGTTAGAAATTCAGAGGTTTTTCCCCGATTGTTTAGTACCCATGCAATCTGTGCTCTGGAAGAACTTAGGCTAATAAAGACTTTGGTGCGTTGTTGGGACTGATCAGTTCGGGTATTCTGTAAAACGCCACTGTCAAAAACTAGGATCCCATTACATTGTAAAGGATGTACTAAAAGAAGCAACTACTTTCTACTTTTCGAAAGAGGGATATATGTGCAGGATTTTGAGGTTTTCTTTATATTTCGGAATAACCGGAATACAGGTCCCCAAAAACGCACCCTTAAGTTAGCTTCCTACGCAATATTTTCCTTGAAAACTATGTCAGTTTGTTAACTATGTTAAATATTTGGGTTGGAAATATGTTGGAAATCAGAATTTCCAGCAAAATTTCCAATAGATGGAAATTCTAAATGTTGGAAATTTATTGGAAATTCCAACTTCCAACTTATTTCCAACATATTTTCAAAAATAACTGTGTGCGGCCGGCTTTAGTGCCGTGACACAGCCCCTTTATTAGAATCGGCCCTCTTGATTGCAACACAGGCAACCCAAGCTAATGATTTTTACAAGGAATGTATGGGAATGTTTAGAAAAAATCTAAAACTGTACTAAAATGATCAATAAAGTCATAAAACCTTACCTGTGTGTTGTGAAGTGTTCCTCTTCATCACTGATGTGTTTATTTCTGGTTTGACGTACTTCTGGGTGTTTTTTTTTCCTCCCCTATATAGATAGTGAGAAGGCAGGAAACACGAGACGCCATTAGTCCACGTGGCGACTCTTCGAAGCCTCGTAATTCTTCGAAAATCCAAACTTTCAGCATTTTACCTCCACAAACCCTTTCTTACATTCCTCTAGCACTCATTCAATTGATCCATCGCTTATTTCCTCGCTTTGTAAGTACTCAAATTCGACAGTTTCTGCAGCCAACCTAGCCTGTAACTAGCCGAGGTTCGATCACTTTGGCCTTTTTTCATGGGCTGCCTGTGCTAGTTGAACCACAGGCAGCCTGTGGTTGAACGTGGCTTTTCTTCGGAAGCAGTCACGAACGAGTGCCGAAGGAATCCAACACCTCCGTGTTTTTTCGAGGAGATTCGGAGAACGAAGTCATTGTGCTCAATCGACCAATCCCTGAACGGTGAAATATGCAGAACAGAAGGCATATCAGCTATTAGAAGAGCGTAATGGGAATGGACAGTTTTCATTGAATCGTCAAATACAGTAGCGGAAATGCCACTAGAACACACCATTACAACATTTCGTCCAAGGCTTTTCAGACGCGTTACGGTTTTGTTTACTCAACAGGATTAAGCAAAACCCGACGGCAATGTCTTCGACGACGGCATAAAACAATAGCCTTAATTACAAAATACAATAGCTACACGTGAAAATGCACGCAGTCGCCTACATTTCCACCGTTCTCTGCAAAAACACAAAAACGTGAAAACCCCAAATTGTACGTTTTAAAGAAAGTAAATCAATCCGATTTTCGTTCGGCGTGAACGGAACTCTATACTCGGTCATATTTTTCGAAAATCTGGTTGTGAAAAACAATTCAAGGTGAACGAGGGAAATAGTAGACACCAAATTTCGGGAGAAAGGCACTTTTCTACGTCCCGTTGTCATTGCCATCGGCTGGTTGCTTAAAGTCCGTAATATGTCCTGCTTCGGCAGTTCTAACTGCTCTTTGCTCATCTGTTAGGCTCCAGGAAAGATAAGGGTTAATACGAGTTCTCACTGACCTATTTGCCACACAATATTCTAGCCGCTACACGGACGTATTTTTTCACCCTCATATTGCAGTCAGTTCAACAGAATCGTATATAACAAATTCTTGTACAGCTTACCTTGGTCAGATTTTACATTTGAAACAGCTTTTGAAGAAAACTAAATCAAGAAATCAACTACATTTATATTTGACATTTACTTCACCTATTGTTTGCTGAAATGTTCATGGATCTCCCCAGCAGATTTCACCGTTCAGGGATTGGTCGATTGAGCACAATGACTTCGTTCTCCGAATCTCCTCGAAAAAACACGAAGTGTCGAATTCCTTCGGCCCTCGTTCGTGACTGCTTCCGAAGAAAAGCCACGTTCAACCACAGGCTGCCTGTGGTTCAACTAGCACAGGCAGCCCATGAAAAAAGGCCAAAGTGATCGAACCTCGGCTAGTCACAGGCTAGGTTGGCTGCAGAAACTGTCGAATTTGAGTACTTACAAAGCGAGGAAATAAGCGATGGATCGATTGAATGAGTGCTAGAGGAATGTAAGAAAGGGTTTCTGGAGGTAAAATGCTGAAAGTTTGGATTTTCGAAGAATTACGAGGCTTCGAAGAGTCGCCACGTGGACTAATGGCGTCTCGTGTTTCCTGCCTTCTCACTATCTATATAGGGGAGGGGAAAAAAATCCCAGAAGTACGTCAAACCAGAAATAAACACATCAGTGATGAAGAGGAACAACTTCACAACACACAGGTAAGGTTTTATGACTTTATTGATCATTTCAGTACAGTTTTAGATTTTTTCTAAACATTTTCATACATTCCTTGTAAAAATCATTAGCTTGGGTTGCCTGTGATTGCAAGTGCTATTAGTTCAGTATCGTGCAGAATGACTTCACGGGTCATTGCATGCTCAACCCATAAAACTAAAATCAGCTTATCGGATGCAAATCGGCTATGAGTCGTGTCAGCTTGCACGCGTGTATACACCGGTCCTAAAAAGAGAAAGTCAACCTTATAAACAAAAATGATAAAGGATTCCCTAATTAACAGCTTATATATGTATTTTGGACGAATTAATTAGTCATTTTTCAAAAGGCACACATGGAAAGTTTCACATATCCGCATTCTTGGAATGCTTTCACCTGTATAAGTACAGTTAATCTCGTTTTAGTTCATCTGTAAGCAATAATTATCAATCTCATTAGCTTTTTGGCCTCCGTCCGCCTTTAATCAACTTCAAGGTTTCTCGCGTGTTCGTGTGTTTACGTGCACCGATCGATATACATTATAAGTTTCCTCCGGGCCAAAAACTAACCAGGTTTGTTATAACCGCAAACTTAATTAGCCCAGTATAACAGATCTAGAAAGAAATAGTGACTGAAATTTGGGTTAAGGTCAACCACATTTTTAGCGTACATTCAATTTCAACACGGAATCAAAGTTTGCAAAAAATGTTGAGCTAGAGTAATAATATCGTAATGCAGAGTGGTTTTATCCTGACCATGGCTGCCCAAATTATGCGGGTATCAGCGGCCATCCCGAGGGGGCGACCCCCGGGCAACCCACGGGCAACCCAGGGGCTTAGTAGGGGATTTGTAGCCAAAACATGCCCCACACGCGGGGCATTAGAGCGCTTTTGCGTTTTCGTCAAAATACCTCGGGGACATACCCACGGGGTTTGCACGTAATCTGCTGTCCGAACGTTCAGCGGTTTTCGCCACAGGACTCGCTCGATCGATCGATGTTCTTCGATTTCTTCGTCCTTGAGGTAAGTCATATCATTATCATTCAAATTAAGAGATTAAATTAAGCCATCCACTGTCGGAAGACAGAACAAAGAAATAATAAAAGAACAATATTTGTATAAAACTATTAAGATTTTTGACACTTCTAAAACGTTTAGCTTCTAATACTTATAATATGTTGCCCAGGTTGCCCCAAGGGGGGGATTTTGTCACAATTTTCTGCCCCACCCGAGGGGTTTTAGCATGTATTTGTCATGGCTGCTGTGACAAATGCCCCTGGATGCCCGGGGGCCGCCCCCTCGGGATGGCCGCTGATACCCGCATTAGGCTCAAATCCTAACCCTAACCTAACCCCTGTAGTTACGACCTCGAAGAGTACAATCTTTTTTGTGCATCCTTCGTTAAATGAAAACAAATGTATGGCCCTCCCCGACTGTCCCAAAATTCGTTTTTCATTTTTTTGTAAAATGAAATTTGATTTTTTTTCAACTGCTTTCACTTTTTCAAAAAGCCAGAAAAATGAATGAGACCAGCGATAGCTGTGGGACAATGCGTGTATCGTATCTAATTTCCTATGTTCCTAACTCACCGACATAGATAGCGGTATTAAGTTGGAATAAACAGGCGGACATGAATGGAAAGAAGTAGTGTATGACTTTTGAAAAAAAATCGATACATTTCTGACGTTTCTTCGGCGGGGAGGTGGGGGGGGGGGGGGGGGGGGGGGGGGGTTGAAATAGAAACTTCGCTGGACGTTTCTAGTGGAAAAATCAATATGTGACGCTTCCCTTATATAGGGTTAGTCACTAATGATCATGGCCAGTCTCTTGGCCTTATAGTTCATTGATGGAAAGTTGCAGTAAATAATCACGTGGTTGTACTAAAGAGCAAAAGGCACTTGTACGAGATCGGTGATGTTATTAACAAAACCTGTTTGTAAATACTATTTTCAATTCTACCTCCGATCGATTGTCGATCAGTTTCTAAAACAGTGCATATCGACTGATTGTTTGCCAGAAAAGAAAAGAAAAAGTCCAGGAAAGTATTTTCCCATGGGATCACGAGCTCATCCATTCGTTCGTATCACTGGACATTTCAAATTATAATGTATAAGATAATAATATTCCATTATCAATGAAGTAATTTCACAATATTCTTTTCCAATTTGGTAACACTTTTAATTTATAGTTTTTCTTTTGACCGATAAGAGAAATCATTTTGAAAAGATTATTTTTTAGCCTAGAAGTTTTAATATGTTTATTTCTATATTGTCGCGCATATCGACTTTCCACTGATTTCAACACTTACTATCATCGACCTATGTGTTGGAGATTGCTTTTATCGAGCTGTTGCCCTGTGTAGCTGTGTAATAAGCTGTTAAACGATATGGAAGCAATAGTTTTCAATGGATACATATTTTGACCCAGAGGTACATGGTCAAACGGAAAAGTGGAATCTGTCCGTCAATAAAATGTGTCTTAAGGTAGATTTCCACTGTCGCGTATTTTTTACGTATAATTCGGTCGCGTTTAAAGTTCGTAATTTAAAACGCCGCGAGTTGTTCTGATCTACTAAAAAAATGTTTGCTTCCTTCTGCTACGCACGTTTTACGTAGGTAGATACAAACGAGACTGCACTAGGACTATCTTCATTGTATTGTCGAGCCCGGGAAAAGGGGGGGGGGGGATGTACCCCTGTTTATTACGTAATATATATGTGCGGCGGGGTGGGTCAGGATTTTAGTCAGTACTTTGCGCAGTCAGGGTCAGGATTTGAGCCAAATTTCCGCAGTCAGGGTCGGGATTTGAGCCGGCTAATTTGAGCAGTCAGGGTCAGGATTTGAGCAGTCAGGTTCAGGATTTGAGGCTAATTTGCGCAGTCAGGGTCAGGATTTGAGCCTAATTTGAGCAGTCAGGGTCAGGATTTGAGCCTAATTTGAGCAGTCGGGGTCAGGATTTGAGCCTAATTTGAGCAGTCAGGGTCAGGATTTGAGCCTAATTTGAGCAGTCAGGGTCAGGATTTGAGCCTAATTTGAGCAGTCGGGGTCAGGATTTGAGCCTAATTTGAGCAGTCAGGGTCAGGATTTGAGCCTAATTTGAGCAGTCAGGGTCAGGATTTGAGCCTAATTTGAGCTTTCAGGGTCAGGATTTGAGCCTAATTTGAGCAGTCAGGGTCAGGATTTGAGCCTAATTTGAGCAGTCAGGGTCAGGATTTGAGCCTAATTTGAGCAGTCAGGGTCAGGATTTGAGCCTAATTTGAGCAGTCAGGGTCAGGATTTGAGCCTAATTTGAGCTTTCAGGGTCAGGATTTGAGCCTAATTTGAGCAGTCAGGGTCAGGATTTGAGCCTAATTTGAGCAGTCAGGGTCAGGATTTGAGCCTAATTTGAGCAGCCAGGGTCAGAATTTGAGCCTAATTTGAGCAGTCAGGGTCAGGATTTGAGCCTAATTTGAGCAGTCAGGGTCAGGATTTGAGCCTAATTTGAGCAGTCAGGGTCAGGATTTGAGCCTAATTTGAGCAGTCAGGGTCAGGATTTGAGCCTAATTTGCGCAGTCAGGGTCAGGATTTGAGCCTAATTTGAGCAGTCAGGGTCAGGATTTGAGCCTAATTTGAGCAGTCAGGGTCAGGATTTGAGCCTAATTTGAGCAGTCAGGGTCAGGAAGAACTATTGCCCACTGTAATGGTCGTTGTGGAAGAACTGTTTACTACCAAAAGCACTCGCACCATCATGATCATACATGTAGCTGTTTCCCTGTACTATCAAAGAGGAACGATCTTCTTGGAAGGAAGAAAGGTTAAATCGTCCATCTTTGTAAGATCGCTCCATATCACCTGACTTATATATTAATGCACTAGTCAATTGACCTATATCACTATGACGTCATATCAAAACAATCTATTGTTTAAACGCTAAGGATCACGGTCGTGGGAGGGGGACAAAACAGGGACAAAACAGCAACAACACAAAGGAAATCGCTATCAAATGCATTTTGAAGAACGTAGAATAGCGCTAACAGCCACCAAATACGGTAAATATTGTGGGATAAACATTGATACAACTGATATCTGGAAACCAGACAATTCGAAGTTAAATTTTCCTCAGCAGAGCAGATTTAGTTCAAAATTCTATTGTTCAAGTCGATTCTGTCCCCCTCATAAACAAGCCGTGACGTCATAATGATATAGGGTAATTGAAACTCCGGCCCCCCGACCCCCGGGACATAGCGGGGAATGTAACATTTATACAGTGTTACATTTTGACCTTTTCCCCGCCCATCGGGGACAGTTGGCTGTTACAATACCCGCCCCTATGGCCCCGGCATGTGCTTCAGAATTTTCAATTGGGAGGAGGCATTGATAAATTGAATATACATAACCTTCAATCTGTTGTTCCATTATTTGAAAAAAATACATTTTCTGAAGCACATCACTAGCGGATCCAGGGGAGGGATTTTCGGGGGTTGCAACACCCACTATGATTCCTGTAAATCACTGTAAATTCAATTTTAAAATCTCTAGATTAAAAAAAAATTCCTTTTGCAATCCCCCCTTTCACAAATGAATCCTGGATCCGCCCTTGTACATTTTCTATTATTATACATGCTTTCCGCACTTTTATAGTCTCCACCAATTGTCTTGTTTATCAGAAAATGTAATTTCTGACGTTTGAGCGACGCAGGAGCGATATAGTCAGAAATTGATATTCTGCCGGCACGGTAAAGAGGTTTGGGGAGGAGACTATAGCATTATGGGTAATGCTTCTAGCATATATGCTTCGAGTGGGAAAAGTAGTCATTCTAGGCCAGTCAGCTCCACGTTTGTTTCGAATTTATTTATCTTATTGATTATAGTACGGTTACTTTGTATTGACTTAGTAAGTCGATTGTTAGTTCTCTAGCCCTCGGAGAATTCGGGTTGCTGCATTAGGTCGAGGAGTACGTTTCCGCATTTCCCCACGTTTTTTGGCCACAACCCCAGGGTGGTTTTTTCGTGGTTTATAAAGCGGTTTTTCGTATCTGGCAGTTTCCCATTAGTTAGGAATACAATTTATATTAGTTAATTGTATTGTAGTACGGAGTTGTCTGGCGACTATCCCACAATAAACTATACTTATGAAGTCTCTTGTCAGTGTAGTCAGAATCCGTTGTCTGTCAACAAAAAAACAAAATGCGACAAAGGAATATAAAGGAAATGTCATGCAGCTGTGTTTAAATATTTATTTTTTTAATCTGATATTTTGCCGTGACGCAAACTTTAACAAAACTGGCTTTGTTGTTGCAAATAACAAAGAGTGTGTAATAATAAACACTTCCTGATCTACTGATCTACTACTCGTGACTTAACTCAGTATAAACACTGCCTCTGATGGCAACACCCAGGACTTGTTTAAATTAACTACGATTTTTGCGTGTCCCTAGCTTCCGCCATGTTTGATACACGTTGTTGATGCTCGGGCCCAGTCCCGCTCTGTCGTGGCTGGCGTTACAACCACCGCTAAAATCCCCGCAAATTTTGCAAATCGTTACTTTCCCCGTTCCACCGGAGAAATGCAGCGTTAAATGTGCGTTATTCCACGGCCATGTCCCCGTTAATGCCCCGCTATGTCCCGGGGGTCGGGGGGCCGGAGTTTCAATTGACTAGTGCATAAAGAGTATGAAAGTTAAAATTCAATCTTAAGCTATATCTATTCAAACGATCATAAATCAGCTGTATCACCATCCCGGAAATAAATCGTTCTCTTTGATTGTCGACCTAGTGATCAACCAATAATGTTTTTTGCTCTTCAAAGTTTTCTTATAATCTTCAAGCTTCCGGCAAAATGGAGACTTGGAATACGTCAATGCCCATTCACGTGTTTGTTGCTCAAGAAGTTTTATTAACTTTCGTTACATCAAACATAAGCGACGGCCGTTCTGCATTATCTGGCCTTTCTTCAACTTCCTGTTAACCCTCGAGTCTCCCAGCTGTCCTTTGGACAGAATGAGGAAGTCGGCGTCCCCACGATGTTCCTCTATTTTCGATCGAGTTTCCCGCGAAAAGACCCTCATGTGACTACATGATTAGCTAAATTGTCCCCACGCAGTGAGACTGTCGCAATATTTGTTTTTCATATTTTATAGCTTTTGAAAAATGAAAATTGACTGTCCCAAGATTCATTTTTATTTTTTTTCTAAAATGAAATTTGATTTCTTTCAACTGCTTTCACTTTTTTCAAATAGCCAGAAAAATTAATTACCCTAAGATACACGCATTTGGGACAACCGCAATCTGCCATTTCTCTTCAGGAGTTTTTACATATCGTCGCAGAGATATGTGATGTGATGTTTCTGAAAACTATCGATTTTTCCACGGAGAAACGTCACAAGTCAAAACCCCCCCCCCACCCCCAAACTTCGCTGGACGTTTCTCGTGGAAAAATCGATATGTGACGCTTCCCTAAACCATTAATAACTCGTAGTTATATGGCTTAACTAACAAATACAAAAGAAGTAATTTCAAAAGGCGATGTGTTGGCCTTCTATGGGGGCAACTATTGTTTTACTGTATAATGAAAACAGTTCCAACAACGCGATGACCAAATTTCACTATATTTACTAGTTATGAACTTGAACTTAGTAGAACTAAAAAATCGAAAGCCCGTACTTGTATGTTAAATACTCTAAATTATGCAATCTGATGGCGTGCTTGAGTTTAATACGAAGTTTGTTTGGAATTCGGCAGACGACCATTCCTGAAATTCTTCTAGCGATTGCTGTAAGAAATGATCATCCGAAAAAGGCATTTCCGGTCAACTTTTTGAACCTTTCTGGCTTAACGCTTATATGGTGCCGGTGAGTTACGTCGAATTCATGTTGCTGCAATTCAGACTGATTAAAGAAAGCAATTTTAGTTCCAAAATCTTATAAATTTACTTCATGCAAATCAGTACTCTGGAGTTTGTATTGATTTGTTTCAGAAGTTCAGCTCTTTGTTTTGTTCCGGTCCCAATTTTCGAAATTATCATACATGGAAACAGTATTTTGGGTGTGGAGGCTTTGATCCGTGAAATCAGAAAAAAATTGGAATTAGTTTACCTCATAGATGTCATTTGTGATTACGAATCACGCAATGGTGATTAATGCGGGATTCTTATTTCCGTGGTGTAATATTATGGATTTTAAACTGAGTTTGAGTCGATTTTGAGTCTGTTTGTTGATCGATTTTCGCGGCAAATGCAAACATTTTCAGTAACAGTATTGTTCAATTTAAGTGTTCAGTAGCCAATCAAAACGCGCTATTTGGACCACGTGCTTCTGAAATCAATACGATGGCCAAGCACAGTTGAAAATGGCGTCGTAGAAACAGTTTGCTGGTAGTGCGTGAATTGATTGGAATTGGAGTCCAAATTTCATACAATTCTTGGATATTCTGGACTCAAAGATACAACACAACGGTAGGCCAAAGTATAATCTTCTTTGATACGTATTCTAGGATCAATTCCGTTGGTTTTAGTTGTATTTTTAGCCCTGAAGTTTAAATCACTTCAGCATCAATTTTGGATCCCGTCGCTTCATAAGTAAACCTACGCTTATATATGAACTACTTGTAATTTAGATTTGTGACCTGACTGATTTGCAGCCTCCGTCCCAAAGAACACTGTTTGTATTTGCTCTAAAGCAAAACTCGTTCAGGAATAGTTTACCAAGATCCGTAATAACGTACAATGCTACATAACTTAAATCATTTCTCGCCGTTATAAATGGTTTGTTTAGTTCTTCTCTATACTCGGCTGGATTGTTTCTGTCAAATGCAAGCTCTTACACAATCAGCGGTATGTCAAAACTAATTCTGCTATTAATATTTTAATATTTGCCTATACCTGTAGGTATTATATAAATTAATTGAGTTGAATTGTACTGCATGAAGTTATGATAGGGAACCTCTGATAGTCTTTGATGTTCGCGGCCTTCGATACATCATTACACGTATTATTTTACAAGTTATTGAATATTTGCTGTCACAGAGGGCCAAAAGGTCTTATGAATATACCATTGCGAAAATACCAAGTATCTTGAAATTTCGTTAAATTGATACCCTTGGAATCCTAATGATGTTTTTGCATTATTGGTATAAAAAGGTTCGTCGTTTCAGGGGTCCCCTATAAGTATAAGCACTATTTTTAGAATTAGAGCTCGGATGAAATCATCACTAAACTATTGATATAAAAAAGTAATGTATTTCACAAATTCAAATTCAGAACTTGAAAACGCGCGTGTACGCGTACTGTCACGATATTGAATTAGTTAGTGCTTTTGGCATGTTTTGCTTACCTCTATTGTAACATATTTCGGCTGTATATATGAATTCTGCTTTCCAACATGTTTGATTCTTTCTTGAATATTTACCAAGTTTATGCACATTAATAATTGACGTTCACAGAAGCCAAAGAATTGTTTGCTCCTCTGGCTCCCTAAAAGAGTTTTAATCTATTAAGAAAAGCTAAGTAAACTTTTGATCCCAAGTGATTGACAGTTTTTGACAAGATGTCATCATGTTCAACTTTCATCCCAAATCCAAAAAAATAACTGTTTGTTTTCTTGTGTAAATTTGAAGCCTAGCTGGCTTGAATACAATCCATGTACGTGTATGCCATAATATTCTACACACATACTTAACATATCCACACTTTGTAACATCAGTTGTATTTTATTCAGATCTTCACAGTTGTGAAAAACAAGATTTGATCTCTTAGTAATATTATTCAAGTTTTTCATATTTCTTTACATTAAAGGGGTATTGTCTTGAAATTGAATTTTGAACCTTCAAATTTCTTTTAAACAAAAATACAACCTGAGGCAGAATTAGAGAAATACCATGTGAATGTTGTGGCATACTTTTCAAACTTTTTTGATGGAGGATGGCAAAATATTACAGTGGATTACAAATGCATATTTTAGAAACTTCATTTCAGTTATGTATCTGGTGAACCAATTTCAAGTTGCTTTAAATTTCTTTAAAAGCAGTATTTTTAGCCACTCAAGTCTTTGCCATCCTTCTTCAAAATTGTCTCAAATTTTCTCCAGTACATGTATATCCCTAGAAAGCATACTCTGCTAATCTGAGTAGTTAGTTTTGTCTTTCATCACGAGAAAGTTTACCATTTGGGGGTTGACAGTGAAATGGCATTCTGATTAGTATTCTAAACCTGATTGTCTAGCAAGATCGAGTTAAATATAACATTTCATAAACATGTATGGTTTTGTTATTTCAAATGGATATACTGGGTACTTTAAACATGTATGTACAACATAACTTGTACATGCACTAGAGTGTTAATATACATTATCTTTCTTTATAATTCGAACCTTGTTTTATCATATGATCTTGGTACATTTGCAATAAACACAGGATTTTTCCCCAAAAACATTATTAATTAATGGGAATTTGCCAAAACCTATCTGACATTATGGGAAGAGTAATTGTTAAATTTTCCCAGGAAAGTGTTACTCTTAATTGCCATTAATGTCAGATGGGTTGTGGTGAATTCTCATTAATGTTTTATTTTTATTTTTTTCCCTTGTGGAATATTTATCTTCAGACATTTATAGTCATCACACAGTGTCGCTTCATATAAAATGCTCTTCCAGGGAGCTGTGTCTTAGTAAATATTACAAAATCTATGTAGTAAAATCTAAAAGCTTTCATTTATAATTCAATAATAATTTATAACTAATTCTAAAGCTACATGTACAACTACAACTGACCTAATAGCAATAAATTAAAGTGTCTTAATAAATAATAAATGTAATATTGTTTAATTTATTTACAGTACACTAGTGTTATGTGATGCTATAAGATACTAATTATAAATACAGGTATTCTTACTTTCGTGATGTACAATGTAATCCCTAATGTACATGTATAGGTGCAATGTCATCTGTAATTAATAAGTCATTAGCCACCATAACATACAATGTGCTCTACCTACATGTAAAGGCTAAACTGTTTCTGGTCTGAGTTTAGAAACGTTTACCAGTTTTACATGTTATTTTACAAACAATGTTAATAATTGTGCTGAAAATATGGTACAACCTTAGAACTGTTTATAAGTTGCATTGACTAAGAAGCGGGTTTTGATGTTTGTAGATCTTGTAGCTGCATGAAGATCATTAAAGTGGCCCTAACACCCATCTGAGTTTAGTACATGAACTACATTTATAGGTATCGCAAGGTGAATTCAGCAGAATTCTTGGAAAAATCCTGATTTATAAATAATTATATTTGTATAGTTGTTCAATATTGGTTCCACTGAACCATCAGAAATCAAGGGTAAAATTTTTTTGTACAATATTTTTTGGGCTCTTAGCTCTGCACAATATTTTTTGGACTATGTGCTGGCACAATCTCTGCGAAAATAATTTTCACACTGTAATTTTCCTGGATCCAACCTATAGGATGATGTTTCCTTGAACATATTTATTTTTGGTACATGTACCCAGGTGCTTGCAAAAAAATTTTGGGGCCCATTTTTTCTTGTTCAATTTTTTTTCGGAGAATTGCCTCCCCTCCCCTGATTTTTAATGGTCCACTCCTACATGTACATACATGTATATAAATAAGAGATGATCTTGATGTGGGTGACACAGCTACCTTCTCAAACACCAGGAATGTTTATGATTTTGCCAGCTATTTCAGTTTGCTTAGTACATCATTCTCACATGATTTTCACTTTCCATCAGCTTCTGTTAATCACCATAAAATTACTATGAAGATAAAGACTGGCTGGCCTCTCAACCCTTGAGGTCTATACAGTGTCCTGCTAGTATTTGCCCCATGATAACAGAACCCTAAATGGTTATTATCATGAAGGATGACGCAAAATCAGGCCCACATGAACGTAGCAAAGAACTGCCTCTTGAGGTCGAAGTGAGCCTCCGATTACCGGAAGGAGTTTTAAAGGTACCTAATTAAGTGGTAGAATGAGCTTCATAAATATAAATTACAGGTATGCATTCATCCTATTTTTATAAACTGTTAAATTTTGATATTTCAAAAATTATCCTTGGCTTAGTTTTAACGATTTGAACGTCCTAAACCTTTTGTTGGTTACTAATTTTGGCTTGCTGCTTGCAGACTACAATGTATGGATGCCATATAATGGAAATACCTTCTTTTTTTTATTGACAAGGTCGTGTGACCACTTCATGCAAAAGGCTTATCATATTAATTTTAATGAATAATAATTATTAAGGCAGAAATGTCAGTAAGGAATATACATGTATATATATGCAAGCCCTAAATGTTCTCTGGTTAACACATTCTTTTTCTTTAATTTCCATTAACAGAAAGTGTTTCTCTTTGATGTTCATGAGAAGATTTGGGTTTCTAAGCAACAAGTTATCAATGAATTAGCCATGGTAGGATGTCATTTACAATGTACATGTACTGCATGAGAAAAATAATATTTAAAGTATTTATGAAACCAAATTTTGCATCTTTATTTTATTGCAGAATAATGAAGTTCATTCTTTTCTGATTATGAAGAGTATATTTATTTTTCAGTTCTGCCTTTGGAAATATCTTTTTTTCACCATTCAAATTGACTACTTTATGCTGAAAACTGTCCGGGGTCTGGAACCGAATCCGCCATTACAATGACGTCACTGTGAGGACTCGCAAGTGACAATCCCTTCGTATGATCATGTAGGACGACACGCATTTCTACAAAAAAATACAATAGAATAAAGCACAATACAATTCAATACAAAAAATGAAATACAGTAGAACGCAACACAATACTTAACAAATAAAAGATGGTTCTCCTTGTCCTATAAAAAAAAAACATTGCACTCAAGGTCTTGAAAAAACTGTGGATGCACGAGCAGAACACGGGTACATTTAGCAGCATTTCAAGACCTCGAAAGTACATTATTTTGTTACAGAACAAGGAGAACCATCTTTTATTTGTTTATAATATAAACTTCAATCTAGACGAAGGAAAGTAAGCTATCTAATTTTAAGAACCAACATAAAAATTTAACTAAGCAAACTGACTACGGCGAAAACTCCATTTTACTGTACTTGATTTGTTTACAACATTTCTCGTCGCAGATTGGTTCAATTCTGACAGCTTGACATTGACGATCTGAAACCTCGTTTCTTATTGGATGAAATAACCTGCTATAAAAAGAACATGTCGATTGATAAAAGTGAAAGACAGAAATTGCAAGACTGTTGGCCGCAAACTGATCAAAACTGTTGCAGGAAACACAAAGTGCTTTCTTTTTACAGTGTATGGTCAGCACAGGAGAAGTTAATCTGCACATTGTGATAGTGTTGAAAATGACTGATGGAAAAACATTCGTAGAGAAAGCGTTTATAATAGCGGCATCTGAGACTGAGTTACGTGAGTTGAGGTTCCTGACTATATTTTTTACGACAACTGCATCGTTGTCAGACACTGGCTATTTATTATGTGGTCTGAAGAAGGATATTTCCATTATCTCAGTTCGACTGCAGTAGCGTATAGGTACAATGTATGTACGGCTTTCCAAATTCTGGGTTCTTTGCAAATTTTATCGTCCGTTTTTCATTCACGAACATTCAGGATCCTCTTAAACGAGTTTCTACAGGAAACCAGAGAAACCCTATATTGTATTCTTTGCCATTCACTGTTCTGGCTTCAGCATAAAAGTACAGGGGTATTAAAGAGACCTTTCCGAAGGAGGAACTGAAAAATAAATATACTCTTGATAATCAGAAAAGAATGAACTTTATTATTCTGAAATAAAATAAAGATGCAAAATTTGGTTTCATAAACACTTTAAGGGTTAGAGAGTAGCATGCATATTTAAAAAATACAATAACCTATTTGTGGCATCGAAATATGCCCTGATATTTCGTTCCTAGACATTATCTGTTCTGAGAAGAGAACAGTTCCTGAGAGCAAGCTTTGAGCATCAGATAATGTCCAAGGACAAATACCAGGGCACATTTCGACCATATGCTGCCTGTTCTAGTAGCTACTTTTCTTGTTTTTTTGCTTAGTACGCGTACTAAGTGTACTAAGATATATTTATGTACTCCGGTTCCCTTTTCTATCCTCTTTGAAACTCATTTATAAATGATTGGTCTCGTACTGCCTCGTACGAGAAAGGACTGAAAATGTTTTGCGACAACTAATGCCTCGTACGAACGTACTAACGTACTAAGGAATGAAAATGTTTTTCGACAACTAGTGCCTCGTACGAACGTACTAACGTACTAAGGAATGAAAATGTTTTTCGACAACTAGTGCCTCGTACTAACGTACTAAGGAATGAAAATGTTTTTCGACAACTAGTGCCTCGTACTAACGTACTAACGTACTAAGGAATGAAAATGTTTTTCGACAACTAGTGCCTCGTACGAACGTACTAACGTACTAAGGAATGAAAATGTTTTTCGACAACTAGTGCCTCGTACTAACGTACTAACGTACTAAGGAATGAAAATGTTTTTCGACAACTAGTGCCTCGTACTAACGTACTAACGTACTAAGGAATGAAAATGTTTTTCGACAACTAGTGCCTCGTACGAACGTACTAACGTACTAAGGAATGAAAATGTTTTTCGACAACTAGTGCCTCGTACGAACGTACTAAGGAATGAAAATGTTTTTCGACAACTAGTGCCTCGTACGAACGTACTAACGTACTAAGGAATGAAAATGTTTTTCGACAACTAGTGCCTCGTACTAACGTACTAACGTACTAAGGAATGAAAATGTTTTTCGACAACTAGTGCCTCGTACGAACGTACTAACGTACTAAGGAATGAAAATGTTTTTCGACAACTAGTGCCTCGTACTAACGTACTAAGGAATGAAAATGTTTTTCGACAACTAGTGCCTCGTACTAACGTACTAACGTACTAAGGAATGAAAATGTTTTTCGACAACTAGTGCCTCGTACGAACGTACTAACGTACTAAGGAATGAAAATGTTTTTCGACAACTAGTGCCTCGTACTAACGTACTAACGTACTAAGGAATGAAAATGTTTTTCGACAACTAGTGCCTCGTACTAACGTACTAAGGAATGAAAATGTTTTTCGACAACTAGTGCCTCGTACTAACGTACTAAGGAATGAAAATGTTTTTCGACAACTAGTGCCTCGTACTAACGTACTAACGTACTAAGGAATGAAAATGTTTTTCGACAACTAGTGCCTCGTACGAACGTACTAACGTACTAAGGAATGAAAATGTTTTTCGACAACTAGTGCCTCGTACGAACGTACTAAGGAATGAAAATGTTTTGCGACAACTAGTGCCTCGTACGAACGTACTAACGCACTAAGGACAGAAAATGTTTTGCGACAACTAGCTTAGTGCCTCGTACTAACGTACTAAGGACTAAAATGTTTTTGCGACAACTAGTGCCTCGTACGAACGTACTAAGGACTGAAAATGTTGCGAGAGACAACTGTAGTGCCCCTTATATTAAATTATTGATACCTCAGTAAGTTTAAGTACCTAGGCACTAACTTTCATGGTCGAGCGATTACTGCGGTACTGTAACACCGGCGTTTCAGTAAATGGCCAAACTGTAACATGTGATATTATAGCCCATAGCATTAAGTAAATATTATAGGAAAATCACATGCCTGACTAGGTTATTACATGTTAATTAAGAGTTGCACGGGAATTATCAACGCCGACACCGTTACGACAATTTAACGTGGAATTAACGATTTCTCTAATCTGAAAAGCCTAAATCTCCTGATTCAGAGACATCTGAATTGATCATGCAGATAAAACGTTTAATTTATGTCTTCCCTCTTCATGAAATAGCTATAGATTATACCCCCTGATTGCTGCATTGACTGAGCTCTGTTTTCTGGGCAATGCAAAGACAACCACACAAGGTTTGGCATATATGGCTATGAGCAAAGGCCCTTAGCCGGTAATGAGATTTTAATAAAGAAATAATCTACCAATATTTTAGCCCAGTAAAGGCGAGGGCAAACACCCGGGAGGGGCATCGCTGAAAGCAAATGTACGCTTACCGGAGTTGGTTCGCGGGTAAGGTACACCCACAGACCTAATGAGCATGCCCTAGTATGGCAGACAACTGCACAAGACAGTATAGTTGACAAGAAATTAAGCATGCGCTTGAAGAAGTCGAAGTGAAAGGGTATGCGAGCAATTCCTCTAGGTGGACGAACAGTAGATAAAGTGGTTGTGGACGCACGAATTGTAAAAGCGTAACGCTCATTCATGTATTAGAAAAGACTTGATCCTGCGTAAGAGAGAGAGCCTATATGAGAAAACCTACGGTTTAGTATTAAGCAGATACGGATTATTGCGTTATGTCTTCACCATACCTTTTTTTCATTTGCACGCTTGCACTATTTATTAATTGAATTTATTTTACAAATATGCGCTTGCATCTCTTCGTATTTGATTATCGGGAACTCCGCCTATAGGCTTGCCTCAGTATATATATACATACACCCGTTTTCAAAAACATGCACTGCAAATATATATATATAACTTTTGTATCTTTTAACTTTATCGAATATATATAAATTACAAGTAGGTGTATTTATGTTTTCTTATGAAAGAAAGTTACTACCATGCACATGTTTTTCAAGAAATGTTCAACATTAACTCTAGCTTTCATTGCTACAACACTAGGAGAGCTCATGAGTATAGGCCTGAATTTTGTAGAACCAACACTAGGCAATTCTCCATAATTTATCAGGGTCCCAAGTTTTGGAACTCTCTTCCCAATGAACTGAAACGCTGTACTTCCCTTATAAACTTTAAATATAAACTGAAAAATAATCTCCTCCACTTATAATTGCATACTTCATTTTTTTTCCTTCTTCTTCCTTTCTTCATAATACTTCTTTATCTGTATTAAGTTAATCTTATTGTACTATAAACACAAAAAGTACAATCTAAAGGGAAAAAAAAGAGTCTAAATATAATAAGCTTACAGCTTACCGCTAGTTTTTTTTTTATAATATGGCATCTATTTAATTATATTTCTAATTATGTGAAGTCGTGTATTGGTATGTAGTGTAGTGTAGTGTAGTGTAGTAGTGCATTTTTATACATGTTTGTAATTGGTGTTTTTTTTTCGTAATAAATGATGATGATGATGGACTCACGTCTAACACCCCTCTGATACGAAAACCTGTTAAGGACTGAAAAAAAAACGAGAAAAGCCGGCAGACTAAAAACTGCGGCGTGCATGCCAGCCAAGTATGGTGGGTAGTAGCCTTTTTGTGATAACTACGCTCATATATATATTAACGAGAGCGGAGCACCATACATATAGCATGAGAGTGAAATGTGGATGTTCTTGCCCGACACACCAGCTGGGTGCCATTTCACAAAGCGCACGTAACTTACGAGTGGTTGTAACTCGAGAAAAATTGTCGTGAAACATGGCGGAAAATAGTAAGTTAAGGATTATTCAAAGGATTATGACTAACGACGATATAAGAGAGCTTTGAGACTCTTTACCCGCTGTATATACTTAAAAGGTGTTTTCCCCCGTACTTGTTTTTAGAGTTACGACCACTCGGAAGTTACGTGCGGAAGTTTTTTTAGATCGAGGGCCTCGAGTTCTGGATCGGCCTGCTTGATTTTGTTTGGCTATTTAACGCGGTCCTGTCCTTTACATTCAATTCTACCATTTATGGGATTTTTCATTTTTTTTTCATTTTCGGTTATCAGTCTTCTTTTTTCATCTCTTGCAACGATTTCCTAGCTTAATTGACTCACAACTTCTAGAATCTTACCCACACATAATTTTCTCTTAAATAATTCCAATTAGTTAGTTTTAGAAGCCTTGTTTGCGTGATACGAAACCAATGTCTGTTCAGGGTTGTCCGCAGTAGTAGCAGGCAATTGGTGATTTTTTTCTGGACATTCGCAAAGCATTTGATGGACTCAATAAACGATGTAAGTTTACTAGACAAAATGGATTTTTTTGGAGTTTCCGGCTCTGAATTAAAATGGTTTGATTCTTACCTCAATGGAAGACAGTAACGACGTAAACGGACACCTGTCCTCGCCAAAGGAAATACTATATGGTGTGCCTCACTCGATACTTGGCCCGTTGTTGTTTCTTTCTCTTATCAATGATTTACTTAATTGTTTAACGTCTACTACCCCCTGTCTGTATGCAGACGATACACAGAGTTTTACATCCTCATTTGATTCGGTGAGGCTTGCCTCCAATCTAAACTCTGATCTTGATAACATATGTGATTGGCTATCTGTAAACAAGCTCCAGTTTCACCCCTCCAAAACAAAGCTAATCGACATATAATCTAAATAATAAAACTGGGGATCTATCTACCACTGTTTATAAACTCAGTCAGAGTTTTGAGATTAAATTCACACAAATGTTTAGGGATTGAACTTGATGAAAACTAACTTTTGAGAAGCACATTTAGAATGTTTGTAAAAAATCCATTGCAGGCATTGCTGCTCAAGATAAGGCGGATCAAGCTAGCTCACTTGAAATAATTTATAAGGCAGCGACGGCGCAGTCGGAACTTTTTTGCCAAAAAATATTTTGCCTAGTTACTTCTCAGTCAGTTTAAGACTATAGTTTGGTAATACCGGCTCAATTATCCTTTTTAGCCCCAATCCCCCCACTTGAAATTTCGCTCCGCCGTCCCTGATAAAGTCTCAGTTCAACCCTACTTTGGTTATTGTTCACCCATATGGGATACCTGCGGTAAACTTCTTCCAGACAAATTGCAAAGAATTCAGTCTCGCACTGGTAGGGTAGTAACTGGTGAAAATTACGACACCCGATCCGACGTACTTTATTGTCTAAACTGGAAGACCCTCCAATCAAGGCGTCAACCGAACTAAGGGGCAGACCATTTGACTTTTGAGGGGGGGGGGGGATGGGTGTTCTTGTCTGTGCTCGATTTTTTTTTTCTTAGCAGTGTTGTTGCACGAATTTTTATTGCGAAAAAAGCGGAGCCAGAACAAAGCTTTTCCGCTTGCAGGATATTTTTTTTCAACACCGTTGGCTTGCAGGATTTTTTTTTTTTAAACACCCACCCCCCTCAAATGTTAAATGGTCGGCCCCTAAGTTAACATTGATGTACAAAATTCTTAATGAACAATCTGCACCTACTTTAGGAAGCTTTAAAAAGCTATCAAACTTAGTGACAGCAACAACAAAATATCACTTAAGAAACTTTGAAAATGACCTAACATTTCCAAAGAGGAAAACAAATATTCTCAAGCACAGTGATGCTATGCTCTGGAACAGCATTTCGAGGGAGGCAAAATCTCTCAGGCAATTCAAAAGCAAAGTTGTTTGCTTGCCTGAGCTATCAGTCCATTAACTGTCACGGAATTATGCTGTTGGTTGTTTTATACCCAAATAATATAATAGATAAATTCTTATGTGTATGTTTTTAATTGTTTATTCATGCAATGGATGTTTAATTTTTTATACGCCCCACTCGGAAACCAGCTTATGTTGTAGTGACCAGCCTATCCAAGTAAAGTCCTAAAGTATGAAGGTATACACGACTTTCATAATGGCCGCCTCCGGCCACCTCCTAATTTGCATAATTTGGAAGATAAATCTGTAGGGGGAAACTAATGCTACCACATGAAAGATCACATTAAAACTAGTAATTGGGTTCAGTTTTAGAGCAATGTGGAGAATTGCTGTTGAGCTATGAGCATTTCTAATGCAGACAAAATATGAAAGCGAGGCTAGAAAGGCCTCCGTTGTTTTTCTCATACAAATCTCTCTAATTTCAACTGGCTGTAACTTGCTTTATAAGCTAACAGCACTCAACTTTCACAAGTTAACTAATGTCAACATTCTCTTTCACATGGCAATGTTTATATTTTCTATGCATGTGGATAAACTACCGAAACGGGAAATCACATATGCAAATTAGGAGGCGGCCATTATGAAAGTCGTGTATTCTGCCGGCTACAGACCCTTTGCACGTTACGTCATAGCCAGAAGTTTTGTTGAGAATATATACTATAATTAGTATAGGTAATCAAATAATGACTCGTGAAATTAGGGATAAATTTCACTTGTGTTTGTCAAAATCTACGTAATAGCGGCGAGGGAAATTACTTCGATTTTGACAAACACGCGTGAAATTTATCCCTAATTTCACTCGTCCCCATTTGATTACCTATACTAATTATAGTGATATGCTCAACAAAACTTCTCAATTCTGATTTGATCAGAGCAAGTGCATTTCTATATGTAATATGGAAAACATTCAAGACTATATCCGCCCCATTATTTCCGAACAAACTTGTATTCATTTCCCTCAGGACATTAGTCAAACTGGAAGAAAATCTACTGAGCAAATGGGGGAAGTAGCAACCTTTATGACAGGAAGCTTTGTGCGAACAAATGATAGATCAAACAACTCCTGCATCGAGTGTCCACTTTCCAATATGATCTTTACTAGTCCTGATTTGCTACTCCTGTGACTTTAGCTAAATAATTAATTAATATGTATATTGTCCCCTTTAAATCTAATCTACTGGGATGTTGGCATAGAAAACGCATAGTTATTCCGACTCTCCTCCCACTTTACCAGTTTCCATGCATCGTGGCTAACAACAGTAACTGACCCAGTATGCTAAATCCGGCATAGTACGTTCGTACGAGGCACTAGTTCTCTCAAAACATTTTCATTCCTTAGTACGTTAGTACGTTCGTACGAGGCACTAGTTATGATATCTCTCAAAACATTTTCATTCCTTAGTACGTTAGTACGTTCGTACGAGGCACTAGTTGTCGAAAAACATTTTCTGTCCTTAGTACGTTAGTACGTTCGTACGAGGCACTAGTTGTCTCAAAACATTTTTAGTCCTTAGTACGTTAGTACGTTCGTACGAGACACTAGTTGTCGAAAAATATTTACTGTCCTTAGTACGTTAGTACGTTCGTACGAGGCACTAGTTGTCGAAAAACATTTTCATTCCTTAGTACGTTAGTACGTTAGTACGAGGCACTAGTTGTCGAAAAACATTTTCATTCCTTAGTACGTTAGTACGTTCGTACGAGGCACTAGTTGTCGAAAAACATTTTCATTCCTTAGTACGTTAGTACGAGGCACTAGTTGTCGAAAAACATTTTCATTCCTTAGTACGTTAGTACGTTCGTACGAGGCACTAGTTGTCGAAAAACATTTTCATTCCTTAGTACGTTAGTACGTTAGTACGAGGCACTAGTTGTCGAAAAACATTTTCATTCCTTAGTACGTTTGTACGAGGCACTAGTTGTCGAAAAACATTTTCATTCCTTAGTACGTTAGTACGTTGGTACGAGGCACTAGTTGTCGAAAAACATTTTCATTCCTTAGTACGTTAGTACGAGGCACTAGTTGTCGAAAAACATTTTCATTCCTTAGTACGTTAGTACGTTCGTACGAGGCACTAGTTGTCGAAAAACATTTTCATTCCTTAGTACGTTAGTACGTTCGTACGAGGCACTAGTTGTCGAAAAACATTTTCATTCCTTAGTACGTTAGTACGTTAGTACGAGGCACTAGTTGTCGAAAAACATTTTCATTCCTTAGTACGTTAGTACGTTCGTACGAGGCACTAGTTGTCGAAAAACATTTTCATTCCTTAGTACGTTAGTACGTTAGTACGAGGCACTAGTTGTCGAAAAACATTTTTATTCCTTAGTACGTTAGTACGTTCGTACGAGGCACTAGTTGTCGAAAAACATTTTCATTCCTTAGTACGTTAGTACGTTCGTACGAGGCACTAGTTGTCGAAAAACATTTTCTGTCCTTTGTACGTTAGTACGTTAGTACGAGGCACTTGTTGTCGAAAAACATTTTCATTCCTTAGTACGTTAGTACGAGGCACTAGTTGTCGAAAAACATTTTCATTCCTTAGTACGTTAGTACGTTCGTACGAGGCACTAGTTGTCGAAAAACATTTTCATTCCTTAGTACGTTAGTACGTTCGTACGAGGCACTAGTTGTCGAAAAACATTTTCATTCGTTAGTACGTTAGTACGTTAGTACGAGGCACTAGTTGTCGAAAAACATTTTCATTCCTTAGTACGTTCGTACGAGGAACTAGTTGTCGAAAAACATTTTCATTCCTTAGTACGTTAGTACGTTAGTACGAGGCACTAGTTGTCGAAAAACATTTTCATTCCTTAGTACGTTAGTACGTTCGTACGAGGCACTAGTTGTCGAAAAACATTTTCATTCCTTAGTACGTTAGTACGTTAGTACGAGGCACTAGTTGTCGAAAAACATTTTCATTCCTTGGTACGTTAGTACGAGGCACTAGTTGTCGAAAAACATTTTCATTCCTTAGTACGTTAGTACGTTCGTACGAGGCACTAGTTGTCGAAAAACATTTTCATTCCTTAGTACGTTAGTACGTTAGTACGAGGCACTAGTTGTCGAAAAACATTTTCATTCCTTAGTACGTTAGTACGTTCGTACGAGGCACTAGTTGTCGAAAAACATTTTCATTCCTTAGTACGTTAGTACGTTAGTACGAGGCTCTAGTTGTCGAAAAACATTTTCATTCCTTAGTACGTTAGTACGTTCGTACGAGGCACTAGTTGTCGAAAAACATTTTCATTCCTTAGTACGTTAGTACGTTAGTACGAGGCACTAGTTGTCGAAAAACATTTTCATTCCTTAGTACGTTAGTACGTTCGTACGAGGCACTAGTTGTCGAAAAACATTTTCATTCCTTAGTACGTTAGTACGTTCGTACGAGGCACTAGTTGTCGAAAAACATTTTCATTCCTTAGTACGTTAGTACGTTCGTACGAGGCACTAGTTGTCGAAAAACATTTTCATTCCTTAGTACGTTAGTACGTTCGTACGAGGCACTAGTTGTCGAAAAACATTTTCATTCCTTAGTACGTTAGTACGTTCGTACGAGGCACTAGTTGTCGCAAAACAGTTTCATTCCTTAGTACGTTAGTACGTTCGTACGAGGCACTAGTTCTCTCAAAACATTTTCATTCCTTGAGTTCTCTCAAAACATTTTCAGTCCTTAGTACGTTAGTACGAGGCACTAGTTCTCTCAAAACATTTTCAGTTTAGTCTCTTAGAATAATCCTACTTTCCTTTGGTACAAAATAAATAAAACAATAATAGCTATAGTACGTTGTTCAGCCGTACTAAGAAAAAAAAAAAGAAAGAACATCCTATTCTAGGCATGGTATAATTTCGACGCTACAATGTAAGTTATTGTTGTTATCATCCTTCAAATATTTTCTTTGACATGCACTTATATACTCACATGGGGTGTATTCGCTGATATTTCCGGCTTGCAGAGAGAAAATATTGGGTCATGTATCACATTCAACCAGTTGATCAGTTATAATGACAAATACAGGCATGTGCTGACAGTATGTACAATGAATGAAATATAATGAATACTGCACGAGGCTGAATGCAGTATGTAGAAATGTTGAGTTCATCATACAATCAGCAATTGGACCCAGGGACAACCACAGAACATGGTTTAGGTATATTAGTCACCCCAAAACTATTTAGGGTATTATTGCCCCTGTTCTGCACAAAATAAACAAACAAATATGTTTGGAGATACATGCACTGCTGCAAAAGGGCACTTCAACAGGAGTTTATGAGTTTATGGCTGTGTAAGACAGTGAAAAACCAATCATGAAAGAAAATAACATTATTATAAAAATATATTAATTATATTATAATTGAAGGGGTGAGCAGAAGAAAGAGTTAAGTGATGACAGATCAAGTTCTCTATTCTCCCTTACAAAACAAAGAAGATAAAGGATAATTTGGAACTTGATCTGTCATCACTTAACTCTTTCTTCCGCTCACCCCTTCAATTATAATAATTTTATTAATACATGTATAAATTTGGTTGTCTGGGAGAACTGGAAAACAATTAATTTCGAACCCTAAATACATACAAAGTCTTGTACGTTTATTATGTACTTGCAAATCAGTTCATCAACTATTAAATTTGCACATACTATTTTGTCATCTGCTCTCTAGATTGGCCAACTTTCTTCATGTGGGCCCAGTTTGAGCATAGTTAATAGAGTGGAATGGTTAGGAAACTCAGGGACCTTCTTTGTTATAGGTCTTTGTTAGCTTTTTTCGACCACTACCATGCACAAAACACAATAGAAATTCCAACATGTTAGTCAATCAGCCAATAGAAACGTGTGAGTTCAGTCGTTCAGGGAACGCTAATGAACTATGATCGTGCACAATCTTTTGTCTTACCCCCTTCCAACCTAAATTGCAGCGCCTTTGTTAGCCCTTTTGAAGTTTGCCGGGTTTCCTAACCATTCCACTCTATTAACTATGGTTTGAGTTTAAAGTTTAAAGTTAATTCCTATTCTATGCCACATGCTCAATGCATAGAAAATAACACAACAACTTGTGGAGTGTGACGTACTGGATGCCTTGGTGGACAGCAGCAAATAATTTCTTTAATTAACCACAGTAAATACCAATATTTAAACACTTAACAAATATAACAAAATTATAATTTATCAACAAATATTCTAAAATATATAACATGGCTTGAAGGTGAAGTAATACGGGCAACAATTTGTTGCAACTTGTCGCGCAATAATGTTACGTTGCAAGTTGCAGCGCGATGTTGCTCGTATTACTACTACTCGAGCAACTTGCCACGCAACAAATTTCTGTGTTGCAAGTTGCAGCAACATGTTGCAGAAAGTAGAAGTCACTAAAATTACAAAGTAATAAAGGTCTACCCACATGGTTTTATCCTTTTTTTTTGGCATCGGGCGATGTAGGTAACTTAGTTATAGATAACTTGATAACTTGATAACTTATCGTATACAGTATATAGCCTCCGATGCAGATGTCTTATGGATTTCGAATATCTCCAAAAGAAAGATCTTTATGTGAACACATCTTTCCTGTCGCCATAAAAAAACTTGCTTTGGTGGCAAGAATACGTGAAGGTTTGTAGGGAATCTATTAATATCGACGAGCTGTGCATTTTAATGAGCTCCCAGAAAATAAGAGCTCCTCTGTGATTGGCTGAACAAAAAACCCAGCTTGAGTTCGCAGACGTTGGTGTGGGAGGGAGGGAAACGAACCATACAAGACATCTGCATAGGAGGCTATCATATATATATATATATATAGATTTTGCATGAAAAATATTTTTGGAACAAATGCAATCGTACAAGGCTCCGAGGGCTAAAGCCAAAAAAACTAAATAAACTTATTCAAATGATGAATAACAACTTGACAAAATAATGAAACTAAAGTTTGGTTGACTTGTGGCTGTCCAACAAGAGAGAGAAAGAATTTAAATTATTCAGTCCTTATATACCTATCCTACATACTGTATTAAGAAAATATACAAGAGAAACGGAACTAATGAACTATTACGTAAGTGATAAACAAATAGCTACACTGTACATGCCATAATGAAGACTCTTTCCAATGCATTGCCATGTTGGAAAGCATCTATACTTGCTCTAAAAACATGTTTTTGTCTCAGGGGGTGAAGGATGTGCTTAACTATGGTTTCTATGAACCACCCTGTAATGGAAGGTCAGGTAAATTTTTGGAAGAGGAGAGGACATTCAAGGATTATCCACAGCAGACAACCATAGCAGAGTTAGAGGTAAAAATACCAGTTGGCAACTTGGCAATTATTATAGGACGTACCAGCCCTTTTAAATGTATTATAAAGTTTACATACAATCATAGTTTTATAGCCCATATCCAGTATGTAGGTAATAGATACAGAATGTCAGTAGCCATGCTTTATTGGAATCCGATGAAGCACAGACACAAATTCTGTATAATTATGGCTTATCAAATATCTAGAATCATGTACATGTACAGTACATAGAGTCATGTTTTTCAGTTATTTTCGACCAAGAAAATCAAAGCAAACGTAAATCCTCTTTTTTTTATTACAAAAGTGTGCTATGCGAGTTATAACCTGATGATGAACATTCAAGTCCACTTTTTAAACTCACCATGATAATAAAATTATTTGATCTCGTTACTTTCCATGTCGGAATATTCATGTATAAATTCCATAATAAACTGCTACCATCTGTTTTTGGTCATTATTTCATCCAAATCAAGGAAAGACACAACTATATTACAAGGCTCGCCTCTAAACAGTCTTACACTCTACCTGAAGCAAGAACTAATTACGGTCTCTTTAACAATAGATTCAAAGGAGTAAAAATATGGAATTCTATAGATGTCCATACTAAAACCCTCTCAATCACAGCCTTGAAATTAAAGTTTAAGCATAGTTTCATCGAGAAGTATTAATTTCACCATACAGAATTCATATTCACTTGTACCTAATTTGACGCATATATTTCTACACCCTGTAATTATGGTACTAGCTCTATTGTTCCCTACTATTATTCCCTATAATTATTGTTCTCTACTTTAATGTTATAAACTAGTGTTATAAATTATTGTATTCTTTCTTGTTATATGTTTGTATTTTATTTATTCCCTATACATGTATGTGTTGTTGTACCGGCCTACAATTTTTGACTACCGTATTCACTCACGGATAAGCCGCACCTTTTTACCCGAAATCTTCATTTAAAATCGGGGGTGCAAGAACATATGCAAGAACTGCAAGAACATCTACTGAACTTAAGGTCCATAAATTAACATAAATTAACATTTAAAAGAAATACTAAGCTATACTAATAATTACTACACCAAACCAAAAGAAAGTAAGCACTGGCCATTGCTTTTGCAAGTTTGGTGGCTCCTAACAGATCCGTTTATGTTGTGAATATTTGTTCCTCCGCAAGCAATTAAATTCCACGCTAAATGACACAATGTTTCTTTGCAGCTTTGCACTTTAACAGCAAATTTGTCGAACAGATCTTCCACCTCTCTTTGAGTAACAGTTTTTCTCCAATAGATGGCTTCCGGATAATTATCCTGTTAGGCATGATAGCAACAGACAATTGATGAAAAAGAAAACTACTCCATGTTGTTTTGACTTCGTTCAGCGAAAACAAAACTTTTAGTGTCCAGTTCTCTCTCTTCCAACAGGTGCCTGGTTACTAAGCTACGGACGAACGTGAGCACGTTGTTGGATTCGTTGACATGTAAAATTCGATCTAAAAAGTGACCTGAATGAACAAATCCCGGTAAACAAACACTATGGAAAGATAAAACATATATCTAAGTATGTAGACATGAAATTTATACTACATGTATTTCAGAGCTGAAATTATAGACCTGTACAACTTTGGATTTTTCTCCAATTTGAAAGTCTGATGAAGGTTTATACAATGTACATGTACATGTACGTTTGATATTCTTCCAAAAAACTTTTTTTCCCTGAATCAAGCTTGTAAACTTGGGGTGGGGCTTATCTGCGAGTGTGGCTTATCTGTGAGTGAATACGGTACTCTATAAACGTGTTGCCTGGCTTGGTTAGCCCTTATGGTTATTCCAGGCAACCTGTACCCTAATTAGCTAATTTTATTTCATACATGTAAATCAGTCTTAACTCTGGTACAAATAAAAGTTGTTGTTGTCATGAATTATTCATGAGTTTGATAGTATGAGATAAAAGAACTGTTGTGCATTGAAAGTCATTTCCTCGTTTTTGCAGTTCAAATACAAGAGGAGAGTTTACAAGTCTTTACAGCATGATGCAAAGACCCTGCAGAAAATTCATACTAAGGTGTGGAGCATGAAATGTATATATACAGTATTACTGTAAACTTCCGAAAATAAGCCCACCCTGATAATAATCCCCTAAATATTACTAAGATGCAAAAATCCTTCCCATAATAACCCCTCCCAATACAAGCCCATGGGCTTATATTAAGCCAGTTCGGCCTCGAACACCTCACAAAACGACTTGCCGGAAGTTGAAGAAGAATTGCACTTGGATACGTCCACAGATGAAAATGATTTGGATGAGGGAGATCTTAGTGATGAGGCAATCAAATGAATGAAGTTAGAACTCAGAGAAACTTAAACACAACTCAAAGAAACTTTAACTTGTTTCTGTGAATTTTGGGATTTTCAATATGTTGCATGAAAGCTTGTGTTGTGTTCTACATGTATATTGTTGTCTAAAAAGCTAATTACTATGCGACTTATTTCAGATGAAAATTCCATCCAATTATAAGCCCCCCCCCCCCCCCATTAATTTCTGCGATACAGCTTGTCGTCAGAAGCAGACTTAATGACCAATCATTTTACAAAATGCCCAATATATTATCACAATAATGCTGGCCCAGTGGGCCTTTTGCTATAGGGTAAATTTGTTCAATAGGACAATTGAAGGGGTGTGTGCAACAAGGACATAAGTGCCTTCTGATCATATTCTAAATTCTCCTTCAAAGTCTTTGTTTTCTAAGGGAGAATTTAGAACGTGATCAGCAGTCACTGATGCCCATTTTGCACACAGCCCTTCGATTATAATCTACCAGTATCAGGATTGGAATTCAGCATGTTTTTCAAAAACCTCAAATGCAAGGAAACAGTATAATTATGTAATCCAATAGCCCTTTTGTAGGAAACAGTCACATGCAGATCTAATACTTCATTAACAAATGAATTTAGCTTGTGATCCCCATGGGAAAGGCATTGCCACGGATGCTGGAGGGCAAGCTATCTTTAAAAGCGTTGTTTTAGAAAGATTAACAATCGATTGCAGGTGGAATTAAATAGCATTTACAAATAGGTGTTGCTAATACGGTTGAAGCTCTTTGTGTGACCACTATCATAGGTAACAAGCTCTCTTCAGCGACCATCCTCATGAAACCCTGTTTGAATTATCAGTAAAACTATGTAATTAGAAGCTCCTATAAGTGACCACTCTCGTAAGCAATGTCACAAGTTGTATATGTATTCCCATGGGCGTGGTGTGTGCAAGCTCTCATAAGCAACCAACTACTCCTAATTCTGTGGGTGATTGCTTACGAGAATGACTTCTTGTAAGTGACCAGCTCTAGTTACGACCACCTTTTCCTGATTCCCAGGGTGGTCGCTTACAACAACAACAATGCCTTTATTTACTCTCAAATATAACAATATGAGGAAATATGTAAATGTTTCTTAGAATATAATGAGTGTTAGGGAACCTGGAATAGCTTTACAAAACCTAATCGAGCCAGGTACCCTTAATCGATCCAGGCACCCTTGAAGCTTACAAGAGGTTCAACTGTAACACTACCAATCTCGTACAAGTGCATTAAAAATAATATTGTTTTGCCCTCCAGTAGCAAAGGACAATTGACAGATAGTACATAAAATTTAAAACAATTCCCTGCACATCCCACATCTGTGTTGACTAGTAGACATGAAGTCATAAAAAAATAAAAAATAAATCTTGTTGGGAGAATTAACAACTAGAAAAACTTGAACACTATGATCCATTTTGTAGGAACATGTTCAGTCCTTTCCTAATAAGTAATTGTCTGTTCAGATGAATCATGCGTTGAACTGTAATATTTTTCATCAGTCCAATCTAAAGAAGCTGTTAGACAGTGTGGCATCAAACTCTGTTACACAAGTTGCCAAGTTGGCAGACAAGGGGTTGGACCCTAACTTCCAGGAAGATAGAACAGGGGGTGAGTTCATAAAGAATATATATATTTTATTTGTTATATACCAGGCTAATTATTACAACTTACAGCTGATGTGGGCCTGCTTTTACTCCTCACACACTCCTCACTACATTAACTGTTTTGGACACACAGCACTCAACTGACAATTTGATTTTTATGGAGGGAGCAAAACCAGAGAACCCAGAGAAAAACCCTCAAATGCACACCCGAGCCAGGAATTGAACCTGGGACCGTAGTGGTGAGAGGCGAGTGTTTTACCACTGCGCCAACCTGCATCACTTTTTACTGCATATATGTGCAACTACTGGAACTGGGGACACTATAATAGAAAGAGAACCAGACCACATTCAGACCACATTAGGGATGTAGATAACCAGACCAAGCATAGTTAATGTCTAGGGGCCATGATATCATGATGTTCTTTGCTTATTTTTTGCTCAGAGCTGGTCCATTCTTGAAAACAAGTTAAATGCCTGGCTATTATTTACATCCCTGCACATCACAGAACAAAAACAAAGCTTTGCAATTTATGATTATTTGGGCCAATCAGTGTCTTGTACAGTCTCAACCCAAATTACCAACAGTAAGTCCGCTTCTTTTTTTCTCAGAAAATTAATACTCTAACACTAGACAATTTGCATTTATACAACAAGGTTAGTGGCTAACTAACAGTGGATGTAATAAATGATGTAGTATTGCAGAACTTGCCCTTAAAGGTAACAGTCTTGAAAGACTGCTAAGCTTGAGGCTGATGGCAGAGAGACCTATGACTTTGCATCCTTATCCGAGAAGATGTGAGGCTCTTTAGAACCATTTGCAGTTCGAAAATGAGATTTTTCACAAAGGTAGCACCTTCTACTCAGTTATTTACCGAGAAACAGAAACTTGACCAGGTACCAACACTCCTATTCCTGTCCTTGTTTGAAACTTGGTAAAGCTGTCAGAGCTAGGTATATAGAACCATGGTTGGTACGTGAAAGGAGGACAGGCTGTTGTACTGGTTGCAATTCCCTTCTTTTCGCAAATAGCACAATTACAGTGCTCTCTGCATCCCACATTTATGAAGAGAAAGTGTTGGGTGACAGTCCAGCAACTTTTACAATTCCCTGCCGAAGGACATGGTCAGGGCTGGATTCGAATCCACCACCTAAGCTGCTCTACATGTACCAACTGCTACTGCCAGCCAAAAGGTGCCAATCATTCCTTTTTCCAACTTAATTTTCCTTTCACCACAGTCCTTTTTAATCTCATTATGCATACTTGTTATTATTACTCGGGCCGGGCCTTTGGCCGGCACGAGTCAGAAAATGCAAGCCGTTTATTATTATTATTATTATTATTTTTTGTGTCGCTGTTTGGCGCCAGTAACCAATCAGATTACACAGGAGCAAAATACAATCTCAGCTTAAGTGTTTCTAAACACGTTTAGATATAAAAGGTATCGAATTATAATCTCAGGGTAGATTTCGTCAGGCGCGCTCAGATAACAAAGGTCAAAGCTCTCAGACAAGGCGAGACAAGGAGATATCGATTTCTATGAGTCATTGTCAGAAATCTATTCCCGGCCGTAAAATTAGGCAATACCACCGTCTGCCAATGGGTAACTGAACTGTCAGGTCAACTACACAGCTTAGAGAGTCTTTCTACTAGATTGAGAGACATTAATATACTGTTACATGTCTGTTAATATGGGGAAAACTGAAGAAACCCTCATTGCATTGAGTTTGATAACTAGCCTGAAATACAGCCGCCTTCTCAGTTAGTTCCAGGGTCCTTGAATTTTCAAATGGCTCAACTCGTCGCGAGCGCAAGTGAACTTGTGAAATTATCGCCATCACGCCGCGTATACAGTCAAGTCTGTTTGTCTCGGAAAGTATTTATTGTAGTTTATATCTCTTCCCTAATTGCACTGATGAAGGACTCGAAACCCTAAACGTCCCAGCAGCTTGTGTTACAGCTGATAAACGGAGGAAATGGCTCTACTGAAACAAAATCAAAGCGGACGAGTTTCGTGTTGTTTAGCTTTGCGGCCGAAGTCCATCATTGTCTGTGGTTCGGCGGGGAAGAAGAGTGTTCGTTGGGATTACTTTCAACAAAGTACACTGTATTTCAACTACCAATCTCGTACAAGTGCCTTTAATCTTTAATGATTTTCACGAAGTGGTCCTTTTTTGGCAGAATTTATTTTAGAAACAGTTGGCCTCATACCTAAAAGTGACAGCCCGAGTAAACGCCCAGCGGGCGTCTTGTTATTATTAGATTAGGTAATGCTTAGGTATTTTTAACTAATTAGATCTTAGGTATTTAGTAATGTAGTTTTTATTGGGTATTTGGTAGTTAATTTTAATTTACTAGTTATAGCACCACTTCTACTAAGAATCCAGTGGCGCTTTACAATAATAAGAATTTAAAACATTGATATTAACCAATTGCATGCTAATTACTCGGGCTGCCTGTGGCAGCACCGAGTCTTAAAATGCAAGTCGTTATTATTATTATTATTATTTTTATTTCATGTCAGACGGCTTCTGCGCATGCGTTAAAGGTCAAATTCGAACCAATCAGATTGCACTGTGCTGGTCACGCAAACAAAGGTTAGATTTCCTCAGGCGCGCTGAGATAAGAAAGTTCAAAGCTCAGACTAGGCGAGACAAGGAGATATCAATTTCAAATAGTCATTGTCAGAAATCTATTCCATCGTGGGCAATTATGCAATACAACCTAAATTTGGGTCAGGTCCATGTTTTACGACAGAATAACCAGAGTCTTTCTACTGGATTCGGAGAGCTCGAGACATTATACAAGTCTGCTAATATGGGGAAAACTGAAACAAAAAATGAACTTTGACGGCAGAAACCCTCATATTTGAGCCAAGCGGAATATTTACATGATCCGCTAAGATTTTTACAAATCTAATTAGTTAAGCAGATGTACGCAGTGTATGCCAACTGAAATGCTGTGCTCGTTTTCTGGTTACGGCTCAGTGGGGCAACTACACGAACAAGAAGCATGAACTGCCAGCAAAGAGAGAGGAATTGATCGGAGACGTTAAATTACGTTACTGTGAAGAGGATCAAAATTCAAGTTCTTTGAGACTGTCTTCTGCCGTGACTAGTGAGAGAAATTGGAAAAGATCTAGCTGTTTCATTCAGACACTGGCAAATTTATTGAAAGCTACGGGCTTACTTTATGAGATTATTATTCATTGTGGAATGAAAGGAAACAGGTTAGCTGAAAGTTAAGTTCGAGGTAGGCTTCGACTTTCATTCCGATTCAGTGCATATGTGCACGAAGGTGGAATGCTTTCAACAACACTAACAAAAGAACCAAAACGAAAGATTCAGTTACGTAAGTACTGTAAGTAAACTCTTTTAGATTTGAATACATTTCCTCTCAGTTTGTCTGTTAATGTACTTTTTCTTCTAATTATCGCTTTATTTAACATCTCTGTGATTTAGAGTATGCGTACCTCAGAATAAATTATTTGAAAGGTCAACTGAACTCTTGTGTCGATAAGCCCAAATGTTTTTGTAAAACAGTCTGTGAATTTGAGAAGCGGACTTAGAAGAGCTTTCTAATTAGGAATTACATGTTTTTCTTGCTATGAAATTTATGTTTCATTTCACATTTATTCATACAGTTTTAGCCGGACATTTCCCCGAGTTTTTGATCTATTTTCAATCAAATTTAAATGTTAGTGTATTTCATCTTCAAATTATCTCATGTGGCCCGAGTGAAAGGCCAGATGGGCTCTTTTCTACTTTCAACACACAGTCGCTAAACTGTACGAAATCTCCAAGAATAAATCCCTAATGTCCAAACTAACGGGAAAAACTGAAAGAGGAAATCCTTGTGAGAAATCGACGTACATATGAAGCTATATAAGTTATCATCGACTATATGGGAGTCAAACATCGAGCTGCTATGAAACCGCTTGTGACAGTTTGTTTATGCACTTTCATGACAAACGAACGTTTCTACTTTCGACACAACGGTCGCTAAACTGTACGAAATCTCCAAGGATATATCCCTAATGTCCAAACTAAAGGGAAAAACCGAAAGAGGAAATCATTGTGACCAATCGACATAAATATGAAGCTCCAGAAGTAATTATTGAATACATGAGAACCCATAGAGAAAACCGATAATAATGAACACGGTATTAGTTTCACCGACATTTGTGGCGTAACTGAACTCGCACTACAGCATAGCTTGAAATACTGTACGAAAACTCCCATTTAAAAATTTCCTGATGCCGAAAGGATCGTAGCATTTAAACAAGATATCCTTCTGACCAATCGACATACATATTAAGCTGTGAAAGTATGTTTCCATTCCATAACAGCCGATAGTGCAAACTAGTAAACTGCCACTAGTAAATTGACCTTGCGTACTTCCGCGAGTACTGAACTTTCTAGCGTCAAATGCATGTGTTACGTTTCCAAACTTTAGGACAAGAAATCTTCCATAGAATGTTCTATTTTTTTTACAGCTGAGAACTGTATTATTAAACATAAGAAATAAAACAATGGTGCCATTTGAAGAATTATATCATGTCAAAAGTGCAAACGAAGAAATATATATCTACGGACGCGAGCAGCTCGATCGTTTCACTTTGGTCAAACTCGGACTGTTTACGACTGGAACCTGCAGTTTTATCGGACCTGCAGACTAAATTGTAAACGTGTGGCCGTGTTCAGGCTAGTAAATCTAGCTAGCTAACCACAGGAGGTAGCGAGCTTGTTTAGTCTGAACAGTTTTTCTGCTCTGGTGATTAGCTAGCTAGTGGTCGGTGGAATACTTTGAAGTTCCAAGCTACCTAGCGAGGTAGCTTGAATAGAATCTAGCACGCTAAAAGCCCATCGATGACAGATTTTAGTTATTTTAAGGTTTTGAAATGTACACAAATGTCAAGTCAGTGTTATCATCCGATCTAGCCGACTTCTAGCTCTCGCTACGACCACGTTCACTACTCGCTCCAAGGTAATTTCTCTTACCACGACAACTACCGGGTGTATTGTACGTCAATTGAGCCATCATGGATAACGAGGATCGCCAAACACCAGTCAGTAGCAGTTTTTCGCACAGTTTTAATATTTTGGTTGAAATTTCAATTGAGCACTTTGGCGGTCAATTATTTGCGATTACGAAACACTTGCGCCAAGGGCAGTTATAGACCAAATTTCTATCTTTTAGAGAGGGTCTGAATGGGGGGGGTCTACATGTCAGTTGTCAGTTAAAATTTTGGCCATTTGTCAGTTGTCAGTTAGCCCTAGTTAATCATTACTAGAGAAAATTTACAATGTTTGACCCACAAAAACCAAATTTGTCAGTTGTCAGTTATTTTTCGGTTGTCAGTTGTCAGTAAAAAAATCGTCATTTGTCAGTTGTCAGTTATTTTTAAGGCTGTTTGTCAGTAGTCAGTTAACCCCATTCATGCCCTCTTTAGAGATAGAAACAAACCAGAAGAGGGAAAAACAAAAAGTAAAACCTACTAAGTTACTAGGTCTGAACAGTACTAATTTATTAACTAGCTGCGAGTTGCTGACAGATATCTCAAGACTCTAGCTAGCTGCACGATAGTAGTCTGAACATACATACACACATGAATAAGTAGTGTTTTCAATAAAAGATCAACTACTTTAATTTACATACGAGAAAACAAAAATATTAAATTACATACATGTATATATATACTAGGGGAGCAGAGAATGAAAGTCACCGCGCTACCGGCCACTCCTAAAGACTGCTAATAATTCTTCCCTTTGGTTATTACTAAGAGGATTTCAAATGAAAGTGTATTTCATCTTCAATCTCATGTGGCCCGAGTGAAAGCCCAGATGGGCTCTTGTTTACAATATAAATAGTAAATTAAAAATCTATTTTTACAATATTTAAGATAAATATTATATTAATACTAATCCTAGTTATAAAGTTAAGTAACGGTTTTCTAATTAAGATTATAAGCAATCCCAAAAAGATACGTCTTAACCATAGATTTAAAGGTGCTAAGACAGCTGCAGTGTCTAACATTAGTAGGAAGAGAATTCCAGAGTTGTGGTGCTATATACGAAAAAGCCTTATATCCATACAATTTAAGGTTACATCGAGGCTATTTATTATTATTATTATTATTTATAACTGGGATGTGGCGTATGAGAACAACATTCCCCCTTATTTCATTCATCAGCCAATGGAAAATTAACCTTACAAAGTCATGTACCATTACCTTTAATACATTGGCATGTACACATGCACCAATTACATTGTGTACTCTTGCTTTACCATAGATATGTACATGCTTTTGGTGGTATTTTATCATAAATATATACAGAGATAGGAAATATTTGGATACCATTCTGTTTATAACACAACTTATTTTATTTCTTTTTTATTTAGTAAGTTTTTATTTTGTATCTCCAACAAAAAATACATTTTTTTCACATACTAAAATTACAATCGAACTGAATTAAGATACAGGCATAAGACATAATAAAGATAGAAAATAGTCACAGAACCATGCATGGATACATGTACATGTATATATAAAGTTGTGTTATAAATAGAATGGTATCCAAATATTTCCTCTCTCCATTTTAGAAACTCCTCTCACCATTGCTGTAATGGGAGATGACAGGGCTGAGTTGATCAAGACGCTGGTGAATGGAGGATGTCATCTAGACTACAGAGCTGGAGATGGACTTACAGCATTACACAAGGCTGCAAAGGCTGGCAAAGTGCATTCTGTTAGGGTAAATCATTTATTACTGGTTTCAATAGGCACTGGCAAACCAGCAATTTTATTTGTCTACTTTAAAGATTTTTCTGCCCAAAATGTATCTACGTCTCATCAATGATGCCTACTCCTCAGTGCTTTATCAAAGAACTTCATAAAATTTTATTTAAATTTCTGTGGAATGGAAAAGACAAGGTTTTTAGACTTTCAGTAATAAATGACTAGATAAAGATGGCAGTTTGAGGATGACTGACATCGAAAGCATGGTTAAATCTCTATGTCTTGCATGGCTGAAACAAATCTTTAATGAAAAAAGTGGTATATGGAAAGAAATATCTGAAAATCCTGCTCAAGGACTATATGGCAGCTATCTAGTTTTTAGCTGCAATTACAATGTGAGTGATTGTCAAATTCCTTCAGTGTTTTATTCGGAATTGTTGGAGTGGTGATCCGAATTCCATGAGACCTTTGCAGACGATAGGAGTTTTCAAATGATGATTTGGAATCATAATTATAGGAAATAGGTCTGTCTTCAATATAAATCAATATTATGAAGTGGGAATAATAAACGTGAAAGATCTTAGATTTGATTTAGGGAATGTTGAATCTTTTAACATGATTTCAACTAAAATTAAAAGAACCGGGGCCTTCCGGTCTTAAATTCCGAGTTCAATCTTCATTAATGGATGTTACACCATCTTTCAAATATGGTGATACTATTTTTGACTCCACTAAAAATAAATAAAAAGACTTCTATCAGTTACTTGTGAAAAAGAAGGCACTGTCACCTGACAATATTACTAATTTAAAAAAAGGACTTTAAGCTTACTAATGATCAAATTAAATTGTCTTTAAATGCTCTCATTTAGTTAGGCTAAGGCATTTCAGTACAAAGTTTTGAACTCTATTTTATATTTTATATAATAATAATAACAATAACAGTTTAATCAGTGACATATTATCCACGAGGTGGCTCTTCATCCACTGATGGGCCTACGATTTAACGTCCTTATCCGAGAAGACGTGAAGGTCTAACCATTTGCAGCTCATGAACAAAATTGTTTCACAAAGGCAGCACCTTCTACTCGGTTATTTTAAGACCCTGAGTGTTGGTCCGGCCAGGGTTTGAACCCGCGACTTCCCGCACAACAGACCGGCGCTTAACCACTGAGCTAACCGGGAGGCAGTATATATACATTTTATATACTAAGTTCCACAACATAGGTTACGTCACTTCTGGTAAATGCTTGTTTTGTAAAAGAGAGCCCGAATCTTTATCTCATATTATATTGTCCTGTCCAATCGCAAAAACCAGTTGTGATGATTTTGAAAAATATTGGTTATCAGTCTCAAGTAAAAAAATGAAGTGTTCATTACAATATGTCTTAATTGGACTTACATGTAGCGCCTCTAAACATTCAGTTGTACTTAATTATTTTATAATTATTGGAAAAATATATCTGTTGAGCTGCAGAAGAAACCAATCTATTCCAAAAATAGAAGGTTTAAAAAATAAGGTTAAAATGAAATATGAAATTGAAAATCTATATATACGAAAAATTATCTTAGTGATAAATTTAAAGAAAAGTGGACTTTGGATTTTTGTGTTAGTATTATAATATATATGTAGATTGTTTGTAATGTAATATAATTGTATTTTCTTTTTACTTTACTTTTTTATTTTTTTTTATTTCGGCATTAACTATTATAGTAAATTGTAATTCTTTATGAGTATTGAAAAAAAAATGAGGGAATTTTTTTCAAGCTAATGGAACCCTGAATGATTCTCTGGCTGGCACTTTGATGGTGATAATACATGTATATATGTACACTGTACAAAATAATGTAGATGGCTTGGCTTAATATATATTTCAGTAAACAGTACTATTTCGTTTTCTTGACAGACTCTTTTAGATCTCGGAGCTTCTCCAAACTACAAGGATACAAGGGTAATGTATTCAAAAATACAAATCTATCAGTAGGAATTGTAGGAATGACTGTATGAATTACTAATTATCTCTAACCACCCTTGACCCTGGGTAGGGTTAAGTTTGGGGTTAGGGTTAAGTTTTGGGTTAGGGTTAAGTTTGGGTACATTTTGTAGGAATATGATGTCACTGTATTTCTCCTATAATTCCTACAGAAGTACATGTAATAATTATGTTACTTATTTAGAGCTCATGGATTCAAGTGCAGTAAATTAGAACCCTGTAGGGCAAATGCAATTTGAGTTCTTTGGTTCAATGAAAAACTGAAAATGAACAAGATAATTGCCAGCTTTAGTTTAATGATTTATGTATACCTGTAATCATACAAAACTGCCAAATATCTGAGTTTGTTTGCATCTGTTTGATTTCATGTAGCTTTGAAGGTATTAGAGTCCAACATGTGCTGGGTAATTAAGAGTCTAATTTCCTTTTTTAGGGTCTAACCTCACTGTACTACACTGTGCTGTATGGTGGAGATCCCTACTGCTGCGAGATATTACTCAACGACCAGGCTGAGATAGCTATCACAGATCACCAGGGTATGCAGGAGATACACCATGTAAGTGTGTATACACAAGAGGGCATGTACAGGGTTGTCACCAGAAAATCATAGGGAGGGGGCAATAGCCCCCAAACCCTTCCCCCCATCAGACTGCCCTCCTCCCCCCATCAGACTACCCCCCTCCCCCACTGACATCAAGTCCCAATTCAATTTAGCCACTGGATGACACTCACTGGGTTACAATGTAAACACACCCATAATAGCTCTTTTCTTGCGTAATAATAGGGGCAACTGTATAAAGATCCAAGATAGAGGTGTACTAATTGCCCTTATTGATAAAGGCATCAAAACTCTGAATTTCTAACGGGACCTGAAACAACCATACGGGCTGATCAAAGCCAGGACCTGGCTAATGAAGAGAAAAATCTACAGTCGATGGCCGAAAATAACGTTAATTTCCTTATGACACAAAAGAACGCAACAGTGCCGTATGACAGAAACTACGATGTAAGACATTTCTAACCTAAAATTTTGCGATCTTTGAGACAAGTCTTACCAGATTTCTTCTTTACGAACCAACAATGTAACAGCGATTTGTTACAACAGTTTGGTTTTTCTTTAAATTTGTATGCGCTTTAAGGATTATGCATGGATAAAAGAACAGCTCGTACAATCTTTAAAGCTTTGTTGTGTTGGAGTTGAAGTATTTTTTTTTGGTAATTCTGTTTGGCAAAGTAGACACTAAAGATAGCCATAGCACATGACTCGTTTTGAGAACCTTGATACACAATGTATCTCAGTTGGTTAAAGGGATTTAATATATAATTTTCGATGAAATACGAGTGTATATTTCTTTCTAAAAATGATTTCTTCACACGTGAAGATATCACTTTTGAAAATATGACTTGCTTTCAAAGATTTCTAGCCTTTTTAGTAAGAGATTGAAACTGGTATTTCATCGATAACTAATTATATATTAAACAGAACATTACATGGCCGCTTGGATATACGTTTTTTTCCCAGCGATTTTGATGTGAACTGACGAACATGTGGGATGGATAAAGTCAAAGCAAATATATACAGAAATAACTAACAAACTGCACAATATACAAATGCACTGTAGACGTAGTTTTCAAGGAAAATATTGCTTGTCATTTCAATCCAGCATTGAGGAAGGGGACTTTACCTGTTTGTAGTCACTAAATACCGTAGAATCCCGAAAGTAACGCCCTCTCATAAATTCTGAAAGTAACTATACTCTTGGACACAACAACGAAACAATCTAAACACAGCATTATACAGTACCAGGACATTACTACCGATGAGGTGACAGGTTTTTAATGTGAGTGTCGATACCTATGTTATTGTTATTCAGAATCCGAGAATTAAAGAATTAAAATGTCGGAAACCAAATCCTTGAAACTGAATCTGTGATTACTTTACTAAATTCGTAGCAATATTTAAAGTTTTTTACTCGAAAGTAGCGAATCCCCGAAAGTAACGACCCCCGCCTTGCTAAGACCAAAAGTAACGACCCCCGCCCCCCTAAGAAAATGTAACGAATCATTGGAGTTGCTAAGACCAAAAGTAACGACCCCCGACCCCCTAAAAAAATGTAACGAATCATTGGAGTTGCTAAGACCAAAAGTAACGAATCATTGGAGTTGCTAAGACCAAAAGTAACGACCCTTCGCTACTTTCGGGATTCTATGGTAACACTGAGTCAGCAGTCAAACATATTCCACACATGCGCAACACCATGACGTAGCCCTGGCATGGCCCTGGTGACAAACTTGTTTTTCTCAATTCAATGCTGATTTTTAGGCCTGCAAGAATGGTCTTGTGCAACATCTAGAACACTTACTGTTTTACCAAGTAAACATTGACGTGACTACAGCTTCAGGAAACACTCCTCTGCATATTACAGCAGTCAGTAACCAAGTAAGTATTACTAGCTAATTAAGCAATATAACACGCTTTTCATGTCTTTGTTCTCTTATATAAACACGCGGGATATGTTGGCAAAACAAAGAATAACTTGAACATCACGAACCACTCGACGAGTGATGTTTAAGCGTTTCTGCGTTCTGTTCAGAGAAGAAAGACATGGAAAGCATGTTTTATTTATTTTGTAAAATAGAGCAGTTTTCAGTAAGTAACTACACAGCCAATCACAGGAGCAAGTGAAAACACAATGAGCCAATCACGAACTGAAGGAATTCACGATTAGTTTTACTTGAACCAATCACGAGGCAAAGTAAACGCGCGCAATCGTCGATACTGTCGCTAAAACAAAACTGCTGATTGCGTGATTGCGTTTAGTTTTAGTTTAGAACTTGATTGGCTGATAATTAAAAAACATTAATCACAGCCAATAGAAACACTAAGCAAACGCAAAACCAAAGCAATAACTTATTATTTTCGACACTCAATTGAAAACCGCTCGAACAACATGCAACAACAAAATTTAAAAGGAGATAACGCACGCTCTGTTTCCATGTCTTTAGCCTCTTATATAAACATGCCTTTTAGCCAATCAGAGCGTTATTTTATATTCGGACAGCTGCTGCTGCTGCTGCTGATTATTATTATTTTATATATAAAAGGGCTTCTCTGAGAATGTTTCGCAAGTTGAATCTCTTATGATATTCAAACTTAGTTTTTCCACAAATATACACAAGGTTACTTGAATTTATAATATAGATACGATAGTACGCGCGCTCTGATTGGCTAAGAAGCCATGTTTTATCAGAGTATATAACATGGTTAGCCGTGTTATATAGTTTTCAACTGGCGGTTTCCTTTCATCGCGCGCGTAAATCTATATTATAAAACAGATAAAGAAGCCTTAAATCCATGTTTTATACTATCATAAAACACTCTGGTCATTTGAGAATACTCTAGAAATGTTGAAAGCACACGCCTTCGGCATGTGCTTTAACATTTCTCTCATGTTCTCAAATGCCCATCGTGTTTTATGATAGTATAAAACATGGCTAAGGCTTCTTTATTTGTTAAATATATGATAATAGTAATCGTAAGAATATAGATAGATAGATAGATAACACTTTATTTAAAGAGGGTACGCAATTGTCATCATCAACATCATCATTTGTATCATCGTCAAAAGAAGAAAATAGAAACATTTCAGTGACGAGAGCACCCTGTCAAAATATTATTATTATTATTATAATTTCATTACCTTGTATCACTGATATCGATATTTTAGTATTGTTTTGTTATTGTTAACGTTATTATAGTTGCTGTTTATCATTAACAATTATTCCCCTCAGTGTCGGTGACTAGTTAACAATTATTCCCCTCAGTGTCGTTGACTAGTTAACAATTATTCCCCTCAGTGTCAGTGACTAGTTAACAATTATACCCCTCAGTGTCAGTGACTAGTTAACAATTATTCTCCTCAGTGTTGGTGACTAGTTAACAATTATTCTCCTCAGTGTCGGTGACTAGTTAACAATTATTCCCCTCAGTGTCGTTGACTAGTTAACAATTATTCCCCTCAGTGTCAGTGACTAGTTAACAATTATACCCCTCAGTGTCAGTGACTAGTTAACAATTATTCTCCTCAGTGTTGGTGACTAGTTAACAATTATTCTCCTCAGTGTCGTTGACTAGTTAACAATTATTCCCCTCAGTGTCAGTGACTAGTTAACAATTATTTCCCTCAGTGTCAGTGACTAGTTAACAATTATTCCCCTCAGTGTTGGTGACTAGTTAACAATTATTCCCCTCAGTGTCGTTGACTAGTTAACAATTATTCCCCTCAGTGTCAGTGACTAGTTAACAATTATTCCCCTCAGTGTCAGTGACTAGTTAACAATTATACCCCTCAGTGTCAGTGACTAGTTAACAATTATTCTCCTCAGTGTTGGTGACTAGTTAACAATTATTCTCCTCAGTGTCGTTGACTAGTTAACAATTATTTCCCTCAGTGTCAGTGACTAGTTAACAATTATTCTCCTCAGTGTTGGTGACTAGTTAACAATTATTCTCCTCAGTGTCGTTGACTAGTTAACAATTATTCCCCTCAGTGTTGGTGACTAGTTAACAATTATTCCCCTCAGTGTCGGTGACTAGTTAACAATTATTCCCCTCAGTGTTGGTGACTAGTTAACAATTATTCCCCTCAGTGTTGGTGACTAGTTAACAATTATTCCCCTCAGTGTCGGTGACTAGTTAACAATTATTCCCCTCAGTGTTGGTGACTAGTTAACAATTATTCCCCTCAGTGTTGGTGACTAGTTAACAATTATTCCCCTCAGTGTCGGTGACTAGTTAACAATTATTCCCCTCAGTGTTGGTGACTAGTTAACAATTATTCCCCTCAGTGTTGGTGACTAGTTAACAATTATTCCCCTCAGTGTTGGTGACTAGTTAACAATTATTTCCCTCAGTGTCAGTGACTAGTTAACAATTATTCTCCTCAGTGTTGGTGACTAGTTAACAATTATTCTCCTCAGTGTCGTTGACTAGTTAACAATTATTCCCCTCAGTGTTGGTGACTAGTTAACAATTATTCCCCTCAGTGTCGGTGACTAGTTAACAATTATTCCCCTCAGTGTTGGTGACTAGTTAACAATTATTCCCCTCAGTGTTGGTGACTAGTTAACAATTATTCCCCTCAGTGTCGGTGACTAGTTAACAATTATTCCCCTCAGTGTTGGTGACTAGTTAACAATTATTCCCCTCAGTGTCGGTGACTAGTTAACAATTATTCCCCTCAGTGTCGGTGACTAGTTAACAATTATTCCCCTCAGTGTTGGTGACTAGTTAACAATTATTCCCCTCAGTGTCGGTGACTAGTTAACAATTATTCCCCTCAGTGTTGGTGACTAGTTAACAATTATTCCCCTCAGTGTTGGTGACTAGTTAACAATTATTCCCCTCAGTGTCGGTGACTAGTTAACAATTATTCCCCTCAGTGTTGGTGACTAGTTAACAATTATTCCCCTCAGTGTTGGTGACTAGTTAACAATTATTCCCCTCAGTGTTGGTGACTAGTTAACAATTATTCCCCTCAGTGTCGGTGACTAGTTAACAATTATTCCCCTCAGTGTTGGTGACTAGTTAACAATTATTCCCCTCAGTGTTGGTGACTAGTTAACAATTATTCCCCTCAGTGTTGGTGACTAGTTAACAATTATTCCCCTCAGTGTTGGTGACTAGTTAACAATTATTCCCCTCAGTGTTGGTGACTAGTTAACAATTATTCACCGAAGTTGAGGTGAATAGTGGTGGATGTTTACCGAGCCGCTTGATATATACCAATTTTATGTTCTGTCAAATGCACAAAAACTCGCGCGAAGTGATACCTGTTTCACTCGGAGGTGAATAGCAAAGGATATCCCATGTTTGAGTATCCAATCAGAGCGTGCGAAAAGCACTATTCACTTGCGAGGTATATACTAATGCAGGATATTCCGAGTTTGAGTAGCCAATCAGCACAAGTGAAAAGCACTATTCACTTGTGTGGTATACAGGGGCGTACCTACAATTACGCAAAGTACGCACTTGCGTACTAGAAATTTTCAGGACTTGGAAGAAAATGGTCATATCATATCAACGGACGCTTGTGGCACTGTTTGTCAAGGAAGACAATGAATAGTGATTGCTTCTGCCGAGGGAGTGAAAAAACAAACATTTTCTGACGATCATGCCTTATCACTCTCCAAAAATCTCGCGCCGATAAGTGAAACGCTAAGAACGGGTCGGACATTGCCTGTGACTGTGCATTGTAGTCGCGAAATCGCCACATTCATGCCAGAAAAAAGTACCAAACTAAGAGGTCTCTAGAACACAGTGAACATGGTGAACGTGATGAGCATTTTAAAGATAATACAGTCATATTTTAGAAACTGGTGACAATTACTGTTAAGCACACTTTACTATAATTACCATGAAATGTTTCTATCAAACACGTTGTGCGTACTGGGAACGCCCCTGGTATACATCTATTTCAAAAACGGTTGTACCAGAAAAACGGAAAGCGACAAGCAACATTCCCAGTCCGACTATAGCTGAAAATCTGGTGAATTACTATGTTTTTGGCAAAAACTTTAAAACGAATTTTAATAGCTCCAGCGAATCGATTTTCGAATTCCACTGTAGTTTATCCGTTTCGCACAGCTGCACAGTTATACCCACAATCCCTTTCGGTCTGGGAATGTCGTTTGCTGTTTGTATTAATTATCGTCGTCATCGCCATTATTTCAACAGTGCAAATCAGTTCAGTGCCATTCGTGTACACTTTATGGCAATTGCTAGTAAGGTTAACTTAATGTCCTCACTATTATGTATGACCCTTACAGGAGGAATGTGCTAGGGTGCTGTTATTTAGAGGAGCGAGGAGGGACATACTGAATTATGCTAACCAGTCTGCCTACGAGGTAAGCTGTCAATCAAAGAATGGATGGCAAGTTTCTGTAAAAGCTAGTGTAGGTCTAGGATGGCGGGAAGTTAAACCAGTGCTCGACCTTAACTTTTTTAATAACTGGTCCTGGGACTAGTAGAGCTGAAAATGTACTAGTCCACAGAAAATTCATGGTAGTCCTGACTCCAACATGCCAATATTTGCTGATCTCTGAGCCTTTCATGATACACGCACGAGTGAACAAGTCAAAACAAAGATGGCGGCGATAGTGCCCAGTCCTCGCCTCAGCCTTGTTCAGTCTTCTCGGCCTTTTCGCGATTGTTTTTGGAACGTTTGCGAAGAAACGCGTTCAAACAACAATCACAGGACAACATGTTTTTGTTTTTTTATCTTTTATTAAACATTACAAATTATAGAATAGTTACTAGTCCTGTGACTAGTGGCTCTATTTTTTTACTAGTCCAGAAGCATTTCTTACTAGTCCAGGACTAGTGGACTACCGCTAAGGTCGAGCACTGTAAACACTGTTATAATAAACTAAGGACCTTTGGATTGACCATTTTCCGGAATAACAACACACAGAATACTACAAATCACTTAGATTGTGATTGTTTGAGCCAAGTCCCAAACGTAGACGCAGTGCAGTAATTGTGAGATGGAGCAGATTTCGTATGAGTTGGACAAACCACGGCATGCACACCGTGGCAAAACGTCACGCGCATGCGTATTTGCTATTTCTTGTCGGCGCGCGGCCGCCCCCAGTTTCCCGCGAAAACTGAAATGAAACAACAGGCACATACCGTGATTTTAAAATTTCTGCTTAAAAGTATCCATTTGTGAACTGTTTTGTCAAAAAAATAAGAAAACTACTTAAAAGATAAGCATGGTAACCGTGCTGTAGTTTGTCCCACTCATACGAAATCTGCTCTAAGAACAAGCGCCATTGATTATCATCAAGACATTACTGCTTCTGCGTCAGTTGCTTGTGCTTATGCTTTTGTCGCTAGCGTGAACCAGGCTTTAACCACAGGAATAATACATGTATCCTGAATATCGTATATGTTCGCAAGCGTTTGTTGCTTTCAGTGCAAAATGTGCCTGGACCAGTGATTTCTAGAGGTTGTTCCATCTATTCATATTCTGGAATACGGTCAATAGAACGCGCCCTAATCGTATCCTGATTGTCATATGTCAGCAAGTGTTTGTAGCTTACAGTGCAAAATGTACCTGAACCAGTGATATCAGAGACTATTCCATAAATTTTTATTCTGTAATTCGGTGACTCAAACGCATCCTAAGAGTTGTTTATGTACGTTAAAGTTCCTATGAAGTGAAAAAACCGACCCCGTGGTTATTTTATTGTATTAAATTTTAGTTTTTCCTTGTCATTTTGTGCAATTAAAAATCAATTTGGAGAGCGCGAACATTATTTTTTTTCGTGTTGAAGTCAGGCATAATTACGAAAATCATCTTATGACATTCGCGACGACAAGTTGTTTGCATTTCAATATTCGTCTCCGTAAATACTACAAAATACTGCGTTTTGTGTGTTTAATTTTCATTTTAAATGCTTACTTGAGGGGAATTACCGTCGGTCATATTGTTCTTATAGAAGCCTTGCCGTCGGCCATATTTTTACTTTTGTTAATATCAATGTGCAAACCACTTGACGTCGTACGTGTGATTAGCATATCTTTAACGGCGTATAAATTGTCGCATGGTATTCGCAATAGGACATTTTCATTACGGCGTCATTTTACTACAACTACCAGAATCCTTTTTCAAATTCTCTTTCTCATTCAAATTTATTAACTCCTTTGAGAATTCCAAGACAATGGTCCAAATTAGAGGAACAAAAGGATTCGCGCAAAGAGTTCTGGTAGTTGTAGTGTGTGACGTCATCATGCAAATGTATTTCAACAAGAACAAAATAATGTTCGCGCTCTCCAAATTGATTTTTAATTGCCCAAAATGACTAAGGATTACTAAAATGCAATACAATAAAACAAAAACGGGGTCGGGTTTTCACGTCATAGGCACTTTAACCGCCGATGGAAGTGAGTTCCATCTGACGTTACGAGCGTTAGCTCTACGTCGGAGCCAAGAAGGACGTCAAACACCCGAGAATATGAAAAATAACCGTTCTTGTTGGGCCTCCGCACGATGGTCTTATGGCGAACTTTGCTGGGGAAAAAACCTCGTCAACTATCTGCTAGACTGATAGCAATTCCCTTCTATTCCGGTAATTTCTATATAAGCATGGCTAACATGGCATAACAACGCTCTAAACCAAGTCATGTTAAACTATTTTTGCCTTGTTGAACTATGTTATACCATGTTTAGCCATGCGTATATTGAAATTAGTAGAACAGAAGGGACATGCTAGCAGTCGCTTGCATTTAAGCGTGAACACGCGAGGTGAAAACATGTTCTAACTGTATCAAACATAACCTGATTCGTCATCAAACTTTCGAAGTTTGAAGGTGAGGATATTTACGATAAACACAGTAAACAAATACAGCCGTAACTCCAAACCAGATGTGCCTTTATTTCGGGACTTCAGAAATCAAGTGGTAGAGCCGGTTGGAGAATTAACGTTACGGGAAGAGAATAAGTTGGTATTTTGAGCGCGAAAGTTCGTCAGCACGCCTTCAAACTTCGAAAGGTTGATGACGAATCAGGTTACGTTTGATACCCAATTAGAACATGTTTTAGCCTCACGTGTTCACGCTTAGATGCAAACGATATCTACCGATTAGAAGCCTCGAGCTCGCAGACTAATTGTTAAATAGACCTTCATCTTGCAGCGGCCATGTTCGTTAGAGACGAAATATTTTGCCCGTCCATTCTCTTACTGAGCAGTTTCAGAACGAGTTTAGACGCGCAAAGACTGGGTCTCATGCTTAAGTTTCTCTGGCTTGCTTTCAGGTTGCAGCGGTTGCTGGGAACAAAGACCTCGCAGAATTCATCAAAACCTTTAGTGATGGCCAGATAGGTATGACCAGAAACGTTATTTTTATTGTCTTGTGCGCGTTCCAAGATATAAATGCTTTAATAGCGCTGCGCACAGATGACGTCACAAAATTTAGACCCCCCGCCACACTCGGACAAACAAACCACTTTTCGTGTTAGAACTTACAAGATTGACCAGCACTTCAGTTCGTCCTCTGACAATTCTACTAGACATGACGGCTTTCCTGTATTATATTTTGAAAGAGAGTCCGATTATTATACTGTCGAACAGCTTAGACGTTGGCTAAAATACAGAGGATTGAAACAAAGCGATAAATGGCCATCTTATCAGCGAGTTCCACCGACAATTTTGAAAGGGATGCAAATTTGAAGCGAAATACAGTGTTTGTATGGAATCCGATGCCAAATAATTTCCGTAAAATCGAATTTCCGAAATATTCACCGACTACAAACTTAAGATACCAGGTAAAAGATTAACTTATCAAAATGTGAGGGATGTAGCTGTGCCGAAAAGCGTGCAATCGTGCCTTCAGTTTTCCATGCATTTGTCTTAGGGGCCGTCGACATATTCGAAATGCCCCGCTTAACGCACAACGGACGTTTAGGGGGGGAGGGGGTAAGGGCATGGACGTTAGTGTGGGGCATTTAGAACAAACATTTTTTCATCAATAGACGTACACTTTTTTATCAAATGTTTCTAGTCAGCTAGTTCTACATTAGAGCGCAATTTCTGTTGAATTTCCCGGAAATTTCAACAAGGTCTTTTGATTAGAATTATCATGAAATACCTCAAACCTCCAGGTAAGTGAAACTCAGTTTTATAGTCGTGTCCGAATGAGTATTTTAGTCAAGATCCGAAATGAGCTCGTACGGGAATTTGAGGTACTGACTGACTGTACAGTTGCAGCTATTAAAGCTTTAACCTTGTTTTATACTTTGTTTAGAAGTGAACTGCCGTGTATTTCATTACTGTTTTTCCTGACCTAAAAAAAGCATAAAACAATGGGTGGACGTTATGGGGGAGGGGGGGGGGGGGGGGGGGTCTGACCTTAACGTCCGTTGTGCGTTAAGCGGGGCATTTCGAATATGTCGACGGCCCCTTATAACAACGACTGAACGAGTCAAAGTCCGCGGGAAATTACAGACAAATGTAAGGAAAACTTAAAACACGATTGCACACTTCCCAGCACAGCTACATCCCACACATTTTGATCAGTTAATCTTTTACCTGGTATCTTAAGTTTGTAGACGGTGAATATTTCAGAAATTCGATTTTACGGAAATTATTTGGCATCGGATAACCCATACAAACACTGTATTCGCGCCATGTTTGCAACTGGCCTATTCGTTGCCGCAAACCACGTTTAATATAGTCAAGCTAACTGAATCCAAAACTCATATTTTCCCATAAAATATCGCTGAAGACTTCATCTAAACGTTGAAAAGTCAGGTTTATCCGTAAGATGGCGAATGAGAAATGTAGCCGTGTGCACAATCACCAGCGAATGGGGATACATTATGCAGCCAATAGGTAAATTAATTTGGAAATTCTTTAAAATTCATTGGAGACCAAAGCTAATGCCATGGCTGGAAAATTAACAACTTTGCAAAGTTTTGAGCAGATATTTTAGATTCAGACTGTACAGACAAAGTTACGAGCTAACAATTTATGGTTCGACAAATTTTACAGACAAATCACTCGCCAGTGCCCACCACATACATTTCTCTGTATTTTTGTTTGCAAATTTATATTTAAACTTTGTAAGAAAAAAGATAGCACCTTAAAATTCGGCTGTCTTGCTTATTTTGGTGTGCTCTTTCAAGCCATTATATTATTTTTTTGCATTTGTCGAGTTTTCAAATTACCTACAAGATACCTATTCTCCACGATAACTCCGAAAGCAATTTTAAAACTTCATTTGCGTTCATAAAATAAAACAAAGCATTGTAGATGTACATGAGTCTTCGCTTCAAAAACGTCTTCGCTTTAAAAATTAGAATCCATAAATTCAAGTAAACTATGGTTGAACTGTAGTTCCTTCTCGCTTTGTTTACTGGCGGGGTGTGGGAGTTTAACAGTAATTTGTAGTTCAGACAAACTCCCGCTTGCGTTTCATTGTACTTGTCTCGTGGTCTTCTGAACAAACATTTATCCAGAGCTGACATTTCTCACTGCATTCCCTGTGAAGGTTTTGGAACGGAAAAGCTCCATCGAAAATTAAAAGGCCAAGAAAACCTCTATAATTATATACTTCTCTAAGCGAGAGATATCTTTGACTTTGAGCGATTTATGAAGGTTTTTTCACATCTAGAGTCACTCTCTTTGCGCGTCGGAGATAATCTATTTATAGATACCGTGCGGTTCCCTATTAAATGGTGTGTCTGTTTGGTCAAATCCGTGTGTGTTTCAAAAGGGGAGGACTAGATTTGCATGCACATCATTTCAGTAGAACGTTTTGCGAAACCATACCATTCTCGTTCCCAGTGCCGCCTCGACTAACTGAAAATAAAATAATGTCGGGGTTGCGCTGTGGTTAAGCGCTTCGCCTCTCACCTCTGTGGCCCAGGTTCGATCCCCGGCCCGCGGCGCCATTTGTGAGTAGAGTTTGTTTGTATCTCGCCCTTGCTCCGAGGGTTTTTCTCCGGGTTTTCCGGTTTTTCTCCCTCCACAAAAACCAACCTAAATTCCAATACGATCTGTGGATTAGCCGGGTCCTGACTTGATCAGCCCCTCAGTATGGTTGTTTCAGGACCCGCTAGAAATTCAGAAACACAAAAATGAAATGATAAGTAAACCTGATATAGATTAATACAACAAATGTTTTTTAAACTTGCATTGCTGGATTCCGAATCCATTCTTGGATAGTTGTCGTCCGCGGATGCAAACTATCAGGCGTTATAGTTCACCACAAATTTTTGGCGCGCGCTCATTGGTCAAAAGCGATCACGTGACGTGATAGTTGTCATCCGCGGAGGCAAACTAACGAAAGACAATTTTGTGTTGAACAATAACGCAAATAGACTGTGTCTGTCTCGGACCTATCGAATGATAGTTTCCCTTGGAAATTTGATGTTCTTAAAACTAGCATATAAGCCCTCGAACTTCGTTCTCGGGCTTATATTTGTTTTAAGAACATCAAATTTCCGCGGGCAACTCTCAGCCGATAGTTCCTCGACGGACACAGTCTATTTGTATATTATAGTTCACCACAAAATTTTGGCGCCCGCTCATTGGCTAAAAGCGATCACGTGACGTGATAGTTGTCGTCCGCGGAGGCAAACTATCAGGTGTTATAGTTCACCACAAAATTTTGGCGCGCGCTCATTGGCTGAAAGCGATCACGTGACGTGATAGTTGCCGTCCGCGGATGCAAACTATCAGGCGCTATAGTTCACCACAAAATTTTGGCGCCCGCTCATTGGCTAAAAGCGATCACGTGACGTGATAGTTGTCGTCCGCGGAGGCAAACTATCAGGTGTTATAGTTCACCACAAATTTTTGGCGCGCGCTCATTGGCTGAAAGCGATCACGTGACGTGATAGTTGCCGTCCGCGGATGCAAACTATCAGGCGCTATAGTTCACCACAAAATTTTGGCGCGCGCTCATTGGCCAAAAGCGATCACGTCAGTTGTCGTCCGCGGAGGCAAACTATCAGGCGATAGTGCCCGCTGAGAGCGGAATACAATTGTGTGATGAACAATAACGACAAATAGACTGTGTTTGTCTCGGAACTATCGGCTGATAGTTTCCCTTGGAAATCTGATGTTCTTAAAACAAATATAAGCCCGAGAACGAAGTTATCAGCTAATAGTTTCTCGACGGACACAGTCTATTCGTATAATAGTGCCCGCTGAGCAGGAAATACAATTTTGTGTCGAACAATAACGCAAATAGTCTGTCTGTCTCGGAGCTATCGGCTGATAGTTTCCCTCGAAAATCTGATGTTCTCATTCTCGGGCTCATATTCGTTTTAAGAACATCAAATTTCCGCTGTTTACCTTGGATGTAGGAAGAATAAAATCCTCGTAAACCTCGCCATACACTGTGTAAAACTACAATCTGCGAATCACGGCAGCGTGGCCGACAGTGTTGTGTTTTCGGCAATTTATTTTGATCGATTCCCATCGGATGTCACACAATACAGCTGTCAATTGACCTATATCATTATGATGTCAAATCAAACCAATCTATCGCTTAAACGCCAAGGATCACGGTCGCGGGAGGGGGACAAAACAGCAACAACACAAAGGAAATCGCTGTCAAATGCATTTTGTAGAACGTAGAATAGCGGTAACAACCACCAAATACGGTAAATATTGTGGGATAAACATTGATACAGCTGATATCTGGAAACCAGACAATTCGAAGTTAAATTTTCCTCAGCAGAGCAGATTTAGTTCAAAATTCTATTGTTCAAGTCGATTCTGTCCCCCTTATAAACAAGCCATGACGTCATAATGATATAGGGTAATTCAATGTCTGGAGACTGTGACATGCGCAGTACCGTGACACAGCGCCTTTAAGATAAATTTAGAGCAACGTAAAATCGCTTCACTGTAACCGAAATTAAGTTTGTAGAATAAGCTTTTGTAATCCACTTTAATATTTTCCATTCTCTATCGAAAAAGTTTGAAAAGCAAATCAGGACATTCACTCTCTCAGGGTGTTATTTTTGTAGTTTTGTTTGAAAGAAACTTGAAGGTACAATTCGATTGACATAGCCGCTTAATAAAAAACATTCTGACTTTTTGTTCTCCTTTAGTTAAAATCACCGCCAAGCCAACGTATAGTACCCGCCGACGAAAACCCGTCTCGAAGCCGAGAGCAAGTTCGTTGTTTGTTCGGGCGTCTTCGGATACTCATCTGTCCACTCGGAGTGACTCGCTACCACCGTCGCCGGTCTCGTCAACCAATAGCATTCCGTGCAGCACACCCGACACGATGTCCCTAGACGAAAATATTGGCGGCATCGGAGGGGACGAAAGGATGAGAAGAAGCCTTTCGATTGGATCGACGACTTCGGATTCTTCGTACTGCTCCGAGTCGGAGTCTGTGGAACTTTCGCCGAACGAGCATCGATCGCGTGCTAAGGAGAGTTCTCGGAGCCACGGCACGCATGCGCATGGAGGGCAATTTGCGCCACCAGTGAAGGTTGTGTCGGGAGGGGCAACTATTAGAAAACGGCTGTACGCCAATGCACCTGGAAAAAGGTACATTGCGGTAAAAGATTATTGGCCGTCCATGGCTGGAGAGCTGGCACTAAAGAGAGGAGACATTGTAGAAGGTATGTTAGTTCCCTCGGATACTGAGGGGGGGGGGGGGGTAGGGTCAATCTAGTACCCAGACCCCATTTGTTTCTTACTGCGCATGCTCGACGAAAAAATAGGGCTCTGGAAGAATCCGATTTTTGTGTATTCTGATTGGCTGTTCTGAACAATGCAATTTCACCGGAAGTCAAACATATAGCATTTCTGGGGGTTTGATTTATTTGGACAAAGGCATTGGAAATTAGGGCCGGGTTATCTAAACGCTAAAAACCGTTGGATTTTACCTAAATGGTGCCGCTAAAAATCTTCAGGGATTCTTAGATATTTGCTTGTATCTACTCGGGAGTTCATATCACTTCATCGCCAACACACATCGCACACAGTACATGAATTCTCAGAATTCGAAAATCGAACTCAACTGGATATAGCCGAGGGATTTACCGTAACAGATAGGTAATACTATACATTCCCATATTAACAACAATGTTTGTAAGTGCTCTATAGGCAGAAGTGGCGTTTTCCGATTTCGTAAACTTGTGAACAGGCGCTGATCGCTTAAATATAAGCGTTTGTATGGGAAATGTAACGAACTGCAGCTTTCAATTCAAGGAGCTATAAAAATACGAGAGAATCGTAAGTAAAAATGCCTTAACATGCTTCTACCGTGTATTCAGTTGCTGTTTGTGTGGTCATCGGCTGGCTCAGGTAAGGCGATATCAGCGAGTTTTCGATCCCCATGAATCATCTTGTGTACTCAGGAATCTGTGATGTCGCACGATAAAGAAACACGAGCCAAATGCATGAAAATAAAGCCTTAAAATCCAAACTAAAAACGGCAGAAGATGAAAGAGAATCCCCAAGGCTTGTCCTGACACTAGCAAGCAAAATATCACTATCAAGATACCGGGTGAACGTCCAAATACAAACCAAAACCTAGGCCTGAGGCGCTGAGCGATAATCGAACCCAAAGAAACGACTTCTCAGGGTGACGTAATGATAAGCATGCGCAGAGTCAACGGAAGTCCGTGATTCGCGGACTTCCGGAATCGGATTCTTCCAGAGCCCTATTTTTTCGTCGAGCATGCGCAGTAAGAAACAAATGGGTTCTGTGTACGAGATTGGGGTAGGGTGGGGTACTTTATGGGACTCAGTTTTATGCATTTTCAGCGAAACCGTAATTTAAAAAAATAAAACCGTCCTCTGTTTATATGAAAACATTTCCTTAGACACTTACACGAACGTAAATAGTGATTTCTTTGAAGGGACGGAATTTAATTGTCCACTGAAGACGGCAGAGCAAAACTTAACAACACTGAAAAGCGTTTTTTTAATCGTATTTTTCATTCATTCATGCATAAAAACACCTTCCTAACAGTCAGTTTTGATAAATAACCATAATCTTGAAGTTTGGTTGTTCTCATTTATTTAAACATGTTTGTGTTTCTGATTAGTTGCGTTTAGCCTCGTTCCAAGGTTTCTTCTCAGTCGTCTCATTATGCAAAGCGTCACTTGTTCCCAAATGGCGGACTTTCTTAAGCCTGAGTAGGAAGCCTTCCAAAACCTTTGGGGTTAACTCTTACAAATTGGTATTTCTGAGTCGGTTTATGTTTCTGACCTTCGTTGAGTTCATACGTCAGCTTTTTGGGCTTGTAATCTTCACACGCACAGTAGTAGCAGTGACGTCACCATATCGAGCCATTTGACGAGAATTCTTTGCGAGCATAACGCAGTCCCTTACGAGCTTCAAATCACTACCCTGTGTCACCCTTTACTTTCTTTTCTTTTTGTTTCAGTAAGATCGCTGAGATAAATTTTACTAAACTTTACTCGTTACAAAAATCATCTGAATCGCTAGCTTGGCTTCTTGCTGGTGATCCGATCCTGGAGAACGAAGCAATTATAACAGACCAGACTTACCTATCAATCATTCGATCACGCCTATAGTGGGATACTAAGTATTTTCTGGAGGTATCTCATAGCATACACAATAATATTTAACAATTATTTCCCGAAGTGGAGGTGACAAGATGCAGATATTTACCGAGCCGCGAATATTAGTATTTATAACCTATCAAATATTGGCGCGTGATTCGTTGAATGCGTCACGTGACGCGATATTTTCATCTCCGCGAGCGGGAAATATCGGCGAATACGCCACCTGTGAGCGTATAAGCGCGCGTCAAAGAAAATATTTGAAGGATGATGAAAACAATAACCTACATTGTGGCGTCGAACTATGCCATGATATTTGTACATTATCTGAACCTCGAAGCTCACAGTTTCCCCGGCTCGTGCTTCGCTCTCGGAATCAGTTCTCTTCTCGGGAGAGATGATGTCCGCGGACGAAATAGCAGGACATATTTCGACGCCACAAATTGTATTTATACCGCACAAGTCAAATTGACAGTCTCGATTGAGTTCAAATAGTCCATTTACAAGTGAATACTTCGCGTGCGCCATTTTGTCTCCAAGCCGGGAGATGAATAGTGCAGGATATTCCGAGTTTGAGTAGCCAATCAGAGCGCACGAAAAGCACTATTCACTTGTGTATACACTAATGTAATATAACCGCGATGAGCACTGTTGTATGATTGCTGCCGCAACGAGCGAGCCAGTGAAGCGAGCGAGCAAGGCAGCAGTTCTATACAATTACATTCTCAATTACAGTTGATTTCCGGTGTTTAAACTTCACCGGGGAGAACATCAGTTTGTTGTGCCGGGACAACTTTTGAGATACACACCACAGCTTAAACTACTTAAACAGGATTCAGTCGCATGATAGCCCCAAAACTACAAAATATATTCATCTAACACCTTGGCATTTTTGTCACCCAGTAATATATTTTTCCTGACAAAGTGCTAAGTACACACTAGGTTCTCTTCTAATACACTTCCTTAACTGAGCGGAGCAGCATTCACTACCCGTTAGGTATACTAGTTATAAATAATAGCATGGCGTGAGGGAAGTTAGTGGTGAAATTTCCCCTAGAGCCGAGGGAGGATTTGCGGCGGATGTACTTTTACAAATTCTTCCGAGGCTCATCTGATACCTCTAGCTGATCTGACTGCCGAATCATGTTGATATACCTCAGATGTGAGTAAAATCTATCCAGTCAGGAGTTCTGAATTGGTTTGACTTGAGCCGGTGTCCTAGCGGTGACCCCGCTAGTGGATATGTACCCCCCGGTCCATATCCACTAGCGGATATGGACCCCTCTCGCGGATTTGGACCCCCCTAATCTACGGATCTCAGTGAAACAAGAAATCCAGCAAAGACTAAAAGAAGGAGCACGAGCAGCTGAGAATATATCAGAAAGTTGCGTGTTAAAGAAAACTAAGACCCGTTTCAAACATGCCGTGCCAGCACTGAACTTAATTCGAGTTTTGGCTCCTGAACGGGCCTAACTGTTGAATGCAGTTTTAAGTAATAGATAAAGAATGAAATGTCGCTGCATTACCGCAGTTTTCGCGTATAGGCGGGCCAAGGCATGCTTTTCATGTCGTTTAGCGAACTTTTATTTTTTGCTTTGGTTAGCAACTTGTTTTTGCCGTTCTATGCCCGAGAGCTTGGCGACATGACTCGAACATGATCCAGTGTGAATTGAGCGAAGAATCAGTGGTTGCACACGAGGTGCGAAGGACTACAGATGAATGCAGTAGGCGAGTGGCTCTGCAGTGTCGACCACCTTACTTCATGCGCCGTAGAAAGTAGCATATCATTGTAAGGCTAGCGATTTTGACTTTCTTTTCTCGGTTAGTTCTGAAACCTATAACATACTATAATAATTGTAAATTGAGATGGAAATCCCTATATTAATTAAAGAATGTTAGCAGAGACAAAGCTGCGTCAGTATCATACTATCCAAAATGCCATAAATAAAGATGTGTTGAACGCGAACAAAGAGTCTTGCAAAAAGGAAGGCATTCAAAGTTTCATTTTAAAAAACTTGTTGGAAACAATTAAAATAATGTTTTTGTAGGAGGTTAGTAGATATAGTAGATATGGACTGGGGGGGTCCAAATCCGCTGTGACACCGGCGTTCTTTCCAAGCATAGCAACAATAAGTAACAGAGCCGGGTGATTTCCACGTTTACAGCCGGAGTTGACAAAACTGAAACAAAATGCTTTGAATAACAACACGACAAAAAGCACAAATGCGTGGATGAAAATTGTTAAAAAGCGGTAAACATGTCTTTCTCGTGCAATTTGGGATTGATTTGAACTCGTGAGATGTTTCAAAGAGCTCAAATTGTATTCACCCTACGGGCTCATGCAGTTTTGATACTCTGAAAAACTCTAGCCTACTTACAGGCTCTCGGTTTTTTTCGGAAATGGTCGGGTGGGCTTCGCTCGGCTCCGGATCTCGCTCGGCCCACAGGTAACCCAAACCCGACCCAAAAACTAACATTTCCGGAAAAAAACGAGCGCCTGAAAAACTCTCGATCAAATTAATCCGAATTGCACTCGAACCCAACTTTACATATGATCAGTCGAACACTTGTCTACGTAATAATGGGTACCATTGTGAGGTTTTCACGAACTACAGTTTGTTTTACTACTGCCATAATGATGTGTTAAATATTTTCTTTAATATGAGCTACTTTTAATATTTAATGATGTGCTATTCATAGTTCAAGTGTTATATTATTTAAAGTGCCTATGAACAATAAATGTTTATTTTAGATATCAATTCTAAATCAAGTGAATAGTAGAATGGTAAAATATATTTTGCTTTGAATGCTGTGCCGCTGAGTTAAGGAGGTTTTAATATCCAAAATGCTAATTACTCAGCGGCCAGCATTCAAAGCAATATATATTGTACCATTGTACTATTCACTTGATGTAGAATTGATATCTAAAATAAAAAAAATAAGGTTCACTTTAATCAAAACAGAGTTGTCAGTAACCGGCACGCGGATTTGCGGATTCCCCTTCATTTAATGAAATTTAAACTCATTCGTGTAACCGCCTGTAAAACACTCTGCAGCCTCTTGTTTTAATTTGCTGACAGTGCTCCGACTGGTGTACTTTTAGACTTTCGATATTTTGTGTCAGCTTAGTGGGTAGGGGTTATGTAACTGCTGCAGCCACTTTGAAAAGCACTTATGCGATATACCTTCATATTATAAATATTATTTCAAACGCTGTTTGGTTTAACCGAAATAGTTTTCATACCCGCGTCACCCAGGATTATATCTCGCACCTGTCTATCTCACCTCCCTCGCGTTCTCCTTCTCTGTCTGTTCTTTGTTTTGACCAAAACCTGGTTATTTGGACTTCTGTCAAAACAGATTTTGAAGGACTAGCATATCGAATGACTTACTTGGCCAGACTACAACCCCGCCTCGATAATAATTTATAACAGAACTTCGATTAAGTGTTTGACTTTGTATAATTTGTTTAGCATGTCAAGCGAGTTTAATATTCGTAGAACTTTCTGGTCCACTCTTTGCGACTTTTTGGGATAAAACAGGCTATTAAGCTGTTTGTAAAGTTCTTCGGTGTGATTTACAGGCTTTTAGGAGGGTCCTGAAGGGGGGTCCTAAATCCCAGTTCCCAGCCCAATTTTGGTCCAAATCCCAGTCATCAAAGTGGGCTAATTCGAGTATTTGTGTCATCAAAGTGGGCTAATTCGAGTATTTGTGTGAAATTATAGAGTCAGAGACTAGCAAGTCTCACAAAGAAGAGAAATCCCATTCCCATTTTCCAAAGTGTTTGTCCCATTCCCAGTGGTAAAATCCCAGTCCCAGTGCACGAATCCCATTTTCCCGGCCCAAAAAGAGGCAAATCCCAGCTCCCATTTTACCCTTCAGGACCCTCTTTTAGAAACCTTGGACTCCGTTTATTGTGTGATCTAGAATGTGAGGAGTTTGACCCAACTGCGAACGCAAACGGTATAGTTTCGTTCATTGACGTCCCACATCTTCAAGTGTTATTGCCTCAATCACCTCATGGAGACCATGTAAATTATTTCTGAACTTGTCAAAACGACCTGGCTGTTGTACGCGTGCGTGCAAACCTCCCTGCTCGCTCGACTGGAAAGGAATATTTCCTCCGCTTGTCCCAAGTTTGGTCATCCATTACTACATCACGTAAACTCAGTATCAACATGGATACCTAATGCCAAAACTTTTGCTGCCTGCCGTGCTACGCGGGCAGTTCGGCTTTCAATGGAAAAGGAGCCTTCGACTGGGAACTTGTTCGGAGGGAGTTTAGACACAGGTTTAACTGGGAGAGAGCCGCCGGCGTCCGTTCGCAAACGCTCTGCAAGTTTTCGAGAGAGAAAGAAATGGCGCCGGTCACAGTGTCAAAGCCTGCGTATCGACCCTCCGGTCACGACAGGCGAGTTCTCCTGGGATAGGAAGGATTTGTACTCTTCTCACGATGATTCCTGGGAGAAGGATGGTTAGTTTATTGATTTTGTGCATTATAAATAATAGGAAAATGTAGTAGGTAATTACTAATATCTTCATGAGAGCCGTTCCAAAGTATTTCTATTCTAATGTTATTTCAATGACTGTTTGTTTTAAAGTTGAATCGCGTAGACGCAAATTACTTGACCAAATCACATTGTTGTCCATAGAAATTTACTACGGTAGTTGTTATATTTTTGAGTGGTTATGGGGAAATTGTACGGCCAAGGGAGTTGTAGCTGAAGCATTCACAACCGGCCAGCATTTAAACAAACTCTGAAAAGAAAGTTCTCGTGACAAATATTTGCAAACCCCCAAGGCTAAGAGTCGGTAATTATTCCTGAAGAAAATAATCGAACGGGTTGCTGTGTAAACAGTGGGGTCAAAATATGTTGCATTGTGTATTCGACAGAGTTGGAGAGCTAGTTTAAATTTACAAACATCTTTGACACAGATATGACTACATGACAACTCCAACGTGAGTTAATAAAAGAAGGTTCTACAACTTCCTATTTTGTAAACTCTCAATATACAATTTAAAGGTCGAACAGCTGTAATTTCGTTCAAATCGGGACAGTGTCCGGCTCTTGAATTGAACGAACGGTTGAAAATGATTATTTAATTGTCCATTCGTGGTCTTCTTTTGTGGTTTTGCAATCACACTCGTAACCCTTTGCTCCAGGGTCGAGTAGTATTTCATTTTGTGGCTCATTCAGAACGCTTTTCAAAACGTTTAATAACCACGGACAGGAACTTTCGTATAACGGCAAACTTCGAAAAGAAATTGAACCGACCACAAAAACCCAAACGACTTTATAGTAACTAATGAATGAAGTTAGGATGAAATTTGATACGGTCTTCCTTGATCCCCTTAGTTTACTGTAACTTCCAAGTTAAAACTTCGTATAAGTGCCTGTTTAAACACCTAACACGTTTTAAGCTTACTAACGCCATCTAAAAGCAACAATCAATAATGCTCGCAAGTGCAACAGAGGTGACGGTCAAGCGAAAATTCTAGTCTGATTATTTTACAGTTGTGGTATTATAATTAGCTTTGCGCTCTGTTCCGTGACCGAAGCTGTTCCAAATATAAACATATCCGGCTTTCGTGTGTCCGTTTGCATACTAACCAGTCAAAACAAACACGAGTATTAAATAATAGTCGCTCGAGGCCTTATAATAATTTTGGTCTTAGTGTTTTATAGACGATTGCGGGTTTGTTTTTTCTAGCTTGAATGGCACTCAATTCCAAGGACATTGTCAAATATAAAAATAAAATATTTGAAAGATAGAACCAGGCAATGGATGAGCTCAATGGGTGGGCGCGCGCGCTACTGTTTCTATTATATTTTAGTTTTGCGTGACGTTTTTTGAAGTTCGTGTTTTTTCGATCAGAACGGGAACCCAGCAACCGAATCTATACAGGAAGGTAACTGCCTACTTAGACATATTGGTGTGTAGTGAGTCGCAAAGGGGTACATTTACGTTCGGTCCTGGAATTGTACACACCCATTCGGTTTGCCTGTCATACTACAGAGGAACGAACCAGAGGAGACGGCTGAAATTCAGGCTACTGTCATACATGTTTAGGTCAGGTGTTTCGATGTCACGGGCGTTTGTATGGAGAGTCTTATCACTATTCTGTCAGAAGTGATAGAGGCGCGCCGAGTGAATCTGATAGAATCTGAAATAGCAGGAGTCGCACTAGTAGTAGGTTTAATCAAAAAACCGCCACGAAAGAGTTGTTATCGTCGACTTTCTATCTGAAAGAAAGTTGATACCATAGAACAATGAACAACAAACATTGAACAAGAATGTTTGCAATAAATCCTAAAGTAAGTTCCTAGAATAATATACATGAAACGTATTTTGTTTCACGAGTTTTTTTGCAATCGGCCATTGGAATCGCTCTCAAGCTCGCCGGCCACGTGAACTATAAGCTTAGCCAAGGGGCACGAGAGATCGTTTGCTAAGCTGATAACTCTCGTGTGGGGCGAATTTCGACGAGTTTTTCGCCTAAATTGACCGTGATAAAATATCTATTGTGTTTGACAGTTTTAGTCTCTTGAGGCGAGAAACTTACCGTGTGCGCTGAAGGAGATAACAGCTCTTAAGTGATTTAAAAATGGCCACGTCCAGCGAAGTAATAAGGTAGTTGGCTAAGGGGATAGCTTAGTGAAATTCACCGTGTGCGGTAAAACGGCGCTTGAGCTAACAGCTTAGCAAACGACCTCTCGTGTCCGTTGACTAAGCTGATAGCTCTCGTGTGCGCCGGGCTTAAGCAACCGAACAATGCAAGCGCAAGAAAATACAAAAATATGTGCTGGTGAATTCTGCATATCATCGCGCACTGGCACTGAACGGCTTCAAAACGATACTTCAAAAACAATAATTTTCCGAATTGTAGATGAAAAGCGAAGAATTACTTCATAGCTACGTTGTGCGTCATGACATCCGCAGTTCAAATACGGAGCGAAAATTTGGGTCCCATAATGTTAGGCCGGTTGCGTGTGAATAACTGTGAGCCAAGGGGCCATTGTTTCCGAGCTGCTCGAGTCGTTCCACTTAGGCTGTAGGTTGAGCAACCCAGAGTCTCATCTTATGAACGGAGATGTCCCGTATTGTCTTTCTAAGGATTTTCACTGTAGGGTCTTTATAAAGATTCACGGTGAAGCCCTTAGTTTTATAAGGATTGACTAGGAGTGTCTTTATACGACTTTTCACTGTACGAGTGTGGGCCTACATAAAATAAAAACGCTGCTTTAGAAAGATCGACAATCGATTGGAAGTGGAAAATAGCATTTAGATACAGGTTTTGTTAACAACACTACCGATCTCGTATAAGTGCCTTTTAAAAAGAAATGAAGTCAGATTTTTTTTTGCCACCGAGTAAAACCACCCATTGGCGCATATCTCGATGTAAAATTAGGTGTATATTTAAAAACATTGTAAATTTAATTGTGTTTGCGTGACTGAATAATTTGTTACATATATTTGCATACGCACGCATTGATATCGCAAGGTTTATGCAAATATGTAACAAATTGTTCAGTCAGGCAAGGTCAAATATATTTAAAAAAAATAAAAAAAAATTGGCCTAACCGTGATTCTTAGCGGCCTTTTATTTGTTTTGTTTTGGCTGCCACAGCGCGCAAAGCATGACGGTTGGCCTGTATTCGTTAAGTAATGCTCCTTATAAGAAGGGAACGGCTGAACGACAAGGAATGTAAACAAGTGTTAATTTTCTATTCGTTCTCGTAATTTCATTGGTTGATATTCATAAATTCAATAGAAGACCATCGAAGTACAAATAAAGCGACTTAACTTTAACACTGAACCTGTTCTCTTGCAGTACTGTACGTGGGCGAGAAAGGGTTCTGGGAAGGCCGTGTTGGTAACAGGAATGGATGGTTCCCTCACACGTGTGTGGAGGAGCTCAAGAAAGGTTAGCAGCACTTGTTGTTTGATGTAAACTCGGTGACAGCTGCGGATGAAACCATGCAAATGCGACTATCTAATTGGTTCGTTAGAGGTCTGGAATGTTTTTACAGTGCGAGTACTGAAACCAGGGCCACTTAGACAGAGAGCACTAAACACATTGCAAAACGAAAACGAAGAATTCCAAAGTGTAAATCCTAGTATATCCATGCGATTTTCTTCATTTGAAAGACTTTGACTTCAGAACTAGTGGACCAAATTCGCCTTTTACCGTATCGAAGCTTTAACAAAAAGAAGTTAGTTTTGTGTGTCTGTTTTAATATTGACAACGAATTTCGTCATAACATGGTCAAAATAGCTGTGGAATTCTATTGGTTTGTTTTTTTTACAACAAGAAAACACTGTTTGCTTTAAACAAGTGTATACAAACTGCCTTCGACTGAGTCGAAATGTACAAAACGTAAAGAATTCAAGATTGCCCGAACTCTACATAAAATATATAGATGGTTTGCACTCAATCCCCAGAGATTCAAATGACAAAGGGCAGGACAGAACAAAAGAAGCTAACGAGGAATCTATTGTTAACTGTACACCAACATGGCGGCTATGACGTAACATGCAAAGGGTCCATAAGCTACTCTAAACTGTTTGTTTCTACTGAAGAACGTTATGTAAATGTCCTGAATAATATTTTTTAATTAGCAACTGGAAGGTTATGTATCTAATTCAAGACCATTTCTCAGTTCTAGTTCTAAAAGATCGGTCGAACTTACTCCCTTTTAGTCAATCACAAATTCGCCGAAAATATATTTGCTCGACTTGAGAGCTCAAATTTTGACAAATTTACTGACCGATTAACATTTCCCAATGACAAAATGCTTGTAAAATCCTCATTTTTAACTCGTGGATGCGTGCAAGCGCAGAACACGAGTTATTATGGTTAGTGCTCCGAGCTAATTTCTTCATCGTTTTATGGTGTGTACTTCGTTTTTTCTGTGTACATCGGGGACTCTCCGTTGGCTGTCCGAATAGTCTTCGATTTTCCAAAGATGTATTGACGGAGTTTATGGCATAAGTCCAAGGATTTGGCTGTGTTGTTAAAGGTAATTATTATTCCGAAATGCCTTATAATTAATTTATCGCTACAACTATATTATTAAAAACAGGCATTTTATCGCGTGTCGTATTTACGAGAGAAGCCTGGAAATTTATAAGCGCGTTTGTCTTAGCTAAGCAGAATTTAATGTCTTGAATGTACTGTGTTGGCAGTTTTGGGAACGTTTTGGATGCAACAGAGATGGAGATGGTAATGTACACTGAACTGTTTTCGGGACTAAGCTCCCCGAGTCTCATGGCACGTTCATAATACATCCCTAGGCTCAGAGATAGAACGTGCTGCACTCTTTACTCGTCAGGGTGAATATAAGCTTAAAGTTCAGTTGAACGAGGAGGAGATGTTAACTGACATCGATATCGCTCCTGCTCACTGGGGAATGAAAGCCAAGATTTTGGAAAGCGAGGAAAGCAAGCTAAACAAAGCCATACAATAGCCAAACGAAAGCTAATGGAAAAGCTTGTCTTGATTTTTGCCGATCAGACGTTTGCACAACCTGAATTCACAATTCTGATATGGACAAACTTACATCGAATATTAATTCTGACTTGGATAACATATGTGACTGGCTTGTAGTGAATAAGCTCCAGTATCACCCCTCCAAAACCAAACTAACGATAATTGGATCGACCTATAACTTAAATAATAAAACCAAAAGCCAGCCAAACAATATCTCCATAGACAATAACAAGGTATCGCGAGTAAACTCACATACCTGCCTAGGAATTGAAATCATGAAAAACTTAGTTTTGAAAATCAAATAAATAAGATATGTAAAAAGGCAAGTGCTGGTATAGGTGCCATAAAGCGTATTAAGCCATTTGTCCCCACCGATTCACTCGAAGTAATTTACAAATCACTTGTACAACCTTACTTCGACTATTGTTCCCCACTATGGGATACTTGTGGAAAGACTCTAAAAGACAAATTGCAAAGAGTTCAACCTCGAGCCGCTAGGGTGATTACAGGCACGAATTACGACACAAGATCCGTTGATATACTTGCTAAATTAGAATGGAAATCCCTCCAAGCCAGATGTAAACAAATGAAATCTATATTAATCTATAAAATCTTAAATGAACAATCCGCACCATATTTGAGAAACTCTTTTATTAAAACAAGTGACTGCGATAAACGCTATCAGCTAAGAAACTCTGAAACTGATCTAGCACTTCCAAGACCGCGTACAAATTTCCTCAAGCGAAGCTTCAAATACAGTGGTGCTATGCTATGGAATAACCTGCCAGATGAGGCTAAAAGGGTGTCTGTTCCTGATACTGAGTTATGCTGATAGCAGATTTGTACTGATTTTTATCAATATATGTTTTTAATCTGTACATATATTTATTGTTACGCCCCACGTGGAAACCAGCTTACTGTTGTAGTGGCTAGCGTACGGAAATAAAGTTGTAAATCTCTGCAAAGCTCGCTTCGAAAGCCGGCCGCGCGTCCGTTAAAATTGGCGGTTATCAGTAAAAATGCTATTGTAATCGACACTCATTGGCTTAAGTAACCGCAAGTTGGAATGCTTTGTTTTCGTTCTGCAATGTAATTGGTTCTCGTTGTGTAAGTCGTCCTGTGATTGGTTCTCGTTGGAATGCTTTGTTTTCGTTCTCCAATGTAATTGGTTCTCGTTGTCTAAGTGGCCCTGTGATTGGTTCTCGTTGGAATGCTTTGTTTTCGTTCTCCAATGTGATTGGTTCTCGTTGTCTAAGTGGGCCCCAGTTCCAGTAGTCGCACTGTAATCGCGAGGGTTTGTCAACAAAGCAAAGCCACAAAACATTTTCACCACTTAATTCAATAATAACAACAAAGTAACATGGAATCTGAAACTTGTAAGGAGAAGTAGAAAGACAAGGAACTGAGGCCAAGGACGTCCTAACGTGAATGATTGCTCTTTTTATGACTCTCTTCCTAAAAATGCCATTATTACTTAATATCTTGATTGGTAGCGTTGCCTCACGTGACCCGAGTTTGCTCCGCCGGCAATCCCTTTATGTAGGACGACACGAATTTTTACCAAAAATACAATAGAATACAACACAATACAATTCAATAAAACAATAGAACGCAGCACAATACAATACAATACAATACAATAGAATACAATTTGGTAGCAATTCGTGTCGTCCTACATGAAGGGATGGCCTCTCCACCAGATGGCAGTTGCCAGCGAATACAGCTATTTCAAAAAAGGTTGCCCGGGCAACCGGCGAACGACATTCCCAGACCGAAATGGTTTGTGGTTATAACTGTGCAGCTGTGCAAAACGAATAACCTACAGCTTAATTCGAAAATCGATTCGCAGTAGACCGTTAATATTCGTCTTCAAGTCTTTGACCCAAAAACAAACGAATTCACCAGACTTTCAGCAACAACCACAATGCATTTCGGTCTGGGAATGTCGCTTGTCCAGGACAACCTTTTTGAAATAGCTGTACACTCCCTGTGAAGAAAATATTTGAAGGAATTTAAAGATAGTAACCTACTCTGTGGCTTTGATAAATAAACTGATATTTGTCCTTTGACATTATCTGTTTCTCAAAACTAGCAGATTTCCTCGAGCTTCGCTTTTGGTAACTGTTTGCTTCTTAGAACTGATAAAATCCTTGGACAAATATTAGTACTTTTTCCGGTCCAGAATCCACCCGGTCCGGTATTTTTCTCATCCCGACCTGCTTAAACCGAAATCCCAAAACCAATGCAGCCTCAAGACCTTTTAAGACCTCTGGCAAAGTGTTCTCCATATGGTTCTCCCGGCCGGTATACTTTACTTATATACATTTCAATGTCACAAGTAGGTTATTGTTTATTTGTAGTAAATATTCTATATTTAGCAAAGTTGGGTCCGTATGCGTGACATCTAGCGAGCTCTTTGTGGAGTATACGGGTCTCGTCTCGTCTCGTCCTTCACGCATACAAAGAAAGCTTGACAAATATCCCATTCGGTAAACTCATTTCTTTCAATCAATAGCAAGTGTATTAGTGCATATTTCTGTTTTCCTGTTCCGCTCCTTGTATATCGGCCAATTTCGAAAAATAATACGTTCATTAAACTAACCCGAGGTTCTTTCCTCCGCGCAGAGAAACAGAGACCCAAGACTCTGTTTGGTCGAGCACCCTCCTCGCTGTCGTCCATGTTCACGAAGAGGTAAGGTATCTTTAGTGAGTGTATAGTATAAGCTGTTCAGTGCTTGTAGATTTTAAGTGGAGTTCTAACCGTAGATCGTATCGTATGTACACTGATTTAGAAAGCACGAAAATACATTGGAATATAAATTACGCAATTCCATAAGCTAAGAGATTCGAGCTCGGCGACTAACCAACTCTCGGTTCAAAACTAAAACCAGATGTTATACCAACAAGTGTTATATCTTGGGTTTGTGGTTTTGGGAGGAAGCTTCGAGTGGGCAAAGGTCGAGAGGTTTCTAGGGGGTTTGGGGGCATGCTAGCTCCCATTAAAATTTAGTTGCTCTGAGATCTCATGCATTTTGGGAAGCAACGAAGAAAAGTTAACACCGTTACATTATTTTTCGACTCACTATCTGATAGGAGAGTGAATATTTGTAAGCAATTTTTAAGACAAAATCAGAAAGGGGGACCGTTGAAATCTCTCCTTTCAGTTAACCACCATACAGTAAATCACGGCTATAACCTTATTAGGTCTGGTGATAAATCTGAACATTTAAACACTGTAAGCTAGGCATCAATAATTGCAAATTTTGTTACTTATAAGTATATTTTGTAGAAAATAGGATATTTTATTGTACATAGGATGTTTTATTACATATATTGTGTAGGCTTACATATATATTTAGTGTAAAGTTCCTGTAATTCAGTTACTCTGCCAAGGGATTTTTAAATAAACATTACATTACATTTCTAAATGCAAAATATTCATGACACTGCAATTAGCAAAACGTTTGGGGGAAGCTTCCCCCTTCTCCCCCACTAGATAGAACGCTGCCAACAATAATTTAAATAGTACTAAAATTCTGACAAACGGTGATTTGATTACTATTCAGGCACTCATTCTTTTTGGTCAAGGTCTTATCGCATACATTTGTAGCATAATATGTACATGCAACGATTTCTCGAATTTGATTGGTTGAGAGCCGCAATATTTATAACGAACAGCAAGTGTCATATTAAATCGTGTAATACTAGTGCCGAGTCATGTAAGAACTCAGATGTGAGCTAAATCTATCCAGTCAGGACTCGTGATTTGGATTGACCGAGAGCCGGCAAACAATAACAGAGAGAGATTCCAGATTTACAGCCAGGAAAAGTTGAAAGAGCTCAAATAGGCCTTGTACATGATGATGTCATACTTTTCTGATCACCACCAAGCCTCACTTGGCAAAACATTTCCTCTCAACACAAAAGTAAGGCTTGGTGATGATCACAAAGTATGACATCATCACACATAAGGACAATAGCGGAGCGCCCTAATACTACAAATAGATTGTCTGACACAAGACCCCCCGCAAGACTCAGACAATCACACACGGCTGTTTGCAGTACTTCAGTGAGTTCGAGTGTCGTGTCAGGACCGAATTCGTAGTTTTTTCGATCAAAAAAAGAATCAATGCCTTCAATAAGATTCCCAGTCATATCACTAATGGTGACTACCAAGCATTGTTGCTGGGGGAGATGTAAGAGTGACTCTAGATGTGAAAAACCTTCATAAATCCGGCGCTCAAAGAGATATATCTCGGAGAATGAAGCATCGATCGGTACACCGCTAGTAGAGGTTTCTCATCTTTTCTCGGCCTTTTTGATCACTCACAGGAGATTTTCTGTTCCAAAACCTTTACAGCAAATTCAGTGAGAAATGTCAGCGTTGGATAAATGTTTGTACAAGAGACCTTAAAAGCACAGAACAACGAGACTAGGTCTGGCAATGAAACGTAAGTGGCTATAAATTACTGAAATTGAAACCCTGACTATACCCACCAGTAAACAGTGAGAAGGAACTACTGCTCAACCATTAAGTTTATTTGAATTTATCAGTGGATTCTATAAAATTTTGGAAGCAAAACCTCGTCTACAGTACATCTACAATGCTTTGATTTATTTTCTGAACACAAATGAAGTTAATTTCTTTCGGTGATGTCGCGTGGAATCTTGCAGGTATTATAAAATAGTCCATTTTGACGATGTTGCGCGCGCATTGAGAACAATATACATGCAATCAAGAAAACAAAAGATTGTCACTCAACATTGAGTTTTGGCGATGTTGCGCGCACATTGAGAACAATATACATGCAATCAAGAAAACAAAAGATTGTCACTCAACATTGAGTTTTGGCGGGCCACATGCTTTTGTTTTCAATGCGTGCGCAACATCGTCAAAATGGCCTATTTGAAAACTCGATAAATGCAAACAATAATATAATGGTTTGAAAGAGCACACCAACATAAGCAAGATTGCCGAATTTTAGGATGCTATCAGTTCATATTTTTAATGTATATGCCCTTCCAGCCATAACAGCTTTGGTCTCCGATGAGTTGTATTGAAGAATTTCCTATCTCCATTCGCCGATGAATGCACTCGGCGCGCGGCTACATTCTTTTATTTTTGCCTTACAGGAAAACCTGACCTTTGTAACTTTTCAATGTTTAGGTGAAGTCTTACAACGATATTGCATGGGAAAAGATGAGTTTGGGATACAGTTTAAATATGGCTTGACAGTCTATATAGTATATTAATTAAGCATGTCTCGTTGGTTGGCCAGCGAAGATGCAAAACTCGCTTGACAAGATCGACGTTTGTCGCTCTGTTTCAATCCTCTGTATTTCAGCCAAAGTTTAAGCTGTTCGACAGTATAATCATCAGGTTCTCTTTCAAAATATGGTCCAGGAAAGCAGTCATTTCTGGTAGAATAGACAGACGACGAACTGAAGTGCTAGTCAATTCTTGTAAGTTGATACAAGAAAAGCGGTTTGTTTGTCTGAGTCTTGGCGGGGGGTCTAGACTTGTGACGTAATTACCGCGCTCCGCTATTGCGTTCTCCTCAACTTACTCGTTCAAATTGATCCCGAATTGCACTTGAACGCGTATGATTATTTCTACAAATCGCTGGTCTCTTTAGATTGTTCTCACCAGCTATTTTAGCCGCCTCCACTGGGATCTTAAGAAACGGAACCGCGAAAAAACTAATCTTAAATAGTTTACCTGTGGCTCGAGGTAAGAAGAGGACTGGGCTCCAATCTCCCTCTTATTCTCCTGCCACAGGAAGCCGACAATCCGAGTTCGATTACTATAGATTCCAGCGGAGGAGGCTACTAACAGCGTATGCGTTCGATCCTTCGTTCATTTGTTGAATTATTTAGTGACTCAGGTACGCATGTGTTTATAGTAATTTGATTTCTTATTTTGTTGCTCTTTCCCTCTATAGTGACGTGTTATATCACCCAACTGAGGTCAATGACAGAGAGTTTGCAGAACCCGCTCGAATCGTCACTCTGAACCGTGGAAAATGCGGGTTTGGATTCCAAATGAGAGGAGCTAATTGTAAGTCGTAGAACGCGGTCGGATTCAGTGTCTGATTTCGTGTTCGTTGCAACGGTTGATCGGTCACGTTGCTAAGTCGAAATTGAACTGGCGCGATTAAGCAAAACATGATTTGAAGTCAAACACTCAATAGTTTACTGCTTTCTCCCCCGATTAAAAATGATGAAATATTTGGCCACAATAGTACAAGTATTGTACCTACTTGAATCTCGATTAAAGACAGATTGCATGAAAGAAACACAAAGCGCAACATTGGCACTACAGTCGACATGGAAGTAAGAACGCTTTGTTCATTCTAGGCCTACCTTCGCAAAATCTTTGTTAACACGGGGCACTTGTTCGCATCTGTATTAAGGCCAGTGCGTCTTTATATTTGTAAACTCCATTAACTGCCATAATGTTTAGATTCTTGTAGATGGAATTTTGTTCCTTTGACTATTTGTTTCGTGAAAAAAAACCTCCCCAGAGACAAGTAAACTACTTTTCAATTGTAAAGCACGTGACTATATTCTAGAATGCGCATATTGTTGTGTTCATAGACAGGTCTGGAAAATGTGCGCATGTCCAGTCGGCGGTAGAAATCGCGGGAGCAGTCCTGAATGGTTTCTGTTCAGAAAAACTTCAGAAACTCGACACATCGCAAAAAAGACCGGGGTTAAGAGAAAAATCGCAAGGGTTCAGAGTTTTATTAGTTTTGTCATCAAGTCAATTAAATTTTGCACTGGTCCATGAAAGGACTTAAAAAATCGAAACTCGTACTTTTCTGTCCAAATTTCGAGTGAAAATCCAAAATGATGATTTCCCGGGTGAAATTCAGGCATGCGAAAGTGTTTTGCAGGCCTGTCGTGTTCATATATTTTATATTTTTCATGTTCTGTTTCAATTCATTTTCAGAGAGTAAAGATGAATAAAAATAAACGGAGCAAAATGGTCCACAAACATTAACTTTTGGGAAAATTGACCTGCCCTCTGACATAAAAAAATGCCCCAAAATTAGGAAAGCAATGGGACACATGTCCCTCTTCGTTTGATTTACGGAATGAACACTGGACAGGTCTGCCAAACGCGTGCGCATGCGTGAATTTCACGCGGGAAATCACGCTCGCGCGCATCATTTTGGTTGAATTTTCACTCGAAATTTGGACTTCAAAGCATTGTTACAGAAAAGTATGAGCTTCGATTTTTAAGTCCTTTCATGGACCAGTCCCAAATTTAATTGGCTTGATGACTAAACTAATAAAACTCTTAACCCTTGCGATTTCTCTCTTAACCCTCGGTCTTTTTTGCGATGTGTCGAGCTTCGGAAGATTTTCTGAACAGAAACCATTTAGAACAGCTCCCGCGATTTCTGCCGCTGACTGGACATGCGCACATTTTGCAGACCTGTCTGAACACTGAACAGCATGGTCTAGGAATACACGAGTGCGACTATCAGTCAGTTTGTGGCGTTCAGTAGAGGTACGAAGTAACTCCGTTCAGCGCTCATACACTTATTCTTTTCTTTTCTCGACGCAGCTGAAACCCCTCGACTGAATTTCCAGCCGACGAGTGAGTTCCCTGCCCTGCAGTATATAGGGGAGGTGGAGAAGGGAGGCGAAGCCGAGGGTAAAGGAGTCCAATGTGGAGATTTCATTTTAGAGGTAACACTAAAATGCCGGGCTTTTAAAAGAGAGATCATTTTGGAATTTAGTCATTATTTTTATTACCTGCTTTTGCATGTCCTGCTTGGTTCCCTAAGAGTTCGGAATTCATAAGGGGCACTCGGTATATTTCAACCTTCAAATAACACCTTCAGATAAAAAAGAAAAAAACAGTATTCATATATAAGTGAAAATTCTATATAGATATATAAAAAAAATTTTTTGTAATTGAGACGTAACAAAAAAAATTGCCTCAAGAAAAAAATAATATTACTAAAATATTTTTAATGCTCTGCATAGAGCAGGTAAAAATATAGAAATGACCGAAATTTTGGAGCAATAGAATACTTCGTAACCGAGCTGTCGGCAAAATAATATTCTAACAATTTAGTGTAATTAGTATGCGGCGGCCATGTTGGTGTACAGCTTTAGTACACCAAGATGGCGGCCAAAAACGTACTCGACAAATAAAGCTGTTTTCGCCATCAATATGATTAGCATTCACTTCAAAACACTTTAGATATCACTTTTAAAGGTTTATCAAGTCTAAAATTTGAATTGGCCGAAATATATGGATTTCCTTGACATTTAGGAAACACGCTGACCTGGGCTGTCACAAAATTCAAAGTACTGTAACTCAAAAACAAATCACCGTATCGACGTAATTTTTTCGAAGAGTACTGAGAATTCCGATATCCCCATCAATATGATTAGCATTCACTTCAAAACACTTTAGATATCACTTTTAAAGGTTTATCAAGTCTAAAATTTGAATTGGCCGAAATATATGGATTTTCTTTGACATTTAGGAAACACGCTGACCTGGGCTGTCACAAAATTCAAAGTACTGTAACTCAAAAACAAATCACCGTATCGACGTATTTTTTTCGAAGAGTACTGAGAATACCGATATCTAACTCATATTAAAAGAACAGCTTCATATATCTCATAGTTTAGATTTTAGAATTTTGTTGACGTCACATGCAAAGGATCTATACGGACGCTATTGTGGCGCAATGTGCTAACGTGCAGTTTACAATTATGAGTGGTGGCCATCTTGAAATAATGCCATTGTTCATGCCCGTGGAGCCTCGGTTTACTGAAACACGTTTCAGATCGAGGCTGGGTGGATATGAACAATGGTCTTATTCCTAGATGGCTGCCCCTTGATAAAGGTTTGGAAATATAAGAGCGCAAGTAACTAGGATTTCCCTTGACACCAATGGCAATGTCGTTATACCATCACAGGTGGCAGGTGAAGACGTTACCACGGCAACACATACTCACGTGGTGGATCTAATACAAAGGAGTGGCAGCGTTGTGACGATGAAGATAGTTACGGTACCCATTGTGGAGATGAATGGGATGGACTATGGGAGAGAGGGACTGACTTATGGGTCGCTGAGAGGTCAGTAATAAAAACTAAAGCATTGAAGTCACTAAATGATAAGGATGATGATGGCGTTGGTGACGATGACAATGGTGGTGATGGTGACGATGACGAAAATGATGATGATGCATGGTGACGAAAATGATGATGATGCATGGTGACGAAAATGATGATGATGCATGGTGACGAAAATGATGATGATGCATGGTGACGAAAATGATGATGATGCATGGTGACGAAAATGATTATGATAATGATGATTGGATTAACCAGTGGTGGTCATGATAACGTCTTTATCCCAGAAGATGTGAAGGTTCTAACAATTTGCAGTTCGAGAATGAGATTGTTTCACAAAGGTAGCGCCTTTTACAGTCCGGCCAGGGTTTTGAACCTACAACCTCCTGCACGGCAGATAGATTGGAGCTTAACAACTGAGCTAACCAGGAGGCGGTTTCAACAATGATGAGTCCTGCAATCAGCAGATGTAACACGTCATTAATAGTCGTCTTCGCAGTAAAATTAGCCATTTTTGAAAATGGGGCAAACTTGGATCGGATTTCTACTCGATTCAGAAGAGGTTTGTTTGAAGTTCAGAATTTGAGATTACTGATTGAAGTATGATTTTTGGACTGATTAATCGAAAAGCAAGTAACTACTACTTCATCAATTTCCCATACATTTGCTGTAATTCACTTCAAGCTTGCCCCATTTTTAAAATGGCAGATTTTATCGCTAAAAGGGCTGTTGTAAACTGCACAGATGTTGAAGAGGTTTTAACTGGCTTTTAATGAATTCATTATGTATAGGTAAAGCACCTCCGCCTCTACCAGCACGTGATCCCTCCACCACTCTGACTCTTGGGAGAATGAGATGCAACGGTCGTCCTTCATTGTTCGGTATGTCTACTGGGTGCTTTTGCTCAGCTAACTAATCTATCTTTACATTTGTGCCTCATTTAAACACGAAGTTCCGGTATAAAAAGGAGGGCCCAGGGGTTTGTCACCCTTCAGGTCTCAATGAGCCTTTGTGGAGTGAACATCTGCGTGATGCTCCGCTTGAGTGCTTCCTACTGATTGCTTGTGGCGCGAAATTCAAATGAAACACAAATGTTTAACTTCAGAGTAATGGCTACAGACTTCGCAAACAGTCATAAAATACCATTGGAGTCATAAATGGACAGCTATCTTCCCTCTGGTCACGTTTTTATGGCTTGTTTAATTTTAAACCTTAAAAATCTAGCATTTCAAAGGAGGCTGGTATGCTCGCTTTCTTTCTTCACTACTCAGAAATTTGAATTTTAAATTTCGAGCTCGCGATGCTTGAAAAGAGGAGGGGCTAACCTATTTATACCGGAACTTCGTGTTTAAAGGGGATGAGAGGCCTTTTTATTTGCTGTCTGGGCCAGACAGTTATTTTCAGCGATTTTCTTATGAACTGGCGAACCTCGCGCACATGTGGGATCGTTAAAAGCAAAGCAAATATATGTGTGTGTGTTACAAACTGTGTATAGATATAGTCTTCAAGGAAAATATTGTGTATCACTTCAATTTAAGCATTGAGAGAGGAGCGTTTAAAGTTCGTAGAAAATAGCCACCAATCGAACATTGACTCCATACATGCGCAACACCAAGACAGTCCCTTTAAAGTGCCAATGAAATAAAAAAATGGATCCCGTTTTTATTTTATTTTATTAAATTCTAGGTTTCTCTTAGTCATTTTGTGCAAATAAAAATCAATATGGAGAGCGCGAACATATCTTTTTTTCGTATCGAAGTCAGGCGGAATTGCCAAAATCTGGCGACAATTTTTATGCCGTTAAAGATATGGTAATTACATGCGTGACGTCACAAGGTGTACTCATTTATATTCGTCCCCATAAATACTACAAAATAAGTGCATTTTTGGCCAGTTTTCAATTTAAATATGTAATACTTTGAGAAACCTTGAAGATGGCCATATATTTTTCTAATAGAAACCTTGCAGTCGGCTTTGTGAATATAAATGCGCAAACCCAGTGACGTCACGCATGTGATTCGCATACTTTAACGGCGTAAAAATTGTCGCCAGATTTTGGCAATTCCGCCTGACTTCGATACGAAATAAAATTATGTTCGTGCTCTCCAAATTGATTTTTAATTGCACAAAATGGCTAAGGGAAGTTTATAATTTAATAAAATAAAATAAAAACGGGATCGATTTTTTTCATTTCATAGTCCCTTTAACAGCCACCAATCGAACATTGACTCCATACATGCGCAACACCAAGACAGTCCCTTAACAGCCTCCAATCGAATATTGACAAGACATAGTCCCTTTAACAGCCACCAATCGAACATTGACTCCATATATGCGCAACACCAAGACATTGTCCCTTTCACAGCCTCCAATCGAACATTCACTCCATACATGCGCAACACCAAGACATAGTCCCTTTAACAGCCTCCAATCGAACATTGACTCCATATATGCGCAACACCAAGACATAGTCCCTTTAACAGCCTCCAATCGAACATTGCCTCCATACATGTGCAACACCATGACATAGTCCCTTTAACAGCCACCAATCGAACATTGACTCCATACATGCACAACACCAACACATAGTCCCTTTAACAGCCACCGATCGAACATTGACTCCATACATGCACAACACCAAGACATAGTCCCTTTAACAGCCTCCAATCGAACATTGACTCCATACATGCGCAACACCAAGACATAGTCCCTTTAACAGCCTCCAATCGAACATTGACTCCATACATGTGCAACACCATGACATAGTCCCTTTAACAGCCACCAATCGAACATTGACTCCATACATGTGCAACACCATGACATAGTCCCTTTAACAGCCACCAATCGAACATTGACTCCATACATGCACAACACCAACACATAGTCCCTTTAACAGCCACCGATCGAACATTGACTCCATACATGCACAACACCAAGACATAGTCCCTTTAACAGCCTCCAATCGAACATTGACTCCATACATGCGCAACACTAAGACATAGTCCCTTTAACAGCCTCCAATCGAACATTGACTCCATACATGTGCAACACCATGACATAGTCCGTTTAACAGCCACCAATCGAACATTGACTCCATACACGTACAACACCAAGACATAGTCCCTTTAACAGCCACCGATCGAACATTGACTCCATACATGCACAACACCAAGACATGGTCCCTTTTAACAGCCACCAATCCAACATTGACTCCATACATGCACAACACCAAGACATAGTCCCTTTAACAGCCTCCAATCGAACATTGACTCCATACATGCGCAACACCAAGACATAGTCCCTTTAACAGCCTCCAATCGAACATTGACTCCATACATGTGCAACACCATGACATAGTCCCTTTAACAGCCACCAATCGAACATTGACTCCATACACGTACAACACCAAGACACAGTCCCTTTAACAGCCACCGATCGAACATTGACTCCATACATGCACAACACCAAGACATAGTCCCTTTAACAGCCACCAATCCAATATTGGCTCCAGACATGCGCAACACCAAGACACAGTCCCTTTTAACAGCCACCAATCGAACATTGACAAGACATAGTTCCTTTAACAGCCACCGATCCAACATTGACTCCATACATGCGCAACACCAAGACAGTCCCTTTAACAGCCACCAATCGAACATTGACAAGACATAGTCCCTTTAAAGCCACCAATCGAACATTGACAAGACATAGTCCCTTTAACAGCCACCAATCGAACATTGACTCCATACATGCGCAACACCAAGTGTTGGCGCCACCAAAAGTTTCCATACATTCTTTGTAAATTCCGTTTTTTTTTTTCAAAATATATGCAGCATATCACTCCCAAATTTTCGGTAATTACTGATCAGAGCACGTTCTTTTGGGGCATATTCGGGCTATTCCGAAATAGAAGTACAGCAATAAAACAATGTTTATTACATTATCAAACACAAAAACAATTCCTAAATGATGTACTAAAATTGGCGACTACGAGGTTGAATATCTGCATGCTTTCGACGTATTCTGATTTCGGAATTGCCGGAAGATGTCCCAAAAGAATACTCCCAAAGTGTGACATTCTCTTTCGATTGATGGAGTGTTTGTTTGTAGCTTAAAGTGCCTATATCGCCTTTTCACCTTATTTTTTTCCGAAGGTACTTGCCTCATAGAACATTATTTTGCAAAAAAAAACGTCCAATCTTTGAATTGGTATTTTTTTTACAGCTACTCAAAGTTAGCGACAAATCATCCTTTTGGGTCCCTGTGGAATAATTTCGTAATCATAAAACGGTCTTGGGACGAATCGGTTGGTGGTCCCTTCATGTAGGCAACACATGAATTGCTATCAAAATACAATAGAATTAACACAATACAAAACAATAGAACGAAGTACACAATACAATAGCACACTATACACAATACAATTTGGTAGTAATTCATGTCTGCTTACATGAAGGGAAAACCAGTCGGCTGATGTAGCATAAGGAATATAGTTCCATTCTGAATCATTTTCACTGCCTTCCGAGTCAGAACTACTACCTGAACTGCAGTCTGACGTTATTATTTAGTTATTACCTCCGAAAACTGCCCTAAAATTTCTCGGAATCGGTGAAGACAAGAAGAGCGATCCCACAAGCTACGTCACAGAACAGCTCGGCCCAGGTTCCTCGTGTGCTTACATTTTTAGTGCTGATGTACGGTTTTGAATGCCAATAAAATCATGAAGGGAAAACCGAATCGGATTTTTTTCTTTTGAGGAAAATAATTTCAACCTTACAAGTTTAAGAAAAAAATGATAGCTGGCTAAGGGTTATAGGCGCCTTAAAGTCTGATTACGGTATGCTAATTAGGCAAAATGCAATCAATGACTTCAGCAAAGAATGTCCTATACTATGTAGGGTGCGCAGACGAGCTTGCAGATGTTCTGTCCCGTAAACGGAAGACACTAACAATATTCGATTCCTTCAGAACTGAACCAATCAAAACGCGTGCGGGGTGTCATTTTCCAACGCCTTGGTAACATATAGAGGTTGTTAGTCGGCTGACCAAGTAATACAGCTTATTCATTTTTACGAGTCGTGTATTTTGAGAGGCTTTAAAGGCGCTGTGTCACGGTATTGCGCATGTCACAGTCTCCAGACATTGAATTGACAGCTGTATTGTGTAACATCCAATGAGAATCAATCAAAATAAATTGCCGGAAACGCCACACTGTTCGCCACACTGCCGTGATTCACAGATTGTAGTTTTACACAGTATATCGCGAGATTTACAAGGATTTTATTCTTCCTACATCCAAGGTAAATAGCATTGAGTAAAGAATGGTATCTATATTTCATTACTTGCTTGTATTTTTTGCTGTTTCCAGTCGTAAGCAGTCCGAATTTGACCAAAGTGAAACGAGCTGCTCGCGTCCGTAGATATATATTTCTTCGTTATGCACTTTTGACATGATATAATTCTTCAAATGGCACCATTATTTTATTTCTACATGTTTAATAATACAGTTCTCTGCTGTAAAAAAAAAAGAACATTCTATGGAAGATTTCTTGTCCTAAAGTTTGGAAACTAACACATGCATTTGACGCTAGAAAGTTCAGTACTCGCGGAAGTACGCAAGGTTAATTACTAGTGGTAGTTTACTAGTTTGCACTATCGGCTGTTATGGACTGGAAACTTACTTTCACAGCTTAATATGTATGTCGATTGGTCAGAAGAATATCTTGTTTAAGATGCTACGGTCCTTTCGGCATCAGGAAATTTTTAAACGGGAGTTTTCGTACAGTATTTCAAGCTATGCCGACTTAACTAGCGCGAGTTCAGTTAAATCACAAATGTATGTGAAACTATAAATAGTGCATTCATTATTATCAGTTTGCTCTATGGGTTCTCGTGTATTCAATAATTACTTCTGGAGCTTCATATGTATGTGGATTGGTCACAATGATTTCCTATTTCAGTTTCCCCCGTTAGTTTGGACATTAGGGATACATCCTTGGAGATTTCGTTCAGTTTAGCGACCGTGTGTCGAAAGTAGAAAAGTTCGCTTGTCACGAAAGTGCGTAAACTGTCACAAGCGGTTTCATAGCAGTTCGATGTTTGACTCTCATGTAGTCGATGATAACTTATATAACTTCATATGTATGTCGATTGTTCACAAGGATTTTCTCTTTCAGTTCTCCCCGTTAGTTTGGACATTAGAGATTTATTCTTGGAGATTTCGTACAGTTTAGCGACCGTGTGTCGAAAGTAGAAAAGTTCGCTTGTCACGAAAATGCGAATACTGAAAAGCGGTTTCATAGCAGTTCGATGTTTGGAGACACTCACGTAGTTGATAATATAAACTTCTATAGCTTCATATGTACGTCGATTGCTCACAAGGCTATCGTTTTTGAGTTCATGAGGTTGTTTTGCCAGCAATGAAAGGTTTTGTCTAACCTTTCGTACAGTCTTTGCACTCCGGTCGGTTCATATCATTTCAGCCTCGATCGTTTCTAAGCCGTAGATATATATTTCTTCGTGTCGCTGTTGAAAACTGCCATATCATTTATAATATGACTTGAAACGTTTCCATGTGTTTCGTGAACTCTACTGGACATCCAAACCCTCTTCGCTTCTGATTGGAATGCCAAAAAGCTTCCAATTTCTTGCGTTTTTCGGCTGCTGTATTCAGTGGCGGTCTTCCCCGCCGGTAAGCATCACCTTGCTTTTTTGTTTTAGTTGTGTTGCAGTCTGCAACGACAAATTTTGAAAAAACAAATAATTAACTTATTTAAGCACATCTTACATTTCCATAAATGATTAAAGGAGGCAAGGATGAGTTAAAAAAGAACACTGATGAAAGACGATTTAAAAATCGGTATTTCACCGCTATGAGAATTTCGTTCCGGGCTAGAACATAATTCTAAAATCATCAGATTTTCACACATGCGCAGTACCGTGACACAGCGCCTTTAAACAAACAAATGCTAAATGACAAGTAAAAATGCACACCAGCGTTAGCAGGCTAGCCGACAAAATGTTGTTTATTCTATAAATCGTGAAAGAAACTGCACTTTAGCAACCGGGAAGAACTGTATTTTTATTGCCCCAATAACGGTCTTTTATATTTTTCGTCCTTGTACGATTGCGTGCGTTCTTTTCAGATTTGTATAACAATAGCTTACAAACCTGTTTTCTGTATTGACAGAAGCCGGTTTGGGACACAGTCACGAGGAACCAGCTAGCTTTAAGGTGGACAGTGTGATCGCAGTATCAAAGGATTCTCCCTGGCACACTCTACAGAGACGAAAACATGGTGCAACTAACTCGCGGTCAGCAGCCCAGTTCAAGTTTAACGGTTCTACGAAAAATGTATTCGGCCATAACTCAAATTCTGGTTTAACGGAGGGCCAAAGATCAATGTCATTGCAAAACATTTGTGCTCCGCCATCCTACGAGTCACTCATGGGAAAACGACCACTAAGTACAGCAGTCCCTTTTCCCCAAGTACCCGACTTTTACCCGCATTTTTCTCGAACAGTATCGAGTGATCCTGAAACACTGTCTCTGAAAATGGAGTTGAGTAGTCACTCGACGCCGGACCTTGATAGTCAGAGGACGCTTAGAGCAAGAGTCCCGTCGCCGCTTAGTCTTAACAACGAGAGACCCCAAACTTCCCAGCATCCTTTACCCTATCAACCCTATCAGCTCTATCAATCGCACAAGAACTCTACCGTGACGGACTTTGGCGAGTACGACCAGCGGGATGATGAAAACGAAACGGTGCTGGCAACGCCTGTTGACATGGAAGAGTCTATACCTAAGGATGTAGCCGCCGTATTTGCTAGCCCAGTCTATGAGACCAACAACAACGAAATTAAACCAGTCGATAATGAACATAGCTACCAGAGAAGGCATAGCTTTGATTCGAGGACTTCGGAACCGGTTACTTTGTCAACAGCGTTGCAAGCGGCTGTAGCCGCACGTAATGAGCGCATGGACAAGAAACGGTCGCACTCCGAGGAAATTTTGGACTCTAAAGGTACTGGACGCAAGGTAAGCGCGCCGGCTGTGGTTACGTTGAGGAAACGTGCAACTTCTGTGGATAGGTTTCGCTCTGACATTATGGCGCAGTTGAATGATGGACTATCTGAAAATGGCGCAGCCGGTCACGGAGTTACGCCACAGAGATCATTGTCTGTGGAAAGTGGTGATTCTCAAACTGAAAGGAATTCTAATAATTACAAAAGGTACTCCACTGGGTCTTTGATTTCGTCTGGTCGGGATGTAATCGATGGCACTGTACCCGAGGCGAGACCTACCACGCATGCACGAACATCAAGCTTCGGCTCGAGCTCCGCTTCACGCGTGAGTAGCAAACCGCCGATCGTACCTAAGCCCAAAGTACCACCACCGGTCGTACCTAAGCGCAAAGTACCACCACCGGTCGTACCTAAGCTCAAAGTACCACCGCCCAGGCCACCTCCAGCGCCACCGGCAATATGTCCCAAGCAGCCAAAACCGGTTAAACCTGTTAAGGGAAAGAAAGCTGACATACCATTGACACCTGTTCGGTCTGGCTTGATAACCATCGACGCTCTTCAGGCCAAAAAAGGGAAACTAAAATCTGTAGACTCAAATGCGGATACTCCTAAAACCTCCAAGTCTTCACTTCGACCAGTTAATAAACTGTTAGGACCTGGAAAGAAGCCAGCACCATCACTTGGTTCCCAGCATGCTAATATGTTAGCTAAGGCTGTCGCTGCTCGAGCTGCGCGACTTGCGTTGAAAGCGCAGGATGCGGAACACTCTGAGTCACCGTCATCTTGGGACGATGAGCCCAGCGACTCGCATATCATACCAGTTAATTTTAGTCCACCTAAGCAAGAGATAAAGGTGCCTAAGAAAACACCACCCCCTGTGCCGCCGAAGAAAAAGTTCACTTCTCCGAAACAACAACTGATTATCCCCAGATCCGAACCAGAGACCTCTCCGAAGAGGTCGCTCTTCCCTCCGAGAGGGCTCGATAGCCCATCGGAGGGACTTTCGCCATTCGATACTTCGTCGTATACCGAGGAGGACCGAACCATGATGATGTTTGATGATATACTGAAGAGGGAAGTGGAGAGTGAAAATTGGAGTTTGAATTCGTGGAATAGCAGTGATTCTAGCTCGTTAGTGGATGTGATGGTACCTCCAGCGGTTTACGGGAACGGTTCTGAGGAAGGACAGTATCGTAAATCGAGCGGAGGTAGTGGTTCGCGACCTTGGTATGAGTACAGCTCTGGTTCACCGTCTGAAGAAAGCTTGAATGCGAGTACGGAGAGAATAGGTCAACGCCGATCTAGCTATACCCAAGAATCCAAAGAGGATGATCGAGACAGACCTAGCCTGGCCCAGGAAGCGATAGACAGCGAGAAACAAATGAACTCGGGCTTCGAAAGCGTGGATCATTTAAGATCCAGTACGCGTCAAGAACCGAAACAATATGAAGGACTTGAACCTTCCGATTCGGAAAGGGTAAATCAGCTGCAAGCTGAGAAACCGCAAGATTCTAAAACCATAGGACAGTATCTACGTAGTTCATACAACGGCGAAAAGGTCTCAGTTCCGAGTTCCGAGAGAGACGGTCAACCAACATATATTAATTTGCCCTTCAGCGAAAGGCCTACTGATTTAAATTACCAGGGAGCGGATTCCACGAGGTCAAATGTACCCCATGAGGACAAATTATCAGATTCTGGTCTCCAACGAACGGAGGATGTGGGATCAAGTTTGCCCAACGAGGAGGAGTTAGTTGAACAAACTATTACGACATCCACGGGACTGAAGATTAAGCTTCTGTTAAAAAGGGATAGATCGGGGGAGTCATCTCCCGTTCAGACTGGGCGTAACACACCGGAGTCAGGGTTCAACCCAACGGAAGTTCGCCCACCCGAGTTTGAGACTGTTCTAGATGTTGTTATGAATACCACATCCGACACCGGACGGACTTGTCAACCGCACGATTACGAGGTGGAGGAGTGTTTAGAAACAGAAATCGCACCACCTCCCCAAGCTTTTACTGATGAGTTTACGTACGGGGAAATAGCGTCCCCAAACCTCCCTCCTCCGCCGGAATTTTGTGCTTATGATGATATCGATGGTTATAGCCCTCTCCCGGCACCTCCTGGTAGTTTTGGTGACTTTGGGATGGAACCTGATTTGGAACTGCCGCCAGATGAGCTTGATGCTAGTGGGGTAAGTTATCCGAGCTTTCGAGAGAGAGGAAGCTAATAAATATTTGTTTACTGTCACTCAAGACAACGAGGACCAATCACATTGCAGAATCAAATAAAGCATTGCATTTGCGGTGATTTGATCCAATCAGTATCGAGTACAAGACAATAGCGTTTCAACTTGCTAGAGCTTCAATCCGGTAAAAGGTATCTTTAGTGGACTTGATTGACTTGAATGAAGAAAACAACTGGATATGTTGGGATACTTTATTTTCATTTTGCAATCAGTGCTCGACCTTAGCGGTAGTCAACTAGCTCGGGACTAGTAAAATTGCACCTGGGCTAGTAATATTCGAGAACCACTAGCCACAAGGTTAGTAGGTATTCAGAGGTAAAGGATTATCATTATTACTATTATTATTGAAAAAAAAAAAGAAAAACTTGATTGCAAAAACAGGAGAAATAAAAGTCAAATCGTGTTACGATTTGCATGCCACAACGTTGTACGACGTTTTGTAAATGTTCTATTGGAGATGGAGGACTGGAAACTAGGACTCCAGCATCTCGTGGACTCCATCAGCTCACGGACAGACCGCCATCTTGGTTTTGACTCGTTCACTCGTACTTATGAACACACTCCTGGACTACCAGAAGTTGGTAGTGGGCCAGTAACGTTTAAAGATCACTAGCCCAAGGGCCAGTAAGTAAAAACGTTAAGGTCGAGCACTGGCAATGTGTTTAGTTCTCACTGTCTAAGTGGCCCCTGTTACCGTGAATTCCACTGTGAAAATAGACATAATTTAGTACATCATATAATGTCTTAGTATTGTTTATTTATTTATAGGGTTATAAAATATTTTTGATATTATCACGAGTCTACTTATTTTAAGACTTAGTGTTTTTATTTCGCCTTTGTTTTCATTTTTGGTTCATTCACAATAGAGGTAATCGGCTAACGCTGTTGCCACCCAATTTAGATCATGTGTTGTAAACAGATGCTACTCTGGGGAATTATTCCTTTTTCATTCTAATCATAATGCAGTCATGCCTATCTGAATAAAATTAATTTTCAAAGAGACGATTCTCCAGAGTAATGTGTGTTTACATCACATGATATGAATTGGGAGGCAACAGAGTTAGCCGATTACCTCTATAGCAAAACGTTATCTTAGAACGAGGAATGTCGTAAAACCAAAGTACTGAGTGATTTCAAAGCCAATCACGGCAGCAAGTAAAACACGATGAGCCAATCACGAACTGAAGTAATTCGTGATTGGTTGTGACTCGAACCAATCACGAAGAAAGGTAAACGCAATCGTGCATAACACTCGCTAAAACGAAAATGGATTACCTGCGGACCACAAATCGGCTGATAATTACAACTGAACATTTATACAGCCAATAGAAACGCTTACCTAAGAAAACGCAAAACCAAAGCAATCACTTATTGCTTTTGACACTCAATCAAAAAACACTCTAATACTCCAAGCTAGTGCTGACTTCTATTCTCTGTGGGAAAAACTCTGTCTATGTATCTACGTATCTTAATTTTACTTATTTCTTCCCTCCAAAAATCATATCAACTAATACACTTTTAATCAGAGAGCCTTGAAACATGCTTGAGTTTTATCCACCCGGGTTCGGTTGTTCAAAGGGTGGATAATGCTATCCACTGGATAAATCCTTTACCAGTGCATAAATAAAATAAGCTTGTATCCACTGGATAAGGATTTATCCAGTGGACAGCATTATCCACCCATTGAATAACTGGGCCCAGGTGATTGGCTCATTTGAATTTTGAGTAGCCAGTCACAATACCTCGGCTATTGACGGTCTAAACTTTAGCACTTAGTTATAGTACACCCCCCTCTCCCCGCCCCCCTTTTACAGAACGCTGAACACTGGTCTGTTAGACTCGGCTAGATCTCGACGAGAAAATGGACACCGGGCGAGATCTCAGCAGATTTCCAAAATCATTATAAATGGAATACCTTCTTTCATGTTTTTCCCCGAAATGCCAGCTATAATTTGACGAGATCGTAATTGTTTTATGACTGTGTTCCACAGCTTAGTCAGTTCATTGATGATGCGCATTCGGAATTAGGACCGCCACTTAACAGGTAATTTACTGCTTCTATACACCCCATTCCAATATGGCGGATACACGGCCGGAGCGTTGGGGCGGGACACGAAAACGAGGGTAGTTAGGCGGAAGTCGATGTCAAAAAGGTCATGAGGCGGGAATTTCGCGCAAGTTTTGAAGCGAGTTTGTTTTTCCGAGAGGGTTGGAATAAGTAGATTTTATCCCCAGAGAGTTAGAAAATATGGCGGATATTCAGGCTATCATTTTCACTGAGGGATATATTCTTCAGTGAAAACGATAGCCTGAATATCCACCATATTTTCTAACTCTCTAGGGATAAAATCTACTTATTCCAACCCTCTCGAAAAAACAAACTCGCTTCAAAACTTGCGCGAAATTCCCGCCTCATGACCTTCTTGACATCGACTTCCGCCTAACTACCCTCGTTTTCGTGTCCCGCCCCAATGCTCAGGCCGTGTATCCGCCATATTGGAATGGGGTGTATACTTAATAACAGGGTATTTTGTAGACCCTATAGACTGCATTAATAAATGCATATTTCTGTTTCAATAGTTTATTCACATGTACAGAAAACGTTATCATTACCATGTGAAAGAGCATGTCGATATTTATGATCTTTTTAATTGTGAGAGCGAGCTCGAGGTTTCTATTATACAAATAGTGTGTCTGTAGAGGAACTATCGGCTGATAGCTGCCCCTGATAGCTGCCCCTGATAGCTGCCTTATAGTTTTAAGAACATCAAAGGGAAACTACCAGGCGTTATAGTTCACCACAAAATCTTGGCGCGCGCTCATTGGTCAAAAGCGAACACGTGACGTGATAGTTGTCATCCGCGGAGACAAACTGTCAGGCGATAGTGCCCGCTGAGCACGAAAGACAATTTTGTGTTGAACAATAACGCAAATAGACTGTGTCTGTCTCGGACCTATCGGCTGATAGTTTCCCTTGGACATTTGACGTTCATATAAGCCCTCGTACTGCGTTCTCGGGCTTATATTTGTTTTAAGAACATCAAATTTCAGCGGGCAACTAACAGCCGATAGTTCCTCGACGGACATAGTCTATTTGTATAATAGTTCCGAGACAAACACAGTCTATTTGTCATCACAAAATTGTCTTCCACTCTCACCGAGCACTATTATACAAATAGACTGTGTCCGTCGAGGAACTATCGGCTGATAGTTGCCCGCGGAAATTTGATGTTCTTAAAACAAATATAAGCCCGAGAACGAAGTTCGAGGGCTTATATGCTAGTTTTAAGAACATCAAATTTCCAAGGGAAACTATCAGCCGATAGGTCCGAGACAGACACAGTCTATTTGCGTTATTGTTCAACACAAAATTGTCTTTCGTGCTCAGCGGGCACTATCGCCTGACCGTTTGCCTCCGCGGATGACAACTATCACGTCACGTGTTCGCTTTTGACCAATGAGCGCGCGCCAAGATTTTGTGGTGAACTATAACGCCTGATAGTTTGCCTCCGCGGACGACCACTATCACTTCACGTGATCACTTTAGGCCAATGAGCGCGCGCCAAAATTTTGTGGTGAACTATAACAGCTGATTGTTGGCAGTTAACTATCAAAGTCGATAGAAACCAAGAGAGTGAAATCTGATGGGCATTTTGCAGGAATGCTATCAGGTGGTTGTACTGGAAGGCAAAACATCTTAATTCATATATTTAAAGGCTCTTGTACAAGATCGGTAGAGTTACTAACAAAACTTTTTTCCACCTCTAATCGACCCTTTTAAAGATAGCTTGCCGTCCAGCATCTATGGCAACACCTTTCCCATGGGGATCGCGAGCTTAATTCATTCGTTAACGAAGTATTATATCAGCACGTGACTTTCTTGCAAAAGGCCTAATAGTTTTAGCATAACCAAGCCACCGTTCTATGAACTTTGCGATCGAGAAAAGTGAAAATCTCGCAAAAAATCCTTTTCTAAGTGATATTTGACTGCAGCGCGCACGTGCGACTCGATCAATATACAGCGCCTGGCTAACCAATCAGATGGCGAGTTTGCCAACAGACTGCGGCTGGGTAATGCTAATCAGAAAAAGCGTAAACAAGCCACCGACTTTCGGAAAACTCTCAACCTGATTGGCTACTCGTGCAGGCACCCATGTATCGACTTTGATAGTACAACTGTCAGCCGGTTATAGTCACCAAATTCTTTCCGATTCTGATTGGATGAAATAGCCCACTTCCGAGATATGCCTCACTTCCTACATACAAAGGAATCAATACGAGGCTCCGTGCATAATGCTCAGTCGTTCGTAGTTTGTTACGAACGACTGAGCATTATGCACGGAGCCTCGTATTGATTCCTTTGTACGTAGGAAGTGAGGCATCTCTCGGAAGTGGGCTATTGATCACGTGACGTGATAGTTTGCATCCGCGGAAGACATCAGGCGTTTTAGTTCACCACAAAATTTTGGCACGTGCTCGTTGGCCAAAAGCGATCACGTGACGATATAATTGTCGTCCGCGGATGCAAAATATCAGGCGATAGTGCCCGCTGAGAGCGGAAGACAATTTTGTGATGAACAATAATGACAAATTGTGTATGTCTCGGAACTATCAGCCAATAGTTCCTCGACGGACACACTATTTGTATAATAGTTTGCATCCGCGGACAACTATCATATCACGGGATCAATTTCATCCAATCGGTATTGGAGAGAATTTTGTAGTTAACTATAAGAAACGACAGTTCCCGCCGGGAGCGGTAGACAATTTAGTGTTGAACAATAACGACAAATAGAATGCTTTTGCCTCAGAAATATTATAGTCTCATGACAGACACACTCTATTGTCTTTATTTTTAAACACAAATGTTTTTTTTATAGTGCCAATGGGTGACAATTATACAATGTCCGTCGAGGAACTATCGGCTGAAAGTTGCCCGCGGAAATTTGATGTTCTTAAAACAAATATAAGCCAGAGAACGCAGAAACTATCGGCCGAGACAGACACAGTCTATTTGCGTTATTGTTCAACACAAAATTGTATTTCGTGCTCAGCGGGCACTATTATACAAATAGACTGTGCCCATCGAGGAACTATCGGCTGATAGTTGCCCGCGGAAATTTGATGTTCTTAAAACAAGTATAAACCCGAGAACGAAAATGCTAGTTTTAAGAACACCAAATTTCCGCGGGCAACTATCAGCCGATAGTTCCTCGACGGACATACACTATTTGTATAATTGTCGCCCATTGGCACTATAAAAAAAACATTTGTGTTGAAAAATAAAGACAATAGAGTGTGTCTGTCATGAGACTATAATATTTCTGAGGCAAAATCACTATTTGTCGTTATTGTTCATTACAAAATTGTCTTCCGCTCTCAGCGGGCACTATTATACAAATAGACTGTGTCCGTCGAGGAACTATCGGCTGATAGTTGCCCGCGGAAATTTGATGTTCTTAAAACAAATATAAGCCCGAGAACGAAGTTCGAGGGCTTATATGCTAGTTTTAAGAACATCAAATTTCCAAGGGAAACTATCAGCCGATAGGTCCGAGACAGACACAGTCTATTTGCGTTATTGTTCAACACAAAATGGTCTTCCGCTCTCAGCTCAGCGGGCACTATCGCCTGATAGTTTGCCTCCGCGGATGACAACTATCACGTCACGTGATCGCTTTTGACCAATGAGCGCGCGCCAAAATTTTATGGTGAACTATAACGCCTGATAGTTTGCCATCACTAAGGCCTGACTTGTCTTCAACATTTTAGTGAATCATTCGCCGATAAAGCAATGCTAGACTGGACTTGTGATGACGTGTGTCAGTGGTTAGAGTCCATCAGCCTGTCCCAGTACATAGATACATTCAGAGAGAATGACATCCAGGGGGTTCACCTGCCAGAACTCACCAAGGCTGAGCTTAAAGAACTGGGAGTCAAGAGTCTTGGGCACAGAATGACGATGGAGAACTCCGTAGCCAAACTCTGCCACCCGATGGAGTCAAGCTGCTAGAACCGAGAGATTTGTACCAGAATGTCACGGTTTCTGTGAACTCCCCACACATCCCCCCTGTTTCGCCCTATATTTAATAGATAATCATTCTTTTGCGGATCCAGGGACGGAGGGAGGGGGGTGGGTTTGGGGGTTACATCGAACCCCCCTTTCTTTCGCTCGATTACAAAAGACGACAAAAAATTAACAAATATTTTGGCGCTCGCATATATCGAACCCCCAAACACAGAATACTGGATCCGCCCCAGTCATTAATTACACGTAGATACCCAAGGGGAGGGGTTGGTGGAAAGTTTCCCAGAAGCCGTGGTTGAGCCATTCCGGATCATTTTTCTTGCTCCCATGTTACGCTGGCCTAGACGTCTTACCTTATTTAGAATGTCGACGTTCATTGGACACACTATTGTGCGTTGCGGAAGAACCTGGACCTTAACATTGTCTACGGGGATTTCTGTGGCTGAAATGGTAAACTTATTTAGAATAAGTTTTGGATGTGAAATGCTGTCTTAGACGGCGTGTGAGGCTTTGGCTTTTTAAAGAAAACCCAGGCTGTTGCAACAAATTGCAGTTAAATTGTTAGCAATATGTGTAAATTGGAAATTTGTTGAAAAAAATTGGAAAATAGATTTTAGTTTTTGAAAAAAAAATCGATTTGAGAAGAAGCCAGTTTGGGCTTTGAATTTCGTGGGCGCTGCAGTTTTGGTTCTGATGACGTTTTTGGCGGTTTCTATTGTTACACAACAAAAGCTATTGTTTTCTGAGAATAGGGAGCATCAAAAAACGTTATCAGATCCAAGATGGCGACGCAATCAAATCAAATCTTTTCAAAAACAAAAATCTACTTTCCGTTTTTTTTTTTCAACGTATTTTCAATATACACCATATTGCCAACAATTTAACTGCAACTTGTTCCAACAGCCAGGATTTTCTTGAAAGAAATCGGCCCTAACCTGAAGCCAAATATCAGCGAAAAGAAATATAAGTTAAGATTGGTAGAGGGTAATTATAGATAGTGTATCTTAGACTAGGCGAAGCTCTTCGGGGATTTTTTACGTTTCTACGTCCAGATAGAGCCATTAGTACCCATAAAATAAATAGCGTAGTAAAACAATATTTTTGGTGCGCTGGGAACCGTTTGTTAAAGTAACCATTCGTGAAAGTATATTTTCCGGAAAAAAATAATTGTTTTCTTACGAAGATGTGCAGGTGTATGACAAATACATTTCTCTTTAGTTTCGAATATACATATAGTATACGTATATTTTGGAAATTTTCAGATTTTATGGATTTTGCATTTATAGGCCGTTCGGGAATAAATATTTTGAAAGGTTTCTATGACCCTTATCAACGATAAACCTTATTCACACGTGCTGGTTTTCTAGATCAACAAACTGGGATCTCTAACATGAAAATAACCACTGTCATCTCAAAGAGCATCTGTAGATCAACATTTTTGGAACGTTTTAAGTAAGAACGACAGCACCAACGGCAAATGAATGCAATGATGTGTTAATTTTGTATTGTTACAACTCTTGATTTGATTGGTTCAAACATAAAAATCGTCTAAAAAGTAAGAGAGAAGTGTCATTTTCTCCGATTTTATTAAAATTTGATGAAATGGTTTACATGGTGGTTCCATATGTCGTTTATAAAGAAAATCGCATGTGAGGAACCTTATCAAATGTGCCAGTTTCGTAGCGTTTGTGTTCGGCAATTCCTATTGGTTGAAAAACGATTTCCTCATTGAAATCAAATATAAAACAAGCACTTTCTACAAATGTTATTTCAGAATATTTATCCCTATTGTCTAGTGTATCTATATTCTACAACACGATAATCCAATGTGAGGGAGGCTCATTGCCGCAGAACAATGGATTCTGCAATAGTTCTTGGCTGAATCATTACTTAATAGTATAGGATGAAATTCTGAAAAGATAATATTTAGACTTTTGTATGGAATTTGCAGTCATGCATACACAGCCTCGTTTTGTTTATTTCTTCAGATTCAATAACTGCAGAGAAATATCCTTTCACTTTCAAACTTTACTTACACAAACATTCTTTTAGAGGAAAGACATTTCCCGTTAAAACGTTTAACTTTGGCATTATGAAAATTAGGTATACGCATGACTGCAAAATTCCATACAAAAATCTATGAATCCCAACCTCGATATCTTTTCAGAATGTCATCCTGTACTATTAAAACTTTTCAAGAATTGATTTATAGGTGCTCTTTGAGATGACAGTAGTTATTTCCATGTTAGAGATCCCAGTTTGCAGATCTAAAAAATCAGCACGTGTGGATAAGGGTGTATTGTTGCATGGTGTGGCATTTGTACGACTGGAAATATTTCTTGTTTATTTGCTTTCATTTTAAGGGGGGCGATTTCTATTGTCCTTTGTACCGGGCCTTTTCTACATATCCAGAATTCCTTACAGATGTTTGCATTTATAATTACGTGACTTTAATAGGTCTTAGGTGGAAACGGTACTTTAATGTTAGCTTACTCTAATACTGATGTCGAAATGTACGTGGAACAAAGCTACTACTGTCAGAGCGCTTCATTTCAGATCTTGCAGGTTTTTAACTGTTAAAGGGGCAGTGTCACGGTAATAGGCTACTCGTTCCGGGCCGGAATCGAAACCGCTATTTCCATCGTGTTTGATATGAACTACCGAACCTCTCGGCCATGTGGGATGCTTAAAATCAAAACAAATATGCAAAAATGACCAACAAACAGTGGATATAAACAATCTCCTGGGAAAATACTGCAAATCCTTTCAATCGAGCATTGAAGGAGGGAAGTGTAACTGTTTGTATCCAATTAAAGCTATAGCTCATGGATGCAACACTCAAATCGACAAATATTTACTATTCAACTATCCACTGGATGTAGAATCGATATTAGTGATGTTGGTCCATATATAAATCCTAAAGCACTGGATAAACTATTGAACATCGTTGGATTACACGATCCAACATTGTTCGATAGTTGATCATCCCATGTTAGACCAACATTTAAAGAACAAAGACTCTGCTATCAAATACAAATTACCGAGGGTTTCAACTTTTTTAGTAAATAATTTTATAACTTAGTAAACTCACAATGAATTACATGCATCCATGGCAACGCCTTTTCCATGGGGATTACGCCCTCCATTCGTTCGTTAACGAAGTATTACATCACCACGTGACTGTTAGCTGCAAAAGGCCTAGCCTCAGCCGCTGCTCCCCCTCGATATTGTAATTACATTAGCCTTAATTTAAGTACAAGCAACTAATTCCGTACCGAAAAAAGTAATGTTACTAATTCGTTTAAAACGTTACTTCTCAGTGGAAAACCTTAATAGACTTTCAGCGCCTCCTTCAGACCACCTGATTTTACCCTTGAGTTTTCTGTATCCCAAGAGGAAATGTAACAATTTCTATAAGTGAAAAACAAAGTACTGAATCCTCTGGAGATCTATCACATGATCTGAAAGGGTATATTTCTAACTTTGTGAAACATAGTTAATAGAGGCTAATGGTGAGGAAAGCCGGAAAACTTCAAAGGAGCTAACAAAGGCACCACGATTTAAGTTGGAAGGGGGTAAGACAAATAGTGCACGGTCATAGCTCAGCGTTCACTGGACGACTGAACCCACAAGTTTCTATTGGCTCATTGATTAACACATTGGAATTTCTATTGTGTTTTGTGCACGGTCATGGTTCAAAAAATGCGAACAAAGGTCGTTGGGTTTCATAACCATTTCCCTTTATTTACTATGGGGAAAACAAGTGAGTAAATACTATTTACAACATTCTCTTGTGTCGGTTTAGGGACTGGTGCAAATGAAAAATGCCATGTCTAATTTTTGATGACCCTTTCACCCCTCTAGCTTAGTATGGCCCCCTAATTCTCTGCAATAAATTGGTGACCCTCCCATTTTGCACCAGCCCCCTCTCTAATTAATGAGCGTCCCTTATTACTGTATCCAGTTCTTTAAAAAAAATAAGACTAAATCAGAACTGATTTTTAGCAGCTGTATTTATTGTTGTGTATAGAGGAATCTGCTAACTTTTGCTACCCAATTCAAGTCGTGACGTAAACAGACGTTACTCTGGATATTTTATACAGATAGGCATGACTGCATTATTATTAGAATGAAATAGGAACAATTCTCCAGAGTAGAATCTGTTTACGTCATGATCTGGTAGCAACACAGTTCGGCGATTCCCTCAATTTTCCCTGCTTTGGCACTGTTTTTGTTTTTGCATTCCACTAGCTCCATTTTATTTTATATTGCACAAGGTAGATGTCACATCTCTTTGTTCATGTGCAGACTCGTAACACAGCCATATTGTGTATATATATATATCGTTAATTACTGTACATAACGCCAGACAGAGCCATATTATATTAGTAAAATGCAGCACTTATTTTTGCAAAATAAACTGACCTAGATAAAGGGTGTGTCGTGTGATTATCGCCCTGGGAGGCCACTTGCTCGAGAGGCCCCCGTATTTTTGACCCACTCATGAAATTCCTCTACTTTATCATTAGTATCCCATTACATCTCTAGCCTTCTCCTTGCCTTCTGGCAGGCCTGAGTGTTTGTTTCGCTCATTTCAGTCTGTGACGAATGGTCAAAATGTGGTGAGGTGAAAAAAACAACCAGCACCCAAAAGAGCCGCTAGAAGGCTATCCAGCCTCTCCTTCAGGCCCTTTTTTTTTCCTGATTGGATCCCTGTTGTTTTTGACGTCACGGCTAATCAAGTCCGATCAGTGACGTCACAAACCACACGGATTTATTAACGCAATCAGAAAAAAATCCCAGCCTGAACGCCCGGTACTATAGGCTGAAGTACTTACTGTGTTCTGCTTTCCAACCACTATGAATCTCTGGAATTAAGCACGCCCCTGAGTTTTCGCTAAACTTTTAGTAGATTTTGATGTATTCTTTAGGTGGTCCTTAATTCAAATCGTGCTGTTTCCATGGTCACCTTGTCCAGGCTAAACTAAAAACCCTACGAAAATCAAGCAAAAATTATCCCAAACCTAATGAATGGTACAAAAACTACTGTTATCGGTTTTCTTAACATGTTCCAGTGAAACGAAGTGTCAACGTGTCCTGTCGCGTAACAAATCGCGTGATTTCCATTTGTCCAAATAATGGGAATTATACAAGGCCGTTTGACACTCTTTTACTCGTACTAATGTAGCTGTAAATTGATTCATGCCTTGTATCATTGATTTACATTGTACGACACCGAGATAATCAATAAACCAGATCACGTGGCCCAACTGTGTAATGACATGGGCCGCGGCAGGCACAAAGGGCCCGGACGACATAATATGTAAATGTCTTTTGAAATTGTACCATGTTTTTTATACTTGTGGCGCGATTACAATATGCATCGCGAGCGCCACATTGTGCTACTAACAAGTAGTGTTGATTTCATGAAATTGACCACTGAAATCGAAGACGAAATGTACGATATTTTTACCCGAGGGTGTGATCACAATTTTAGCAGACGCAAATGATTCCTTATCATCAGACGATTGTTTCAAGGTGTAACTTGTACTATTGCTAAAACCATATTATGAGCTACGGAGAGTAGAATGACTGCAGAAAATATTTTTTTGAGCCAAAAAGTGATCATCTCGTTCATCTTATTTATTTTTTACTCTTTAATGCCAGCAGGTATAAATGAATGTCATACATCAAAATCATCCCCTCTGACAGGATTCCTAATTTTTTGTGGTCATATTTGTAATCGGGCCCTTGCATCAAAATCAACTAAATTTCACCCCTGATTTTTGTTGTCAATTTCTTGAAACTGACATTTATTGTTAGGAATGAAATGTAGCGCTTCTCGTCAAGAATACAACCTGTTATTAGAAACACTGTTGTAGGAATTATTTAACTTGACTGTCGTCCGAACCCTTTTTGCCTGACGCGGCCCATATTTAGTGTTTTGATGATTACTGTTAAAGGCAAAGAATATGCCAACTTGTAAAGTAATTTGTCAAAGTAGAACGAATTTAAATACTGACCTGGCATCCTCGAACTTTGTCATCATGTTAGTCATGCAAATGAATTTCTCAAAAGTGATCGGAAATATATGGAATCGTCAGGACTCTGATATCTGCTTGGAGCTAAGTTTTCGGAGAGAATACAGCGGAGAATATCATGAAAAAATTATCTAGCCTGGCATGGGCCCGGGAGAATGAAAAAGTCAGAGATGAATCTTTCAAAGATCTAGCTGGTAAGCTATAGCTAAGAGATTTGCCATGAAGGATGAAGAAACCATGGGATCGTCTATGATTTCTTTGATAGAACAGATAACTCAAATTTATGGACTCTGACGAGTTTGATGCATTTAACAGTGGAAATGCAACCTTTCAGTATTGGAGTACATGCACTTGGTTTCTATTCTGTTCGGGTTTACTGGTGCTCTTCGGGATGGCGATTGGGCTCTGTACCTTTCCCATTCACATAAATGCTACCCTGTTTTGCTGTTTGACCATGTGCGTGCACTAGGTAGGGAGTGATTTGTTTAGCCAATATGAAATTGTTGCAGCAGACAGCACCAGAAGTTTATCAAGCATTCCTAGATGGCGATTTTGTGACAAAAGAAACTTCATAAATTCAATCAGATCTCCGATGACCAAGCTCTCGAACATGTCAACAGAGCTGGAAAAGTACAGGAGGTCTGATGGGCATTTCTTGCACAGATAGAGCAAGGGATCGATGTCGTCTCACGTACAATGAGCGAGCTTAGCAGGCAGAAGACACCAAAGATATGTTCAATATAGCGAGTGCTGTAGATGATTATGAAGCAAAGCACAAAGACATTGGACCGATAAGAATGCAGCGAGTCCAAACAGTGGTTAGGGACCATTCATTATTTATGCCTGGGGGGGGGGGGGGGGGGGCTGGCAAGAATGAGGGGGGGGGGGGGGGGTCATCAAAAATTCAAGAGCATGAGAGGGGG